>OU898283.1:24954045-25554045 GCA_918026665.1 Diabrotica balteata
AAATTACGACTGACCACAAAATTACAAAATGTGGATCGAGAAAATATAACAGCGGAAGAATTATACCAACAACTTAAAAAGTACATTCATGAGGCTGCAAGTGAAGCTTTGGGGTATAAAGACAAACATGAAACAAAAAATCAAGAATGGTGGTCGGAGAATATGCAAACGTTAGTAAACAAGAAGAAAACTGCTTATCAGAAATGGATGTCAACGAGAAAGGAGGAAGATCACAAGGTATATACGAAATTAAATCGAGATGTAAAAAGAGAAGTAGTGAAAAGTAAAAATGAGATGTGGGATCGAAGATGTGCAGAGGTGGATAGGTATATGGGTGGAACAAGAGTTGGGCAAGCGTGGAAGGTGATAAAGTCTCTCCGGAGGGAAGGAAAGGAAAAATCTAACTTAAAATTAATAGATCTGAAACAGTGGAAACAGCATTATGAGGTCTTATTGACAGAGGATAGACGTAAATTCCAAGATATCGAAATGGAAGATATATCTGAACATACACAAATAATTGAGATAACAACCGGAGAGTTAAGCGATGCCCTCAAAAGATCGAAAAACGGTAAAGCAACATGACCTGGAGACATCCCAATTGAGTTGGTAAAGTATGGACCAAAAATATTACACGAGATGATGGTTAAACTATTTAATAAATGCTTAAAAGGACAAAATATCCCTGATGATTGGAATGTTGGATACATTAGCTCAATATACAAAAAAGGGGATAAACGCAATTGCTCTAATTATAGAGGAATAACTGTTACTAGCTCAGTGGGGAGGTTGTACGGTCGAATAATAAAAAAACGAATTGAATCAGAATATGAAGACATAGAGGAACAAAATGGATTTCGGGCAGGAAGATCGTGCATTGATAATATATTCGTTCTGCAATTGCAATATTCGTGGTAATCGAAAAACGGAAGGCAAGGAATCTATCTACCCACCTATTGTTTGTAGATTTAGAGAAGGCATATGATACGGTACCTTTGAAAAAACTATTTTATACATTGACGAAAGTAGGTCTCAGTAGAGAGTATGTGGATGCTATCGCAAATATATACAAAAATGCAAGAAGTGTCGTTAAAGAAGGAAACTTTATATCTTAATCATTTCCAATAACCAAGGGGCTTAAACAAGGATGTTGTCTGTCTCCGACCCTGTTTAAAATATATATTCAATCATCGCTAGAGCAGTGGAGAAAACAAGTATCCGGAATGGGAATAGACATAGGCGGCGGTGAATGTCTAACAGCCTTATTTTTCGCAGATGATCAGGTAGTCGTAGCGAATGACGAGAAAGACATGGACTACATGTTTAGGAAACTAAAGAAAGAATATGAAAAATGGGGCCTCAATATGAATATGGCAAAGACAGAGTATCTTAAAATAGGAGATGGTGAAGAAGATCCAGAGTTAGAAATTAGAAACACAAAAACATGCAATGAATATAAATATCTCGGATCTATAATATCTAAAGAAGGCACTACCAAAAGAGACATCGAAAACAGAACATAGCAGGGAAAAAAAGTGGTAAACATTCTAAACTCTCTACTTTGGTCTAAAGATATTAGACAAAAAACGAAATTGACAATCTATCGAACCTTGGTAGAGCCTATTATGACTTAGGGGCAGAGGTTTGGCAGATAACGCAGAAGGATAGAAAAAGAATAGAAGTAGTAGAAATGGATTTTCTAAGGAGAGCGTGTGGTATATCCAAAAAAGATCACATCAGGAATGAAGATATTAGAAGGAGGACAAATACTGTATATTCCAGTGTAGATAGAATTGAAACGAGACAACTAGTGTGGTATGGTCACGTGAAACGAATGAATGAAAATAGATGGCCAAAGAAAGCTTTAAATTACATACCACAACAAAGAAGAAGAAGGGGAAGGCCTTCAGTTGCCTGGGAAGAAAATGTACGGCACATAATGAGAGATAGAGCCATCAGAGAAGACGAATGGATGGACAGAAAACGATGGCGGTCGAAATGCGAGAAACGGCAGAGGCTGTAGGAACCTCGCTTATATATATATATATATATATATATATATATATATATATATATATATATATATAAGTATGAATTTAGATACTATAGATACTGGAGTGTTATGAAACTGACAACGGGACGAATGGGAATTTTCCAACTTTGTGTATCTTGGGCAAGCCATACAACCTTGGAATGAGAGGGTTAATAGGTAGTTTGCTATAGGGAGCATCATGATTGGAAAGAAATTCAGAATGTTTTTTGACATGATCTTTGAGTTTGGAGATAAATCTCTTAGAAGGATCAGTTGGTATAAGAGTGAAGTGATTGTCATCTAGAAAAGAGGAGACTTTATTGTCATATGAATCATGATCTAAAATAACCAAGCAATTACCTTTACCATCTTTAGAAAAAAATAGGTTGTGTCTTGAATTGTCTCAAACAATTCTGTTTGATTGATTTGAGGGTCTTTGGAAGACAAAATTGTGATAAAAAGAAGGGTTTAGAGTATCTGAAGAGTTTGATGTAGAAGAAATCTTGTTTTTAAATTTATTGATGTAACGGTAGCAGGAGCTTCTCATTGACGTTCTTTGGGAAAGACATAAAGAAAGGTTTTAGATTACTATGTCTGTCTCAATGGATAGACTCTCAAGATCATGTAAAGACAAATCTTTAGGAACTGATTGTTTGAGACCATAGTATAAAAGTTTAATTTCATCTTCTGTATGGTTGATATCGGTAAGGTTTTTTATTCTAGGATGAAATTTAAATTCTAAAAAATTTTGTTGTTATTTCTTTCATGAGAAGCATGATCATGCAAAGTTTTAACACTGATAAGATTGATAAGTTTATTGTTTAATCTATTGAATTTAATTGAATTAGCCGAATCTACCTTGTCATGTACATCTGTCAAAAAATTATTAATATTAATGAATCCGAAAGTTTTGAGCAAATTAAGTTTACTATAATGTCCACATACCTTATTTTTTAAAAGATTTTTATTCTTCTTTATCTGCAGTGAAGTCCTGGTGTTGGGTGGTACATTCTTAGATGTCCTGACAAATTTTGAAGGTTGGAAAAACTTTGAATTTGAGACATTGGTGGATAAATCATATATCTAGTATGGATTATTGTTCATAAATATTAAGATTATGATATATAAACTAAAATATAAATATTATTTTTAGGTAAGCGCTTAGGACTTTTAGCCATAGCTTCATGTCTCTCAAATATTCTGTTAAAATTTAATATTGAGAAATGCGAAGATACTCCTGATCCAGTTGAATTTGAACCGAAATCATTTGCCCTACAATCAAAATGCGGACTTCCAATAAAATTTTCTCGTTTACCATAATTTGTTTTAATGTGTGAAATATATTTTTTATAAAAATGTCTAATTAAGTTGATATTAACCCTACCATCGCCTTCCATATATCGTAAAATGTGGTGAATAGGAACAATGGGCTGAATAGGAATAAAACTTCACTAAATAATAACAATAATCTTTCCAAAATATATATTATTTTCATTGCGCTATTTAAGTTTTGCAGATTGGCTAATGTGATATAGCTTTGGGAAATTTTAGGTTTGTATTGTTGGCGTCACTGGTTCCTATGTTTCCGACGTGCAAACAAAAGTCATTAATTTTGAGGTTATTTCTCGTTTAGCAGCATCCTAAGGTCTCGATACAAAGTTAACTTTGTATCTACTGACCTGAGGATGCTTTGCTTATTGTAGAAAGCGAAACCGGTCATCTGATAGTTAAATTAAATTGATTGTGAGTAAGTCTATTTATTATTTCTTTACCTATTTCTAATGAGCTATCTTACAATAAAGTTGTCCCAGGAACGCACCTCAGTAATATTGGCAATATTATTTTAAAGTCGTCTATATCTGAATTGCCAATATGAATGATTCAAATAAAACATAATGATGGTATTAGATTTTTATTTCGATGCAGTGCAACAGCAAGCCACTTATACTTTATACACTTATATTTTAATTTATTTCAACCTCTTTAGGTGCCATCAGAGCGGATATGCTGCTCACTGCAGCATATGCCGCTCATGTAGTACTCTTAAACTGGGATTTTTGGGGATGCGTGATGGAAAAGGTCTTGCTTATAGATGGAATACTAAAACAATACGTTGACAAAAATAAACGTTTTATTCTAACATAAATTGTTGTTTACATGAATGTCTTAATTCTGCATCTTGACATTGACACTTGTCACTTACAGGTAATGCCAACACTTAACATAAAAATGTACAATATATAATTGTCATACCAACACCCTTCTGCAATTCTATATTAGTGTAACTACAAAACTATTACAACTCAATAACATTCAAAAGTTCCCTAAAATAGGTGAATTTAGTTTTTGACAATGATTTTGTAAAAATGTCTGCTTGTTGCTGATCAGACTGTACATACTGTAAAGTAATAAGTTCCTTTTCTAAACAATCTCTAATAAAATGATGTCTAACATCAATATGTTTGGTTCTTTTTGATTCCAATGTAGAAGCCATCTTAATACATGATTGGTTATCTTCATACACATGTACACTATACATGATTTTAAAGATCTCTTCCAACATCTGACTAAAGAACAAACTTTCTGTTACACATGAAGATAATGCCATATATTCGGCTTCTGCACTAGATAGTGACGCTACATTTTGCTTCTTAGTTTTCCAACAAATTACATTATTATTAAACTTTATAACACAACCACTAATACTTTTTCTGTCGATTTGATTGTTTGCAAAATCTGCATCAACATAGGATACTATCTCTATTTCTTTATTTCTACATTTAACAAAACTTAAGATATAATTTTCTGTATATTTTAAGTATCTCAAAACATTTTTTAAATTTTTCCAATGTTCTTCGGTGTAATTATTTTGAAATTGACTAAAATATGGCATACAAAATCTTAAATCTGGCGTAGAGCCTAACATTACATACATCAGACGACCAATCAATTCTCTATAAGGTAACTTAACATTTCCTATCAAATTTTTATCTTTACAAATTGACAGATTATGTTTAGGTTGTATTGGAATATCTGAAATTTTACAATCACTCATATTAAATCTGTACAAAATTTTCTTAATTAATTCCTTTTGTGAAATATAAACTTCATTTCCAATTTTACTTATATGTAAACCTAAAAATACCAATTTTTCATCATCAAACTCTTTTAATTTAAATTTTTTCTTTAACTCAGTTTTTATAAAAATAATATTGTCTTCGACTTTTGAAAATATTATCAAATCATCAACATACACAAGTAAAAATGTAAAATCCTTAAAATACAAACAAGGATCCTTCCTAGATCGTTCAAAACCAAGATCAGTTATGCTGTCATGAAAAAGTGTATTCCAACATTTAGGAGCTTCTTTTAGACCATATAGTGATTTACTTAACTTACAAATTAAATTTTTGTCATATCCTTCAAGCCCTTCTGGTTGATACATATACACTGGTTCTTTCAACATTCCATAAAGGAAAGCAGACTTAATATCTAGCTGTTTTACAAAGAGATCATATTCTACATACAATGCCAGTAATACTCTAATTGTAGCCATTCTTGGTACTGGTGCATACACATTTTCACTAAAATTACTCTGTTGGAAGCCTCGAGCTACCAATCTAGCTTTCTTAACTACCTTTCCGTTCACTTCTTTTTCACGAAAAACCCACTTGGAATCTATTACACTCACATTTTCTGGTTGTTTCACTAAAGTCCATGTCTTGTTTTCTTCCAAAGACTGAAGTTCATCCTGGACTGCTTGTTTTCATTCCATGTCCTTGACTGCTTCAGAGAAGGTTTCAGGAACATCATCAAGAAATGTACCTACTGATAAAGCTGCTAGTAGATTCATCTCTGTATTATACTCACAATCATAGTCTTCAAGATATGTCGGTCTCTTTTTATTTCGTGTACTTCTATTTTCATTAATAATTTCAACTACTTCTTCTTCTTCGTCATGTACATTTTGTTCAGTGATTCTTTCAGGAATATTTTCTACTCCATTCTCAGTTTGAATTTGAGCAATTTGTTCATTCTCAGATAGTCTAATTGTATTATTTTCAATTGAATTTTCATCAAAAAGTATATTCCGTGCATGGATTATTTTTCTTTCTTCCGGATTCCATAGTCTGTAGCCGTTATCTGAATAACCCACCATAATCATCTTTCCACTACGAGGATCAAGCTTAGATTTCCTATTCTCTTTAGGAATTAAATTATAAGCATTACAACCAAATAATCTTATCTTTTCCATATTTGGCTTTTCACCATACCAAATTTCAGTAGGTGTTTTATTATCAGGTGAAGTTCGAGTTTCTGTTCTATTAATTAAGTATGCTGCTACTCTGACAGCTTTACCCCACATGTTTTTATCTAAATTTGAATCAAAAATTAAACATCTTGCTTTTTCCATAATGGTTCTGTTAAAACGTTCAGAAACACCATTCTGTTCTGGATTCCTTGGTACTGTATACTGAATTTTAATTCCATTATTTGATAATAATCTTTTAAAAGCTTTTGATGAGTATTCACCCCCATTATCACACCTTATCCTTTCAATTTTTACATTAAATTTGGCAGTAAACATATCAATATATTCTTTAAATTTATCTATTACTTCAGATTTTCTCTCAATTAAATAACATATACAAAAATGTGAATAATGGTCTTTAAATGTAACAAAATAAGTTTTATTATCATGAGTTATTAGATCTATAGGGCCACACACATCTGTTGATACAACTTCTAAAATTCTTTTTGCTTTTCTTTCAGCATCAATGCTATGAAAAGGTAATCGTGAACAGATTTCACATATACCAGATATGGGACACTTTGCAGAGTGACCCATTTTCCTATGCATTAGCACATTATGTTCAACAGTTGTAATTTGTGCTTCTGGTAGATGTCTACATTTTAATTTAACAATACATAAGTTATTTCTTAACTCACCTGTTATCACAGCATGATTTCCTTTCATTATGTTGACTTGTTTATCTTTGAACACAATTTGAAGACCTGCTTCTTCCATTTTCTTCACAGACATTAAATTATATGAAAGTTGATTACATACCCATACATTCTTCATCTCAATTTGGTTACCATTTACTGCTTGTAGATTCAAATCACCTTGTTTTATTGCCTCCAATGATTGACCCTTCTTTGCTACATTTATATTATGCATTACTTCCTGGATATTATCTAAAAACCTTTCAACATTCTTTGTAACTAAGTGATTTGTAGCACCACTGTCTATTATGAAATTTGTTTCACCAGATTCTGAGTTGCTAACTAAGGTGGTTTCCTCTGCTGTCAAAAATGTTACCTTTTTACATTTTCTGCTGGGAATGCCCTATTTCCATTTTTATTTTTCCAGCACTGATAGCGCTTGTGTCCCATTTTTCCACAGTAATGACATTTAAATTGAAATGGTTTATTATTTCTCACATTACCATTACTTGTTCCAGCTCTATTCTTCCATTTATTCCATGGCTGTTTATTTGCTACAAATGCAACAACAGGGTTTGTTTCATGGTCATTTTTATTGTGCCTTGCCTCTTCCATTAGTAGCTTGTTTTTAATAAAGTCTAATGTAACTTTAGTTTCATCTTGACAAAACATAATATCAATTGCTGTAGTAACTGCTTGATATGATTCAGGCATTGCAGAGAGTAACTGTGATATAACTTTACTATCTTGTACTTGACCTCCTGCACTTTTAAGTTCATATACAGTTTGATTGAATTCTGTTAAAAACATATTTAAAGACCCTGTTGTATATTTCAATGACCTTAGTTTCTGCTGCAGTTGAACCTGTGTCGAAATTCCCTTCTTTTGGTAAGTATTTTCTAATGTACCTATAATCTCTTTTGCTGAGGTATTTGACTTAATCATTTCCAGTATATTGTCATTCAAACATTACACAATTAGATTCTGGGCTTTCACATCGTTTTTCTTAAATACTTCTCGAGAGACATCATCTGCAGGTTCATCTTGAGATAGTACAGCTAAGACACCAGCCTGTTCCAGTAACAATTTAACTCTGAATAACCAGTTGGAGAAATTATTTCCATCAAAGGGTTTGATGTTTACAACATTTGTTTCCGCAATTTTTGTCGTTGAGTTCCGTACCACGTTTTCCGTAAACACTTTTGTTTTCTGATTACCACTATGCAAGCTTCTTGGATTTCCACAACTCTGGGCCCATAACCTTAGGGATGCGTGATGGAAAAAGTCTTACTTATAGATGGAATACTAAAACAATACGTTGTTTTACACTGACACTTGTCACTTACAGGTAATGCCAACACTTAACATAAAAATGTACAATATAGAATTGTCATACCAACAGGATTGAGGTTACGATTGAGCAAACACAATAAACTTCAGCTTTAGTAATAACGGGCCCAGGGAGCAAAAATGGTTTATTTTGATTTAACATATAATTTCTAAAAAATATCAATTATAAAGAGATCTGATTTTTATGCACGAGACCTGGTGCATATACAAATATTTTCCCAACAAGCTAGCCAAGAATCTTATGAGACCCCAGGCAAACAGAAGGCTAAAGCGTTTTACTCGTAAGTGATCTACCAACAAGATTTTAAATTTTTAAATTTTGAATTTTTTTTTTATTTATTATAAACATTATATTAGAGTCACAAATAATTTTGTTACTAAAATTATGATTTAATAAGTTATTGTTACTCGACAGTCTCTTCTCTCTCCTCTCCTCAGTGTCCTCTCTCCTATCTTGTAATCTAATTAAACAATTTACTTATTGTAATACTTATTACAAGTTGTGAATAAATGGGATGTTCAAAAAAAATATATACAAATATTTAAACGAGACATTGATGGATCATCATCATCAGTGGCGTTACAGCTCTTTATGAGCCAAAGCCTTCTTCAGAACAATCCTCCATTCGCCCTTGTCTCTGGCAACTCTTCTCTATGCTCTAATTCCGATAGACTTCAAATCATTTTCTAGGTTGTCTTCTTACCTAAGTCTGGGTCTTCCTCTTCTTCGTTGTCCGATCGGCCCTCTTCGGTCAAAAACTTTTCTGACTATGGCATCTTCCTCTCGTCTGATTACATGACCTATCCATCTAAGGCGTGCTACCTTAATGAATTTTACAACGTCAGGTTCTCCAAAACTTCTATACAACTCAAAATTGTAACGCCTGCGCCACACACCTTGTTCTTTTATGCCTCCATATATTCGTCTTAGTATTTTTCGCTCAAAGCGTTTGAGCAATTCTTGGTCATTCTGTATTAGTGTCGAAGTTTCTGAACCATATGTTAGCACTGGTCTTATTAGTGTTTTGTATACAGTCAGTTTAATTTTGAAATACTGAGAAGAATAGGCAAAGAGAAGGAAATTGAACTTACAATTAAAGAAAGAAAGCTACAGTATCTCGGACATGTGATGCGGGGCGATAAGTATGGCATCCTGCGACTCATAATGCAAGGAAAAATAGATGGCAGAAGAAGCATCGGAAGAAGACGAATTTCATGGCTGAAGAACCTGAGAGAATGGTTTGAATGCAGCTCAAAACAACTATTTAGAGCTACTGCCTCAAAAATTAAGATAGCTATGATGATTGCCAACCTCCGTAGCGGAGATGGCACCTGAAGAAGAAGAAGAAGTTTAATTTTTCTAGTCATTTTTGAGGCCATCTGTCTTCTTAAGCCATAGTAACACTTATTGGCGAGCACTATTCTTCTTTTAATTTCTTTACTGACGTTGTTATCTTTGGTTAGCACCGACCCTAACTATATGAAGGTGTCGACACCTTCCAGTTCTAGGTCATCAATTATTATTCGTGTAGGTGTCGGGTTGCTTGATCTAGTGCAACACATATATTTGGTCTTTTGAACATTTATATTTAGTCCCATTCTGTGTGCAGATGCTCTTAACTACCGACATGCTTCAGTCAGAGATTCTGTGGACCTACCTATGATGTCTATGTCATCTGCGTATCCGACAATTTGTACTGATTTGTTAAAGGTAGTACCATTCATAGTAATCTGCGACTCTCGAATTATTTTTTCTAATGCCAGGTTAAATAAGAGACACTATAGTCCATCACCCTGTTCTAGTCCATTTTTGCAATGGAAGGGTGTTGAGAGATCGTTTTGGATTTTTACCATGCTCTCTGCACCTGTGAGTGTAAGTTCAGTAAACTGGACAAGATCAAACGGAATGCGAAATTCTACGATAGCAAGTAGAAGTTTATTTCTATTAACGGAGTCGTATGCGGCTTTGAAGTCAACAAATATGTGGTGGGTGTCGACGCCGAACTCTAGGGCTTAGAGAAAGACGTCTTACTCTAAGTGATCTACCAACAAGATTTTAAATTTTTAAATTTTGAAAATTTTTGTTATTTATTATAAACATTATATTAGAGTCACAAATAATTTTGTTACTAAAATTATGATTTAATAGGTTATTGTCACTCGACAGTCTCCTCTCTCTCCTCTCCTCAGTGTCCTCTCTCCTTTCTTGTATTCAAATTAAACAATTTACTTATTGTAATACTTATTACAAGTTGTAAATATGGTTATGATAAAAAATGTTATCGTTATATCTATAAAGTTATTTGGTTAATTATTATCTATATTTTTTTAGTTGAAGTGTGAACTTAACTTTATCGTTACAATTTATTAGGTACTTGTGAATTTATTGCAACTCACCAAAATATTTGTTATTTTGTTTTTGGTGAGCGATTATTCTTATCTTTTTAATAAATCAGTTAATGTTGATATTAATGGAATGCTCAAACAATCTATTAATCTATTTGCTCTTTGCACTTAATCTCTTACTTCTTTTTTAACGTCTACATACTTGTAGAGTGTAATACCTGTGTAGTTAATTTCCATTGCTTGTTCAGTGCTAACTTCGCTGACTTTCAGTTAACATATTATTGTTTTCTTACTGAATACTATTGTTTTAGTGTTCTGGGTTAAAATTGTCATATTAAATCCGTTGTCTCTTTCAAACTGCTCTTTTATAAGAGCAAAAAATGTAACATGACAGACTCTGTGAACTAGTTTTTGAAGGCTGTCTTTAGTTTAAGCTATTAATAATACATCTTCATTTCATTGTTCTCCTTTCTATATTCTGTTCCTTCATTGATGCTCATTATGACTTTATCCATGATTAGATTGAATAGCATAGGGCTTAGTAAATCCCTTTATCCTATTCCATTTTCTGTATCTATAGGTTCCGTAAGTTATCCATCGATTCTGACTTCTATCTTATTCCTATTATACAACGGATGTATTACATCAAAAACACGATTTCATTATATCGAATAATCACATCAAATTACCACCCAAAAAACTCTACACCTGGAAATCAAAGGCAGAATCAGAGAATAAAATTATTAGTAGCCAAATCGACTTTATTCTAATAAAAAATTGATTCAGAAACTGTATTAAATCAGCTAAAAACTCATCCAGTTGCTGACGTTGGGTCTGATCACAATCTCATAGCAGCTGTAATCCAATGAAAGTTAAAAAGGGTGATCAAAAAGAAGTCTGTCATAAATATTGATATGACCCAACTACAAGACGAGAAAGTTTAGGAAACGCTTCAAAGACGACTGAACGAATATTTAGTTTGGGAAAATATTGGTCTTCCCTTCTTCTTCTCCAGATGCAAATCCACTAATGGATGTTAGCGATCACATTTTCCATTAATTCTCTATTTCTTACAATATATATCAGATATTGTGTGTCTTTAATCCCTGTCCATTGCCTTATGTTTCGGAGCCAGGACATTTTCTTGAGTCCCATTCCTCTCTTGCCTTCAATTTTACCCTCGATTATAAGTTGGGGAACTGGTATTTTTCAATTCGCATGATGTGACCTAGATACGCCGTTTTCCTTTTCTTGATGGTTTCGAAAAGTTGGCGTTCTTGGTTTATTCTATTAAGGACATCTATATTTGTGATTTTTGCTGTCCATGGTATTTTTAGGATACGGCGATAAAGCCACATTTCGAAAGCTTCTAATCTGTTTATATCCCTCGTTTTGAGTGTCCAGCCCTCTACGCCATATAGCAGCACTGACCATACGTAGCACTTAGTAAACCTTAGTCTCAGTTGAAGATCGAACTCTGAACAAGTCAGTACCTTCTTGAATTTTACGAAAGCTTGTCGAGCTTGCTCAATGCGACATTTTGCTTCCCTGTCCGATGCCGTCTTCAAAAAGCCACGATCCCAGGTATTTAAATTTACTCACTCTTTCAATGGACTTGGTATTCAGTGTTATGGTGGAGTTTTCAAGTGCATATATGTTTCTGGAGATGATCATGAAATCGGTCTTTTTGGTATTAATCTCTAATCCCATTCGCTTACTGTATTCTCCGATTATAGTGACAAGTTGTTGAAGATCGTCTATGTTGTCACAAATTAAGACACCATCATCAGCATATCGTACGTTGTTGATCAATACTCCATTCACTTTGATTCCCATCTCTGTATCCTCCAAAGACTCTTGAAATTAGGCTTCCGAATAAATGTTAAATAAAAGAGAGGAAAGCACACATCCCTGTCAAACGCCCCTTCTTATATGTATGGGTTTAGATATAGAATTGTCTATTTTTAACTGTGCCGTTTGATGCCAGTACAAGTTTTCAATGCATCTTATGTCTTTTTGGTCTATATCAACTTTTTTGAGAATCTGCATTAACTTGTGGTGTTGTACACGATCAAACGCTTTTTAATAAAATATCAATAAAAAGATCAAACGCAAATAAAATTAAAACAATAGTTAAGGAAATCTGTGGAGGGAATTTAAAAGGCAGCTTAAAGCTAAAAGAGAAGGCTTGGATGACAGAAAATACATTTGATTTAATAAAGCAACGGCGACTAGCAAAAAGTAAACAAAAATTTTAAAAACTAGAAGAACTTTATAAAGTATACAAAAAAATCGATATAAAATACGAAAAGCAAAGAGTCAACATCTAGGTAAACAGTATAAAGAAATTGAAGAACTCGAAAACTGATATGACTCGTTTAACATGTATACAAAAGTGAGAGAAGCGGCTGGTATCTTCAATAAGAGCCAAACTGCACTGATACATGATGAACATAGTAAAGTAATATTTGAAGTAGAGGACAAACGTTTTTTTTTGCTTATTGGTTTTAGCTTGGAACCTTCAGCCACGTAATTACATATGAATATTAGTATTCATTCATACAGGGTTGTAAAAGGAGGACACTTTTCACGCTAAGGGATTCATCAGAGCGACTTTATTGTAACAAACAAGGCATAAACCACGGTTAGGTAGGTGAGCAATATATATGGTAAACATGCAAAGGAAATATTCATACATACGATTAATTTTAGACTCATACCTTTAATTTAATTTCTACAGGAAATATAATGATTTTAAAATTTTTTATATTATTTTATACTTTTAATCTTTAGACAGTTAACACTGTGTTTCTGCTTAGTTATTGTAATATCTTTGTAAAATTGTTTTACAGCTATTGTTGTTTGTAATTTTTATAAATTAGTGCCTGTGCTTTCATCAAACTGAATCCATTGTCTGTCCCATTTAAATTTAATATGTTGTTTGATATAGGCAAGTAGGTTACACGTGTTAAATTCTTCTATCACCATATGTGGGTGCTGTAATGAATTTTTAGCTATAGAATCAGCAATAGTATTGCCAAAAATATCTGAGTGTCATTTAACCCATACAAATTTAACCATATGGATCTGACAGTTTTAGTAAATGTTGAAAAATTTCTAATATAAATATATTGCTGTTGATTGTGAATTTAAACTTTTGTAAGGAATGTAATACTGACAGTGAATCATTGCATATGACAATTTTGTTCCACTGGTTTTCACAGCACAATTCAAGGGCTTTGTATATAGCACATGCATCAGCAGAAAATATGTTGGATTGATTATTTAAAATAAATGATTTTTTAATCTTCATTTTTGGTACAAAGTAAGCACTGGCTGTATATACTGGTGATTTTGACCCGTCTGTATAGATCACAATATGGTCGGAATAGCCACTTAAGATTTCTTTGTGAGTAGTGTAAAAAAATTCATTTCGGTATTTAGGAATAATAATATTTGTAGCTAGAACACTTGTTAGATTTAGCATATCTAAAGATTCCCAGATAAGATTACAAGGGGAATTTATTAACTTGAGTTCGTTGCAAGTTATAATTGCTCTTGCAAGTGGTGGAGAGTTTTTTTAATGAAGTATGTGGATGTGAAATCAGCTATATTTAATTATTTAATTATTTTTGCATTATAAGTGCCACGATAGTGTGGGTTTAGGACATATTTGTTTGCCAGATATTATCTGCGCAATGAGAGTGGGTTTTCAGTTGCTAGAACTAGGGTGGCTTCATTTGGAGTACTCTTCATCAATCCTGACACAATTCTTAGAACTTTAAATAGGATTCTATCAAGTTTACGTAAATTGGTTATGCTAGCTGACCTGTATACCAAACAGCAGTAATCTATACTAGATCTTATATAGCCTCGATAAAAATTCAATGCAATGTTTTGATCTGCACCCCACGATCTCGTATAATACACACCATTTTAAGAAAATTAATACCTTTTTCGCAGCGACCAATTGTATAATTAATATGTTGTGTCCAAAGCAATTTTCTGTCCAGTACGACACCAAGATATCTAAATTCCGAAGCAATTGGAATGTGATTGCCATGTAAGGTTAGAGCGTGATATTTAATAGTGTTTTCTTGAAAAAATACTACGGCACATTTTTGGTACGAAATATTGAATCCATTTAACCAAGTCCAATTATCCAAGTTGTACATAATATGTTTGAGTTCAGTAGTGCTTTCACTGTACGTTTTCTTATGTGCGTAGATGACAATTTCATTAGCATATTGTAAGCAAACAATATTGGAAGACCATAAATTGTGCAAATTGTATGTGTACAACTTAAAAAGAAGTGGACTTAAAACAGCTTCCTGTGGAATTGCTTTTGATGTCATCTTGGGTTCAACAATATTGTGAGTTCTTATCGATACTCTTCTGTCTTTGTATAGATTTAATAGTAAATGTGCTATCGATTTTGGAATGCGAAGAAATACAAATTTATCACAGAGTATATTTAAATCAATATTGTCATATGCACTTTTTATGTCGATAAACAATGAACCTGTTGTTATGGAATTGGAAAAACCAATTTGAATATCTGTAGTCAGACGAACTACTGCATCCGTGGTTCCATAGCCTTGTTTATATCCATATTGTGTTGCTGGTAGAATACTATACCGCCTCCTTAACCAAATTTCCATTCTTAATTTTAGAGTTCTTTCAAATGTTTTAAAAATGCATGAAAATAATGTTATTGGTCTATATGATTCCGGATTATCTTTGCCTTTTCTCGGTTTTAGAATTAATATAACAAACCAATCATTAAATTTATAAGGAGGTATTCCAGTTTGCAAAAAACAGTTATAAATATGTAGTAGTAGTCTTTTATCCAGTACACCCATTTTTTTTGTAACATAATATGTATCTGATCTGGACCTGGAGCTGTATTTTTGGATATCTTGATAGCATATTCCAGTTCGGATGGTGTTATTTCTTTTAACAAAAAATGTTCTTCTGAATGAAAACCCATGTGAGATATATGTTTGTCAACACATGGTGGACATAACTTCTCAAGAATATCTTCTGCAACTGCGGAAGAAGTATGTTGATGTTTGTGTTTTTGTTGTTTAATTTGTTAGCCATCTTCCATATTTAAGTTGATGGGCAACTAAAGTTAAGACAGTGTCAAGTCTTAAGTCTTAACTCTAAAACAAACTTAAAGACCGGGAAAATTAGATTACGAACCTATTTAAAGACCTACGGTTGATTAGTTCACCTCCGGATATTACTAACTGCGACAGACCCCAAATTACACCCTCTGTGGTAAGACAAACCATATAATTATCAAAAAAAGGCAAAGCGACAGGGCCGGATGAAATTTCAAGTAAAACATACAGCTCATAAATGATAGCAATATTTTAGAGGCTCTAACGTTTTTTAGCTGGAGTACTTTGAATGTATAAAGAGAGGTCATAAATATAGATTGCTAAAAAATATTATATAAGGGAAGATAGCATGCAAACGGAGTCCAGGACGAAGAAAGACTTCATGGTTAAAGAACTTGCCAGATTGGTATGATATTGGCAAAAGCATGCTATTTAGGGGGACAGTGAATAATATTAAGATAGATATAATAGTAACCAACATTTGTGCAGCTTTTCCGCGCTGCTGCAGATAAGATAAAGATTGCCATGATGATCGCCAACATTCGTAACGGATAGGCACATCAAGAAGAAGAAGAATAGCTTAGTTGTTCTTAAAATTAATTAAATACAATTTATAGAGCGAAAAGTGTATAGTTTTTTGTATATCCGGCAACCCTGTAATTTGTCGAACCGACATTTATGAAATGTTGGCACAAAAACTGTCGATTTTCTTCTGTATGAAAGAAGAATTTCAGGTACTTACATATTAGATGCACTAATACTTATTTAATTTATTTAACTATTTAATAAAATAAGTTATACTTGAAATCTGCTTCTATTTGAGAAGCGTGAGAACAACTATTACTTGATTCTATTTGAGACAGTGTTCGCAAACGTAAAAAAACAAAGTCGGTAGAATTCTTTTTAAAAATCGGTAGATTGTGGAGTAAAATCGGTAGATTTTTCAAAATTTATTATTTTGTTTAAATTTAATTGTTTTTTAATTCGTTTCTTTAAGAAGAATATATGTTTATTGATTTAAATCTAATAAAATAAAAATATGAGAACCGAGATACTGAACGTGACTGAACTGAAAACGAGAAGGTTGGCACTGCTGGCACGTTGACACTTGGCTGGCAGTAACATTTAAGGGCGAGCGCCCACCAAAGTGGCGTGGCAAGTAGCACGTAGCAAGTAGCACGCGTCTAGCATGTTTCTTAAAATGTAACCAATGAAAACGAATGATTAGAATGAATGACGTCACTGTCATTTTGGTGTGCGCTGAATCGTTCGTTTTCATTGGTTACATTTTAAGAAACATGTTAGACGCGTGCTACTTGCCACTTGCTACGTGCCACGCCACTTTGGTGAGCGCTCCCACTTACAGTAACGAAGTGGGAAATACAAGGCTTCTCTCTGTTGCCACATTTACATTTTGTATCTACCACAACTAATCTGCCACACCGCCAAATGGCAGCGCATTTGACGGAAAAAATTGAATTAATATCGTAATTAAAATGTTGAATAAATACAAGAGAGGAGAAAGACCTTAAACTTTTATCTCACAGATGTCTCTGCCAGAATTAAACTGGTTTAAATTGCAATCTGTTTAGTTCCGAAGCTTTGTTCATTCGATATCACAAGAAAAATTGTTTTGTCTATTACATATTTCTTCTCAAATTTAGGAATTAGTAAAAATTTCTATCTGAATATAAAATTCGGTAGAATTTAAGTCTTTTTTGATAGATCGGTAGAAAAACGTCAAAATCGGTAGATCTATTGATTTTTCGGTAGAATAAAACATTGATTTAAATATTTTTTAACTTCGTAAATAAAAAAAAACAATATTTCCAACTTTTTATGGGACAAATACACAGACATTGGAAATGTTTGGAAAGGTTTTTAAAATCTCTGCCCATTGTGACGTCAGACTTAAGTACCTTAGTCACCTTTTTGAATACCTGTATTTTTTAGTTAAGATATGCATTCGTGTTATTTATAAAAGCCGTCCCTGAAAAATCAGATATTTCAAATATCAAAATAAAAATCACGCTATCAACAAATACTTTTAAGTATAGTACTGTACAAATTTATTCAATTACGCAAAAGTGCAGTTAAAGACAAGTTATTGTTTTATACTGATATTAAAAAATTGAAAGTAAGTATTGATGTTAAATATTAAATTAATAATTAATTTGAATAATAATAATTATTAACTGTGGGATTAAGAATCCTTTTTTGTATATTCCAAATGATTTTGAAAAAGCTATATGGGTGCACAAAAGATTTTAAAGTCATGGCGGCGCGGCGTTTGTACGTTATTTTCTTTTTTATGGTAATGATAGAAGACTGTAATTTATTATGCTCTATGTTATAGTCTGATTTAACAGCCAACTATAATTGATAAATTATTCTGTATTCTTGTATTACTGAGTTTCTGAAATCGACAAGGCATACTTAAAATTAAATCAATGACATTTTGGTTCATATTATTCTACTCACAAAATGTATAGATTAACATGAAGCTGCTAAACAATTGTATGTTTCATAAAATTTGGATCTGGACTGGAGTGTTGGTCCATCCGACATTTGTAAGGTGATTTTTAAGCAAAACTTCACCAGCATATTACAGAAAGAGACTTATCCATTTTCAGCAAAGTTATTTCTACCTTAACTGCTAGATTTAAGTGTACGATTTTGAGTTTTTTATTTAGGTATAATAATTAAAGTATACTGTTCTGTTTTTAATCTAGAAATTATTATTTATACAATGATCTAGAGTTTCTGTCAGGCCCGTTTGCTAATGCAGCAGAGAAAATATCTCTCCTGGTGCCCGCCATAATGTAGCTCCTTCTTTTTAAAAAAATTTAAACTGTTTGTCTTTGTGTAGTGTAGTGTAATGTACAATTTTATGTTTATAATATTCTCCACAAAAATCAATCAGAAGAACTCCGTAAGTAGCGAAATTAATGCACGTATTTCCAGCGGGAATCGTACATACTATGCTAATAAAAGATTGATGACATCGAAATTATTAGACAAAAGAACCAAAATGACTATCTACAGAACACTGATTAGACCCGTAGTAACCTATGGATGTGAAACTTGGGTAATGACGAAAAAAGATGAAGCCCAACTCAGGACATTCGAGAGAAAAATACTGAGGAAAGTATATGGCCCGGTACAAGAAGAAGATGGCACATGGAGAATCAGGAGAAACGTCTAGGTTAATAAGTTAAATGAAGGTTATGACATTATAAGATTTGTGAAAAGTCAAAGACTGTCACGACTGGGACATGTGCAGAGACAAAACGATGCAAAAACAACAAAAAAAATGTTACAATGGAAGCCCATAGGAAGGCGAAAAAAGTTTTGCAAGGTCAGGAAATTTTGACTTGTGGTACAATAAGAAACACAAGGGGAGGTTTACCAAAAACAACGAAGGTAGACAAAATGTTAAAACGAGGAGATGCTGATATTATGGTCTCTAACACTGATATTACATTCTATAAATGGAAAGATAATCGTGTAGTATGCCTTGCCTCAAACTTCCACGGTACCAATGAAGTTACGATTCAAAGAAAGGACAAAACAGGTAAAAAGTGTAATATAACAGCCCCATCTGCAATAGAAGATTATAATAAGTATATGGGCGGGGTTGATCATGCAGATCGGCTCAGATTCTGCTACACTATAGATAGACGCTCAAATAAATGGTGGTATCGTTTATTTTGGGGCCTGCTTGAAATTGCATTTGTCAATAGCTATGTAGTGTCAAAACACTTTTTAGACATGGAAGAGTCTACCAATGATTTAATAACATTTCGACGAGATGTGGCCATGGGACTTATCAGATCTTCTCCATTACGTAAAATGCAAAAGAGAATGTCTGATTCCCAGATTGCAATGAAAAGAAGAAGATACGGTTACAGTGTACCAGATAGAATAAGGCTTGAAAATCTTGGTCGTCACTGGGTGCAATATGATGACCGTCCTGCAAGGTGTGAACTATGCAGTTCTAAAGGAATACAATCAAAACCATATTCATTTTGTTCTGCATGCAAAGTTTATTTATGTAGTAACGAGAAAAAGAATTGTTTTGTGGAATACCATAACGTTAGTTTGTAATTTAATTTAGTTTGTAATTTAGTCGTTGAATAAACCGACGGTACTTATAAGTACCAGTTAAAAAATAAAGTATTTGTGTTATTTATTTTGCAATAATTATTTTTTTATAGAGTATATATACGTGTATTAAAACATATATTTAAGAGAAAATTCTAAAATTAGATCTCTTTCAATGCTTGCGATTTTAGGGTATAGTACATCCACTAATAATTTTCCAACATAAACATGCCTCATTCTGGTATCAAAGAGACCGCCTTTCAAATCAAGGTTGTCAGACATATTTCCTAAAATTCCTAAGGTTATATTTAAAAAATATTCCCTATTCTCTAACGACACTCTTAAAAAATAATATGAACATATTCTCAAAAAATATATCTATAAATTAATTAACTAGGTACTAATATTCCCATGGACTCTTCACTAATGAATTAAAGCAACCGTGAACTTTGTATATATTACTTATACTCAAGTAATTTTCGAATATCGGCAACATTGTAGTCTGGAGAGAATTTGGACGTTGGGTCTATATCGACGTTGCCATGTTGGTGAATTTAGCGGTAATACTCTTATAGATATAATGATCGACTTTTAAGAAATCAGACAACTTTTAAGAATTCAAGTTCTCAAAAACGGTTTCAAGAATTGTATTATTTTTTTTTCCAAATTTCATTGATCTTGACCTTACCTGGAAACATGAAAAATTGCAGATATATTAATATGGTATTAAAGTTACATTCACTAATTTTAAACTCATGCATTATGGCAACAGCGAACCGCAAAGCCATAAATCGTAATGAACACCTGTTTCGTCTCGCTAAGTGACACCCTAAAATATTTCATTTTGCAACCAGCAATCAGAGGCGGAGGCTTATTATAAGGTAAGTAATATTATATTTTTCTAGGATGGCATTTTGGAAACCATTTGATACGAATGATCAAGATGCATCAACTTCTGTGTTATCAATAAATAATGACAATTATGTTAATGACAGCCCCGAATTAAAAAAATAAAGATTTGCACGTACTATCCCAAAGGATAGTTTTAAATATGTATGAGTGTTTGAAAAAAGAAAATATTGGGATGGCTGATAATGCAATTGTTCGAGAATTCATGTATTAACAAAAATCGGGTATAAGACGATATATACCTACAATTGAGGGGTCCGGCAGTAAAAAATGGTAAGGGACAATAAAGAAGATTTGAGTTTTGAAGTGTTGAATTTAAAAAAAAATATTGTTATATTTTTTATTAAAAAATATAAAACTATGAATAATGCTAAAATTAGCTGATTATGTTGTTAATCAGGAGGCAAAATATGAAATACCAAATATTTTTTTTACAATGTTTATTGAGGAAAATATGAAAATATGTACTACAACTTAACATTATTTACCTAAAATATTTGAAAAATTTAACGTAACATGTTAAGTGGTGTTGACTTAACATAACATAATTTGGTAGGTACTAGGAGGTTATTTTAAATTTATATACCATTCGTGATAAACAGCTGGAATCCATTCCAAGAATGATTTTACATCTTTCAGTTTTTCTGAATGAATACTAAGGGGATGATTATATTTTTGAGTAAGTGTAGGAAATTTTTCTTCTGTAGCTGTTGGTCTTCCTCTTTTATTCAAGGACATGGAATTAAATAATCCGTTGTATGATGCTGAATATTGTATATTTCTGGGAACTTCTGAAGATAGACATAATTTCACACTACTTTGTAAAATACCTACCGGTTGATTAAAATAGCTTTTCAGTACCGAACAATCGTATATATCCTCTTGCTGGACCCTAGTTACTAGAAAAGGTTTCTTTTTCTGACACTTCTTCAAAATATCTTCCCAGTGATTGGGCGAATATACCATTTCACAGTTTTTCTTGACATAATTTTCTACAACAGAAAAGTCTCTGTCGCTTGGCAACATTGTATGTCCTACCTGAGGAAATATATGAACTATTTCTTTAAAATAGTCATTTTGTAAAAGATATAGCCAAAGACCAATGATGGTCCAGTTTTTATTTTGTCCGCAGCAATTGTCTGAAATAGCTATTAGTTTTCTGCCATGAATATTATTTTTCTCAAAGTACATTTTGAGACAGCTAGCTATTTCGTCCGACCCTCTTTTAGCAGTGGATTCATCCCACATAAAAAAGTGACCCTGACCATCTCCAAGGGAATGTATGCTTAAATTATAGCACCATAATTTTCTCTTATAGAACATGGGACCAGTGGTAAGCTTTGGTGTGGGAAGGGTTTGCTGTAGATCAAAACTAATTGCATGCACATCTGGGTTTAAGTTTGCTTCCTCTACTGCGTCTCTGACTGCCTGTTGACCTGCTTCAGCTTTTCTGTGATGTAATTCTTGTTCAGTTTTAATTTTTTTAACCTCAGTTTCATCATTGTGTAACTTAGCATTTTCTAAAGCTACTGAAAACTTATCGCATGCTTGACATGTATCCATTTTCGGAGTTTTGAAACTTATATTATATTCTTCAGTAAATATTCTTCTGAATTTATCTGCAGAAACTGGAGTTATCTTTTTCAAAATGCATTCTCCTACATATTTCTCATAACAAGTCTGAATAGAATATTCCATACTCATATATTGTCTAGAACTGTCAGCACGGGTGTAATGGCTTTTGTACTTAGGTAAGCTTTCAATAAAAGATTTCAGAAAATCTATATCAGAATTGGAATATTTTTTAGGATGATTTGAATGTCGACCTCTTAGATCTGATTTTGGAGTATTTGATCCAGTTTTTAATTGTTTTACTAGATTTTCAACTCGACCTCGATTTTTCTGTAAGCCATGGATACTTAGGAAAGCCATTTTGCATATCTTAACATCTTTCCCTTGTGATTTTAATTTATATTCAATAGTTTGAGATCTTTTTGACACTAGTGCTTTAGTTTTCTTCCTAGTCACATTTTTAGATCTCATACAACCTTGTAAGTAAGCATTTTGTGTATCAAAACTGTTCATGCCCCAAAAATTAACAAAAATTGTCTGTAGTTCTTCATGAGAAGCAAATAACTCATAGCATTTATTGGGGCAACTACACGGTGGACCTTGTGTTTTTGATAAAACAATATTTCCCTTACCTCTGTATTGTTTATATTCTTTTCCGCGATTTCTGAGCTCTTTTGTTTTTAATTGCTTACTTAAATTGCGTTTCCTTTTTCTAGATTTTGTGTCTAAAACAGAATATTCTTTTTCTTGTTTACTGTGTTCATTTAATTCTCCTCTATTTTCTTTTTCTTCCTCCTCTTCTTCTTCAGTACTGGACTCTGGGTATGTGTGAGAAGAAATTTCTTGAAGTCCATGTTCTTTCAAAAGTTTTCTAAAACATAAATAAAAATATTATTAAGTATTATAGTGCTGCAGAGAATTCATTTTCATATTTGCAAGTAAAAAATGTTAAGTTTTTATGCAAAGTGAATGTGGATGTAAACAATGTTAAGTACATCCTTTACCATTTTTTACTTGCAAACAATGATTCTAAGAATATAAATAAATTACCTTCTTTGTAGAAAGTTAATCGAGCTAGCTTCACTAAATATTTGAAATTCAGGATCTTTATCTGAGTCGTAATCATCATAGCTCTCAGAATTGTCACTATTAACATCAAAAAAGTCATTTAGATTTGAACAACCTGCTTTGTATTCCGCCATCATGGACACATAACATTATTTTCATGCTTATGCATGTCCCTTACCAAATTTTAAGAAATTAATCTGACGCCACCTATTATTCGGAGGATAAAATAAGTCAAGTTTTCTGCGTTGCCATGTCCCTTGCCATCTTTTACATAATATTTCGGGAAAAATCAAAATTTGTCCGTTACCATTATTTACTGCCGAGCCCCTCAATTATTAAATTGGGCACTGTTACAGATCAT
The DNA here is from genome assembly GCA_918026665.1 of Diabrotica balteata. Lineage (NCBI taxonomy): Eukaryota > Metazoa > Arthropoda > Insecta > Coleoptera > Chrysomelidae > Diabrotica > Diabrotica balteata. The sequence goes on from OU898283.1 coordinate 24,977,861, forward strand.
TCCTTAAAACGAAAGCGACCAAATAAAAAATTGGGTAGGATTGACATTGCTGCAAAAGACGTTATTCAGCGAACAGTTTACAATTTTTACAAAGAAAATAGAGTGCCTACTTTAGAACTGATTCGTGAAAAATTGAGAGATTTCCCTGAATATAATTATACATCTTTGGAAACACTGCGCGAGATTTTGATAAGTTGTGGATTTAAATATAAGAAATTAGATAATCGAATGGTAATAATGGAATCTCGGCGTATTGTTGAACTTCGACGAGAGTATTTGAGTAAAATAAAACAGTATCGTAATTCAAACAGAAAGATAATCTATTTAGACGAAACCTGGTTCGATACGCATGATGATGTCAAGTACGGCTGGGTTGACAACACAAACAAGTGTGCGTTAAATACACCGTGTTCACGAGGAAAACGTGTTATTATTCTTCATGCCGGAAGCAAAGATGGTTTTGTATCTAATGCATTGCTATTGTCGGCCAAAAATATAACAAACTCTTCTGCCGATTATCACGAAGATATGACAGCCGGTTTATTTGAAAAGTGGTTTGTTGAACAACTCTTGCCCAATATTCCGCCGAATTCAGTGATTGTTATGGATAATGCTTCGTATCATTCCCGCATATTAAATAAAATACCTAATAATAACACGAAAAAGGACGAAATTTTAAAATTTATGCAACTTAAAAACATTACTGTTCCTAAAAAGATTCCAGTAAAGAAAAAATTAATTAGAATAATCAAAAGTCGGAATTTTAAAAACGAATACGTTACTGACAGCATTTGCAGCAGGCACGGCCATACTCTTTTGCGATTACTCCCATACTATTGCATTTTTAATCCAATTGAAATGGTTTGGGGTACCGTAAAAAAACGATTGCGAAAATATAATCAGTCTCCAACATTAAGCGCAGTGGCCATTGAGAATATTCGAGAAGTAATTATTGGCATTAATAGCGATGTGTGGAAAAATTGCGAAGCTCATGTTGTAAAAATAGAAAACGAATATCCTGTTTTACCGGCAATAGCACCAATAGTTATCCAACCTGGGAACGATTCGACTTCAGAAGACTCTGACGATTCTTTTTAGTCCTTCTAATTAATTTCTTTACATCTATCGCGATGCATCTTGAACACTAGTATTCATTATTATACAGTGTGTCGCATTTAAGATATAGACACCTCTATATATCAGCTATCAAAATACATACAGATTTGAAATTTTGCACAGTCATACATGTTGATAGTGCACATTTTTTTAAGATAATGCGAAGATGCATATTAGGTATCGCATTTTTCGGATTTTCAATCGCGTATATCTCCAAAACTATTAACTTTTGAGAAAAATGACATAGATCTTATTTAGAGTAAAACCTAAAAAATATTTTTTGGAGCACAGAAGGTGATATTTTGAATTTGTTTAAAAAATTGTTTAAACAATTTCTGCCCAAAAATTGAGAAATTTTCCTGAATATAATTATGTAAAAATTAATAAAAATTATATGATTTTTCTTGAAATATGCGTTTGATGAACTGATCCCTTTTCTTAATTTCCACGCCAATGGTCGGCATTGGCATCAAAGAATCTCAAAAGCCGATGCTTGGCAAACTGACATTGGAAAAAGTATACCAGAATTTGGTGGTACTTAAAAGTACCGTGGGGAGACTAAGGGTTAAATGATTGATAAAAGCAAGAATCTTTTATTTTTGGTCTGCAGCCCAATGTATAAATCATTCTTTGAATCATTTCACCTAAAAAATTACTACAGTAAGACCTTCATAATATAGACAATAACTCAATCATCCTATAAACAGTAAGATAAACAATCTATAGTTATGCTCTGTAACGAATAACGCAGAAAATATAAAAAATCGTCGATATAAATTTTTTGAATTTTAAAATTTCACAAATGTCATTAGTGTCAATATGTCATAATTTAGTGGAGTAAAACTTGCCTGCGCTTGGACCAATTACAAGCAAGCATTATGGAGCGAAAAATTTGAATTGCTCCTCCTGGTTAATAAACAGACCATAGAAAGTTTTGATTTGATTCGTATGCATATCATCGATGACGCGTGGGTAATTTTTCATTTTTTCGACTGTACATGTCCTGATTCATATCCGTGCAGCTCTGGACCAGTACACACAAGCCGAACAAAGCATCTCTTGTGTGCATACCATTTCCAAAGCCAAATTTCTTATTTAAGTCACTAATTTCTTATTTAAGAGTTTTACAAATTCTGCTGTACATTATTTTTAAACAAGTGTGTGACTCATTGAAGCTATTGTTCTGTGATTTGAGCAGGATGTTTTATATTGCAGATTGCATATTTACGATTGCAGATTAATATTTTTCTAAAGATGACCACTATATTTTATTCGAATATAAAAATTATGATGATATCCTAACACTGCGATAATATAAGAAAAATAGAACATAGAGATTAAAGTTTTTAATTAAAGTTTAATACAGGCAAAATAATACCTAATTTTAGTAAAAATTACTTAGATATCTAGTGAATTGAAAAGTACATGTAGACATAAGAGGGAAGAATTTTAGGGACCAGTAACTTTTTATAATGTAAATCAAAGTTTAAATATATTATCTTTAGTTTTAGGACAAATTGTAATGCTCCTATTTTAGCTTTAACTCCAGCTAATTTCGCTTGATTTTATAAACTTTATAACAGTGAACTTTATAACACTGATAGTTCCACTTTATTACCACTTTATATATTTTTTCTTTCTGTTGCTGTTTTAATATTATAAATAATCAATTTTTGTTACAGATAGATGTCTTTCCTGACTTCGGCATGGGCATTAAACTTTGTAATATTTTGCAGTACTATATTTTTTATTCTATACAAATATTTTACTAGAAAATTTGATTACTGGAAGAAACGAGGAGTACATCACACAAAACCAATTCCATTTTTTGGCAACGTTTATGACATTGTTACTTTTAAACGAAACTTATCTGAACAGATAAAAAAGCTTTACGATGAAACTGACGAACCGTATTTTGGAATTTTTGTTTTTGACAAACCAATCTTGGTCATAAAGTCTCCCAAATTAATAAAAGACATATTGATTAAAGATTTTAATAAGTTTTGTGACAGAAGTATTGCAGATGGTAGCCATGATAAAACTATAGGCAACTTTGTATTTTTGCAAAAAAACCCAAACTGGAAGCTTACGAGGACTAAGTTGACTTCATTTTTTACTTCTTCAATGACAAAAACATTTTTTTCAAATATTGAATTAATCAATGAGAAGTTTATTGAACATTTAGAAAATATTTCTGATCCCGTTGATGCTAAATATATAGCGGGCCATTTTACCACTGAAATGATAGCCCGATGTTTTTTTGCTACTGATCCTCGTTGTTTTGAATCAGACATGTCAAAGTTTAGATACTGTGTTCATCGAATATTCCAATTTAGTGTGAGAAACGGATTTATACAAACCTTCTATTTTTTAAAACCAAGTATAATAAAATTATTCAAATTGAACTTCCTTGAAAATTCGGTCATAAAATACTTTCATGAAACATTTTTGGAAGCCATGGAATGTAGAAAGGAATTTGATGGCAAACCTGTCAATGCGGTTGATGTAGTGAACCAGTTGCAAAAAAAGCACAATGGAGATTTTCCTGGTGAGTATGTGCCATGTAGCAATAATATATTGTAGATGGCTCAAATAAACATATATTTTTAAAAGAATTTTTTACAAAAATCTACATTTTATAAATGAAGCGTTTATTTAAAAAACAAAACTTGTCTTACAATTAAAATTTTAGTAAATCAAGAAAAACTGACCAGCTTCAATTTATTTCAAATCTTTCTGTTCAAATGTACTCTTGTTTATTAATAAAGTTAATTATAAATGCGGTTTTTTGAAGTGATTTGTTGAACGAAGATGACCTAAGTCCTTATATAGCCGAAAAATAAATAAGCAAATTGCCTGTATCCATTACATTGTAGTAAAAAATAAAAATTACAATGAAATTGCACATAATGTAGTTAACAACCTTTTTTAAAAACAATCAGTGTAAAAAAATATTTAAAATTAACTTTACTTAAATTTAAAATTGGCATACTTTTTTGCTCCCATAGGTATAAAAATTACGGTTTCCTTATTTGATTTATTATTTTTTTAACTAAACGAATTATTAAATGAATAATAAAAGACGTTTTTATTTTTCAAACCTAAACCCTTATATTTTTACCTTTTCTAATATGCACCTTATTTTTTTAGATCAGTATTTGTTCATATCGAATGCCATGTTTTTACTAGTAGCTGGATATGAAACAACTAGTTCTACAATCGGTTATGCTTTATATGAATTAGCAGTTAATCCAGATATACAGGAAAAATTAAGAAATTCAATTAAAGAAAATTACAAAATTTACGAAGGTTTTACATATGAAGGAATACAAAAAAATAAATATTTGGATATGGTAATTAATGGTAAATATAACATTAAAAATATATGACTAATTTTAGCCATTTTGCTTTAGAATATATTTTAATAATAAAATGGGATAATACATTCCCTGTTTCTCTAAAAACAAGACCTGGTCTACTGTTTGCTACTGTTTGATTTGTAAGCACAGCGCTGCCACACTTTAGCTTGAAGTTGTCATTTTTAAGCATACCCTCTGGGACGTATTGATATTGATACTATGGGAGATGAATGGTTTGTTTGAATAAGTCCAGTGTAATAGCTACTTCTTGATGAAGGATTTTCTCTACTGAATCATTCCGTTCTTTGTATTCAGTTGCAGCAAACGCCTCGCACCCACAGTAAGATGCTGGATGGTTTCTTGGGCTTGAAGTCTATATCGGCATCTGTCGTTTTGGAGTTGAGGGTCTTTGATGATATATTTAAGGTAATTTATTGTTGGTGTAACCTGAACCTGAATGGCAAGTAATGAACCTTCGTTTCAGGGAACATCTTTCCTGATGTCAGCCAATAGTTCGACGCTATATTTTCGAGATAGTCTTGACTGACTTTATTGAAATGTCGTCCATGCAGAGATTTACTTATCCAGGTGTGCATTTGTTCATCCTTAGTAAGATAGTTTATGCGCATTTCTGGTTCGCTCAGTTTGATCGGTGTTGTGTCATCTAATGTGCAAATTTCTCGGTGTAGAGTAGATGTCTGAACCTGCAGCCGAAAATAAGTTTTTAACTTATCTGTTTTTATAAATGCTCACTTATATCCATAAGTCCTCTTCCTCCTAAATACCTGATTAATGTCGTTCTTTTAACTGCACTTTGTTGATGGTGTTTTTGTGCCTTTGTGAGGTGTGTTCGTACTTTTCACTATTTCTAAGGTTTCACTAAGATTTTCTATTTCCGTTTTTGTCCACTTAACAATATGAGATAGGTAGCTAAAATCGCAACATACGTAGGTGTTTAGTGCCTTAAACAAATTTTTGCTATTCAGCTCTAAACGAAGCAGCTGTTTTACCCTCGGTATAAACTCAGTAGTGTCGGTCAGATAGCTCAGCGGGCTGTGCGGCTGCCTCTCATTCACTTCACTGTCGAATGGTTTAGTGCGATGTGGGATCGAGCCCAAGCTCGGTGTACAGAAAACAAAAAGTCTAACGCAGCAGTTTAAAATTCTAGATGAATCTGCGGCTTAGACTAGGATATGCTGGGATCTGATTGGCCTATGGTGGAGCAGTACGGCAAGAGATAAGGGCTTGCGGCTTGGTGATACTCCTCCATAGATCCCTACCGGACAGGCGTAACGCCTAAAAAACCGGATATATATATATTTATATATATATATATATATATATATATATATATATATAAACTCAGTAGTTTTCTTTGTTTTCATTTGCTTATGGTCAAGCTTCGGCGCAAGCTGTATTCCGAGGTATTTATAAGTAGCATTGTCACCCATGGCTTCGATGTTCTTACCATTTTGCATATTGAATCCGCCGGGCTGAACCACTCATTCAATTATCTTTAAGACACGGCACTTGTCAAAACCGAAGTGAATACTAGTATTATTAGAGAAATTTTCTACTGTTTTGAGCGTCTGATCCAGGCGGCTTCAAGTGGAAGCCAATAGTTTTAAATTATCCATATAAAATATATGATTAAGTTTTACCACAGTAGTAGTGTTATTTTTTATGCTTAAAGCTGTGTTAGTTAAGTTCGGTAACTGGGATAGGGGATCATAAGATTCAAACCATAGTGGACTCAACGAATCTCCTTAAAGTAGTCCCCGATGATTGCAATATTTTCTGTTTCGATATTGTTTTCACCAGGTGTTTGAAGGTGAATATTTATCTTCCAATCTGACATTATATGTTTTAAAAAGGTCACTATGTTAACTGAATCAAACGCTAAATGCTTGGTTAATTGTGTACATCAAATATGTGTAATTTCTGTGCCTTAGTTTTAGTTTTTATTTATGGTTATGTATAATTGCTTCAATTCAAATATCTTGATAAACATCTTAGTAAGTAAAAAAACTAATTCATTATATATATAAGAGATACATAATGACCATAATTGTAGCTTTCCCTGATTATACCTAATAAATAGGCGAAATATATAGGATATAGTAACAAGAGTATACTATGTCTATCAGTTGTTTACCCACAATTATATCCCTCATTTTTATGAATATATATATTATTGTGATGTTTAAAGTCTTGGTGCGCCAAGCAATAATTAGCTAATTAATTTTTTTGATTAATTAAAATTATTTAAATGATATGATTATGACTCTATCACAATTTTTAATTCTTTTATCTCAGGGTTAAATTCGTGCTTCAATATCTATGCTATTACATGTGAAAGGTAAGGTCCAAAGAATACCGGAATAATAAAAAACACATATGATCTAACACTATATATTGAAATAAAAATAATGAAATAATTCACACTCAAAAGTTTTCAATAAACAAAAACTCATATAATAATTCTCAAAATTTTGTTCTACGTACGTGAACAATCAAAATTAATGGTACAAACAATATTAGTTGAAATCTCAAAATCCAAGTATTACTCTAAATCTCCTAATCAAAATATTTATATCCTTTCTAAATTAAGTGTAAAAAATTGTATTATCAATGAAAGAAAAACTGCAGAAAACAAAACTATCTCTCTCTGATGATGAGTGGTCCAAATCCTTGTTATTTGTAGACTATACTATTTACTCGTGGCCGCTCCCTAAGTAATCAGCAATCTTACAATAAATTATTGCAAGTATCTCGTCCTTAATGATCTCCTTCAAATGCACGAATCGTTCAAATTATGCTAGCTTCTTCTTCTCTCAATAAACTGAATCTCTCGTTGGCCTGAGTGAAAAATGACTCTTGGAATATCTTTTCTTTACGATAAACTGAATCTCTCGTTGGCCTGAACAGTGACTCTTGGAATATAAGTAGAAAAATATGACTTACAATATTTTACTGGATCAGCTTCTGTCAGATACACTAACTACACGAAAACTCACAAACTTTCACTGCTACTGCTTCCTACCTCTGGGAAACTACCCGAGAACAACGGCCGTTCGCCTTGCACCCTTGGAAACCAACTAACTATCTTTTTTCACTCCGAAATCTAGCTAAACTTTCATTCCTACATACCTCCCACCTTTTTAAATCTCCGCCAATCAAAACTCGTCACAATTCCCCATTCTTTCATTCCGATAACAAACAAATTTTTACCTATAATTATAAAATTTCCTAAAACTTATTTACAAATAATATTTTTCTATAATTCTTAAAAACTAACAAAAACATCTTTTCAAATCTCTTCTATTGTCTATAATCGCTGCGTTAATGTATTTGGAAAAACCCGGTTCAATTGTCTTTGGGATTTCACTTAAAATTATGCGGGTCACTCAAGTATAGTATAACAAAGGAAATAATTTATGCTTAGCTTACATTTTGTTTAATACAGGTAATCCAAAAATTTAAATATTTTCCTTCTTCGAAATGTTTGTTGGGTATTATCCTAATTATCTGAATTATTTTAATGTTTTTGAATTTTGAAATATTTTAAACAAACCGATATTTTCTTGATTTTAATATCATAACAATATATATATATACAATATATATATATACAATATATATATATACAATATATATATATATATATATATATATATATATATATATATATATATATACATATATATATATTGTAGTTTTGAGTTTCCTGAACCGTATAATATTTAATATAAAATTAATGTTTCTTGGGTATAGGTTCAATAAAGATATATTACATCTGGAATTAGATTTTATTTTCCATTGCAATCAATCAACGTTTCGGCAGGAAACCCTTGCCTTTGTCAAGATTCTAAAATGTGTATATATATATATATATATATATATATATATATATATATATATAAGGACAAACAGATATTGTAATATATATATATATATATATATATATATATATATATATATATATATATGCATAAAATAAAATTACTATAAGTCTTCTACAATAGCATAAGCTATTTTTTGGGTTTCAGAGATATACAAGAGACATATCCAAAATAGTAAAATAAATGTTCATTAACAGTTCAGCACATTCTTAAATATTACTTAATCCTAAAATAGTGCACCAGAGTTGTGAGATGAGGTGAAAAGACAGTTCGAAAAAAGATGTAGCACCGAAACAATTAGAGAATTATTACAAAAGAATAACCTACATGGTCGAACTGATATAAATAAACCTTTGATTAGCCAAAGAACCAGGCGTATTTTAGATTGTAGTTCGCCAGGGAGCATATTAACAAAGATATTATCTTTTAGAATTCAGTAATATTTGCTGATAAAACCAAAATAAACTTGTTTGGGTCCAATGGAAACATATCGGTGTGGGGAAAGCCGAATGAAGAACTAAAACTAAAAAATGTGAAAGCTACGGTAACTCACGATAAAGGTAGGGCATGATGTGGGGGTGTATGTCAGCCCAGTCACCAGATTTAAATGGTACTGAAAATTTGTGGTTAAAATTAAAAAATAAAGTAAATAGTGTCCCAATATCAAATAGAAATGAATTAAAAGTAAAAATTGGGACACAGTTTTTCCAGAGTACACTAGAAAGTTAGCCGAATCAACGCCTAGACGACTACAAGCTGTAATTCATAATGAAGGAGGATTTACAAAATATTAGCAATAATTTTTACTTTATTCATTTTCTTGTTTTAAAGTGTGCATCATTTTAGCTGTGGCATCAAAATCATACCTAAAATAACCAAATATTTATTGTTATATAAGTATGGTATATTTGAAACCAGTCGGTCAGATAGCTCAGCGGCTGTGCGGCTGCCTCTCATTCGCTTTCACTGTCGAATGGTTCAGTGGATGTGGGATCGAGCCCCAGCTCGGTGTACAGAAAACAAAAAGTCTAACGCAGCAGTTTAAAATTCTAGATGAATCTGCGGCTTAGACTAGAATATGCTGGGATCTGATCGGCCTATGGTGGAGCAGTACGGCAAGAGATAAGGGCTTGCGTCTCGGTGATACTCCTCCATAGATCCCTACCGGACGGGCGTAACGCCTAAAAAACCTATATATATATATATATATATATATATATATATATATATATATATATATATTTGAAACCAAAAAAATAACTTATGCTATTTTAGAAGACTTACAGTAATTTAATTTCAGTATGTATTTTTTTATAGTATTAATAAGTAGCGTCTGCATCATTTAAGCTGTGAGCCACTATATATTCAAAACTTGATCTTGTTTTAGAAACTTTAAGAAAATATGGCCTTATACCAGTTCTTGATAGGGAGGCTCTCACCGATTACCGTCTTGAAGGTACAGATCTTGTCATTGAAAAGGGAATGGCAGTGTACATTCCTTACTTTGCTATGTTTAGGGATCCCAAATATTTCCCCAATCCTCTAAAGTTTAATCCGGAAAGATTTGCTAATAACAATTTCAATGCAGATGGTTTTACCTTTTTTCCATTCGGAGAGGGACCAAGAGCCTGTATAGGTAAGTCACATAATTTTTCTATTTATAATAGATATGTGCTTTGGATGTGTTTTATGTACGCAGTAGGAGAGGTAATAAAACATTGGTGTTATATAATTAGTTCATAAGTATACTGAAACGCTGCTGAATCAGAAAAACAAATGAGAAGCGATAAGAATGCAGGCAGCCACACTCTAAGATAAATGAATAAAACTGTTTTAAGGCAATTAGGAGAGATTTATGGAAATTTAAAACCCATAATAGAAAGTTCAACTCTACTAACGAATGAGCAAAATGGTTTTAGACAATATCGATCAGGCACAGATAATATACTAGATTAAGAAATCGATATCCAGGAAGCACTAGCGATGCGACAACACTGTATAGCAATATTTTTCGATATAAAGAAAGCATTCAACACGTGCTGGAGATATAATATTTTAAAAAAGCTGTACTCATGGAATATCCGGGGAAACTCTCTAGAATTTATTAAAAACTTTTTACGACAACGAGCATTTCAAGTCAGAGTTCAAAGTTCATATTCCGAAGAACATATTGAGGAAAATGGAACCCCTCAAGGTTCTTTAATTAGCCCGACATTATTCCAATCGAAATTTTTTATTTTTGATTCAAAAAGGCCTATTTTTGATAATAGATTCAATAACAAACATACACTTCAAAATATATCTAATTCACACAAACCTTTCTATGAGAGAATTCGATTTTATCCAAGATATTTAAACCTAGATTTTCCAGATATATTTCAAATAAATTTGAACCATCCTCCACCTTAGTGTGTCAATATCCCCAAAATAAATTATAATCTTACTGTATTTAATAAGCATTCTACAAATCCGGCTGTTATTAAAAATAACCTCAATTCAATTATAAACAAACATGGACAAAATTGCTGCAGGATATTTACAGATGCATCCACGAAAACACCGGAGTTGGTGCTGCATTTATAACGTCTAACAATCAATTTTAATTCAGACTGCCCAAATAGTTCAGCATCTTCTCTGCTAAACTTTATCCAATACTCAACGCTCTTGAACATATCAACAATAATAAAATACCAAAATGCTTGATTTTAAGTGATCCTCTTGGTGTTTTACAAACCTTAAATCATATGTATCCTGAAAGCTAACTAGAAAAAATGGTAAAATTCTAACTAAAGCAAGCTGAAGAAAATTCCAGACGCATTACCTTCATATGGATCCTATCTCATATTGGTATTGATGGAAACGAAGCTGCAGACCAGTGCGCGAGTAAATTGTCGGAAAGTGTCGAAACAGATGTAACTTCATCTTCTTCATGTACCATGTCCTTTTAGAACGTTGGTTACCATCATAGCTATTTTAATTTTATTCACTGTCACCCTAAATAGCATGCTTGTATCTACACCATACCAATCTCGCAAGTTCTTCAACCATGAGGTTCTTCTTCGTCCTGGACTGCGTTTGCCTGCTATTTTTCCTTGCATGATATTTTGTAGCAATCTATATTTGGGACCTCTCATTACATGTCCGAAATATTCCAGCTTTCACTCCTTGATGCTTTTTATGATCTCAGCAGTCTTGCTGAGACGTTCTAGTAATGTGGAGTTACGAATCTTCTCCACCCAGGAAACTTTTAAAATTCTTCTATAGCACCACATTTCGAAAGCCTCAAGGCGATTTAGATCGATTTTATTCACAGTCCAGGACTCGACAGCATAAAGTAAGACCGAGAACACGTAGCAGCGAAGTAGGCGGATCCTTAATGCCAATTTTAGGTCTCTGTTACATAACACCTTGGACATCCTTCTAAAAGCAGCTCTAGCCTGCTCTATTCTGGATCTAATTTCGCCGTGATTTTCTGCATTACAATTTAATTGCTGTCCAAGGTAGACGATTTTATCAACTTGCTCAAGTTTGGTATTTTTTACATATATAGACGGTTTTATATTCTGTTGTTTACTTATTACGAGTACAGATGTAACGGAGCGTCGAAAACTGCAAACCATCATTACTCGTTTACGTTTAGGCTATACAAGATACAATACGCATTCGTATCTGTTTACCAGAGATAATCCCCCTAAATGTGACATTAGTGACGAAACAATCAGCGTTAAACATTTTTTAATTGACTGTCCACTTTTTGTAAATAAACGCAACAGGTTCAATATTCCAAATAATATCAATAAACTCTTAGGTACAAACTTTAATTATGTTGATTTGGAAAAATATTTAAAATGTATATTATATTATAAAATTTAAACTATTAGAATTGTACACCTACACTGTACTGTCCCTAATTATCTTATGGTGGATGCGGAAAACTTTTTCAATAAAAAAAACCATAATATTAAACGCACTATAGAAGAAAATAACAGCGTAAAAGTTCTACGTAGAATGCGAAATTCATAAATTAAGAAACAAGCAAAATAATGTGTAGTGAAGTATATAGTGAAATAATATCACGTAGAGACGAGTGAATAAAGATCGTCGAAGAGTTTTATGAGTAATTATATAAAAGTAGACGAGAAGATCAAACAGAAATACAAATAACCATTTCAAAGAAGATCATGAACCAAGGTTCCGAACTAATGCCAGAGATTAAGATATTCGACGAGACGAGATTTGACAAGCATTAAGAAAAATGAAAAATAACAAAGCCCCAGGAGAGGATGGAATTATGAATTGTATAGAAGCTATCGTAAATGGAGCAGATATGCTATTAAATAAATTAAGGAAACTGTTTAATCTATGTTTGCAGCAAAGAGAGGTACCTAAAGAATGGAACAATGCTAAAACCATCCTTTGGCATAAAAAAGGAGAGAGAACGGACCTAGAACATTATATACCCATTAGCATGTTGAACAACATATACAAGCTCTTTACTAGGTTAGTGACATTAAGATTGGAGAAACAATTAAATTTCTACTAAGCGAAAGAGCAGGCCGGATTCCGTTCAAATTATGGTACCAATGATCAACTCCATACAGTAGTGAAGGACAAACAAAGTGAGGACAAACCTATTGTCCTCATTTTCATATATTTTCATAAAGCGTTAGACACGACCAAAATAGAGAGCCTTTTAGAATAAATGAATGACAGCAGGATTGACCATAGGAAAAGAGAACTTATTTACAATATTTAAAAGTGAAACTGGAACAAACCATGAAGTGGAGATATCCAGGAGTGGCTAGTATACCTGTTGAATACAAAGCACGTGGTGTTCATGTGCATTAAGGTATAAAAAAAGCGCTTATTAAAAGCTTAAAATTTTTTATTATAAAGAAGATCTTTTCGGAATTGTATCATTCCATCATCAGTTTACTAAAAGAGAGAGTAAAAATAGCAATATTAAAAACAACAAAGTTAAAATTTGAACATACAAAAAGAAAAAGTTGGTTTTTTACTACTTACATAAAAAAGGTTGTTAAAAAACATTGTGTGGCCACATAAAAAACATTCGGTTGACATCTGGATTTAAAAAATAATAATCTTCATGTTATTTATTCAGGTAAATGCAATAGACTCTTGACTTGTGTAATATAAAAAAATGAAACTGGGGGCATCTTATATGACCCCCTGTAGTTGGTGAGGTTTTATTGACTTACATTACCTCTGATCTGTGTTGGAGTCTAGGGCTAACTGATAGAAAGATGGTATGAAAAATCAGTTAGTGCCCTTCAATGTCAAGAGGAATGATGTGGTAGGAGCAAAGTCATTGTGCTTAAGTTTGTGAGTAGGCAGTTTTTAGTGAAGAAATGTGTTTTGTGTGTAGTAGGATTATAAGCAATTTTTGGTATTTTAAAAAACTGATGGGAGAATATAAATCAATGCGTAACTGCGATGCAAAATAAATCGGTATACCAAGGTAGTGAAAAATTTTTTTTATGTAATTTAAGTGGTTAAAATTAATAAATCATTTTAAATGGGATGAAAAGAATGTTATTACCTAATTGTTTCGTTGTATTAAATGATTATATATAAAAGTTTGATTGTAATTTATGGAAGATGAGTCGAGGAAAAGAAAAAATTATTAAATTATTAAATTATCTTATTACAAAATCCCTAGTAATCCACTAATTCCTAGATTGTATGGTCTTCCAAAAATCCACAAAGAGGGCATTCCAATCCGTCCAGTAGTCAGTTTCATCAACACCCCGGTCTCCATAATTTCTAAATTCATACTCAGAGTAATCAAGGACATAACAGGTTTTTCTCCCACTTTTTCCATCAAAAATTCATCCGAACTAATATCTAAACTCAATCATATAAATCTCCTTCCAGATATGACTATGCTTTCATTTGACGTTAACAATCTCTTTACTTCTGTTCCTAAACTTGAAACTATTCAGTTAGTCCACAACCTTCTTACATCTAAATCAATTAATCCTTCAGTCATCACACCAATAATAGATACACTTTCCTTGTGTTTATCACAAGATTACTTTTCTTTCAATAACATTTTTTATAAACAACCTGATGGCTTAGCCATGGGAAGTTGTCTTTCCCCCTTCTTAGCTGACCTCTTCATGAATCATCTAGAATCCACTCAAATTATGACTAACAATACAATTCTACACTGGTTCCGTTACGTTGATGATTGCTTAGTGTTCATTAGAGGTAACTGAAATACTGCTTCTTCCTTACTAAATACTATCAATAATATTCACCCCAATATTAAATTCACTATGGAATTAGAATCAAACTTCTCCATTAATTTCTTGGACCTGTCCATCAATAGAATCAATAATGTCTTTGATTATAGCATCTACAGAAAACCTACACAAACAGATCATGTCATACATTTCAATTCTAACCATCCCATTTCACATAAATTATCTGCATTCAACAGTTTTATTCATCGTTTAGAAACCATCCCATTATCCAAAATTAACTACAACCAAGAACTAAACATAATCAAACAGATTGCTTTCAACAATGGCTACAACCCTGATATAATCCACAAACTCATTTATAAAAAGAAACGTAAATTGCTTCAACAATCAGCTTACCCTAACATTACTTTAGATTCCCCATCTTATTTCTCATTACCATTTCACTGTCCAACACTCTCTGAATCAATAAAAAACACTATCCTGAATTCTGTTGAAAATATTAAGATTTCCTTTAAAGTCAACAATAAATTGAGTAGATCATTATGCAATAGTAAGGACCCTATTGACTTCACCAAACGCAGTGGAGTTTATAAACTTCGGTGTTCTGACTGTGATGCCACTTACATCGGTAGAACTTGTAGATCTCTAGTAACCAGGGCCATTGAACATTCTAAGTTAGAGAACACTTCTTCTTTTTCACATCATCTTAAATATCACAACCACACAATCAAGGTACCAGATGATATCTCTCTTCTTCATAACATCCCTGGTAGAGATTATCTCAAACTTGACCTTTTTGAGGATTTGGAAATAGTCAAGGAAAAGAAAAATAGTCCCAATTGTGTTAATCGTCACACCAGCATCAACAGAGACTTCGTCCCACTTCATCGACAATTATTCTCCTAATCTAACTTTCTCTCTTTTAACTACCCATCCAATTTTACTTCACTTCTACATTTCTTTTTATTTCCCATAGCTAAATTTCAACTTACATAATCATTCATACTTAACTCTATACTTGCCACCATTAATACACTAACATCACCCCTTTGCCAATATCCAACTACCCATCCTCTCCAATAACCACCATCTCACTTATCATACACATTTTCTTATAATTATTCATTTTACATCTATTAATCTCTTATCACAATCAGTTTTAATATCCCCAGCTTACATCGTTATATTCACCTTCTATTTCCTTTTCTTACTTTCTCGTTAATTTCTTTTTTCTTTTTCTTTTCCTCTACTCATCTTCCATAAATTACAATCCTACTTTTATATATATTCATTTAATCATACACATACAATCATACACATTTTCTTATAAATATTCATTTTACATCTATCGACCTCTTATCACAATCAGTTTCAATTTCCCCAGCTTACATCGTCACATTCACTTTCTATTTCCTTTTCTTACTTTCTCGTTTATTTCTTTTTCTTTTCCTCGACTCATCTTCCATAAATTACAATCCAACTTTTATATATAATCATTTAATACAACGAAACAATTAGGTAATAACATCCTTTTCATCCCATTTAAAATGATTTATTAATTTTAACCACTTAAATTACATAAAAAATTTTTTCACTACCTTGGTATACCGATTTATTTTGCATCGCAGTCACGCATTGATTTATATTCTCCCATCAGTTTTTTAAAATACCAAAAATTGCTTATGATCCTACTACACACAAAACACATTTCTTCACTAAAAACTGCCTACTCACAAACTTAAGCACAATGACTTTGCTCCTACCACATCATTCCTCTTGACATTGACGGGCACTAACTGATTTTTCATACCATCTTTCTATCAGTTAGCCCTAGACTCCAACACAGATCAGAGGTAATGTAAGTCAATAAAACCTCACCAACTACAGGGGGTCATATAAGATGCCCCCAGTTTCATTTTTTTATATTACACAAGTCAAGAGTCTATTGCATTTACCTGAATAAATAACATGAAGATTATTATTTTTTAAATCCAGATGTCAACCGAATGTTTTTTATGTGGCCACACAATGTTTTTTAACAACCTTTTTTATGTAAGTAGTAAAAAACCAACTTTTTCTTTTTGTATGTTCAAATTTTAACTTTGTTGTTTTTAATATTGGTATTTTTACTCTCTCTTTTAGTAAACTGATGATGGAATGATACAATTCCGAAAAGATCTTCTTTATAATAAAAAATTTTAAGCTTTTAATAAGCGCTTTTTTTATACCTTAATACACACGAACACCACGTGCTTTTTATTTACAATAGTTACAAAAATGCCACTATGACTGTTAAGATACACGATAAAACCCGACCAATAAAAATAAAACGTGGGATAAGGCAAGACATTAGAGTATACCTTTAAGATGGTCAATTGGGACCAAAGAGGAGTAAGAATGGACGGCAAAAAGCTTAACTATCTCGGTTTCGCAGATGATATTATCTTTATCACAGATAATTTAGGAGAAGCCAGAGATATGTTACATGAATTGGACTTTGCATGTTCGAAGGTGGACCTCAGAATGAACTTGACCAAAACTAAGTTTATGACAAATATAGTTCCCAATAACCATTTAACTATTCAAGAAGAGGTGGTAGAAGTAGTGGAGAAATATACGTATTTGAGTGATTAAATAAAAATCATCAGGGATAACTCAACATGCGAAATTCAAAGACGAATTAGTATACAATAGACATGTAGAGAGAACGCTCGACTCACGATGGATGATCAAAATTATAATTTGGAGGCCAAGAGCAGATAAACTTAGTAGAGGAAGACAAATAGAGGAAAAAATGGCAACAAAAAACACAAAATTATTTAAATTTTTTTCTTTCCTTCTTCTTTTTGTATAGACTTAACTCTGTCTGTTTTTAAATGTGCATCCAATAAGTTGTCCTTTCATCGTTTTTTTGACCCTTCCACTGTTTTCCTATTGGGAACAGTCTCTCGCCGTCTGTGCTTCTGGTTCTGTCCCATAGTGTCTTACCATCGTCGAGAGGACACAATTCTTTTTGTTCTCATTGTGTCAAATGGTGTTTGTTTTAGTTCTCTACTTCAAATAACTTAGTTATAATTACATTCTTCTTCTTCTGGTTCCTATCCGTTTCGGATGTTGGAAATCATATTGGCAATCATAACCTTGCTCGCTGCGGCTCGAAACAGCTCCGTTGAGGTTTTCTTAAACCATGTTACTAAATTCCTCAGCCATGATATTCTCCTTCTACCGGGTCCTCGCTTACCTTTGACTTTACCTTGCAATATAGACTGTAGCAGGGAGTAACGGTACTTATTTCTCATAACGGGTCCCAGATATTGCAATTTTATGCGTTTGATCGTAAACACAATCTCTGGTTCCTTCTTCATTTTTCCTAGAACTTCCTTGTTCGTGATCCTTGCTGTCCATGATATTCTCAGCACTCTTCTATAAAGCCACATCTCAAATGCTTCAAGTTTTTAAATAGTGGTGTCTGTAAGCGACCATGCATCCGACCCGTAAAACAACACAGAGAAAACATCTCAAATGTCTCATTTTTGTATCAAGGGATATGTTGTGACTTTTGAAGATGGCGCTCATTTTGTTAAAGACCGTTCTTGCCTTTCCTATGCGGCACTTTATTTCCTGTACACAGTGGCGGCTGGTGTGGTAAAATTTTGGGTAGGCCAAGCCAGCAAATTACATATAGCTATGTCTAATCACTGGCGGACCAGAGGAAGGGTCACGGGGTCATGACCCACCCCTTAAAAATATTTGAAAATCCACTTATCCTATTGGTGGTAAGACTAAAAATAACTTTGCATCAGAGAAAAGTAATCACCCTCAAGATCCATGATTTTCTTTTACATACATGCAAATATAAATTTATTTTTATTTATAAAAATACTTAAAATTATAAGGTAACTGTAACAGACTTACATTTAATTATGTTATTTGTAAACTATTTGTTTATAAATAAAATTATGAACTAAAATATACACGTAGATTACAAAAACATTTTATTATTTATAGAGCAGGTTTATTCTTCTCTCTTTGCTTTGTGCAAATTTGTCAATTACTCGTTCATAAAATGTGTCGCCCGTTTCCATTAATCGAGCAAGAACATCTTTCTGGATTGATACAGTAGCCAGTGATGAAAGCCGATTTTGCGTCATTGTATTTCGAAGAGATGACTTTATTCGCTTTAAAGTGGAGAACGTTCTTTCAACTGAAGCGCTTGTTGCAGGTATTGTAGCAAGTAAACAAAATAACTTATAGCTTTCAGGAAGAATTTCATTGGTTTCGTTATCAAACATACTTTTAATTAGTTCTAACAAACTCTTATCGTGAAAATTTTCACGATGAATAGCAGAAAAAATCATTTCCAGTTCTGTTTTTAATAAAGATTTATTAAAAAGTGGTTCATATGTATCCATCAATGAGTCCAAAGCTTTTTGTGGAAATTTAGCGCCATATTCTGTGAATCTTTTATTATCGCCCAATTCCAGAAATTGAAACTTTGCGTAATCCGAGAAACGTTGCTCTAATTGAGTGATAATATTGTCCAAAATCTCAAAAAAGACCCTTCTAAATTTAGTTTTAGCTTTCTCCAAAAAACTTTGATCTCCGTTATTAGATACACTACCAGGTAAAATATCAAGTTCACTATGACTTAAGATGGGTTCAGAATGTGTTTCGCTAACAGAAATGTTAAAATGGTTAGAAAATGTAAGGTCATTTCTCCAGCTCTTTAACATTGCAACACATCTGGACACTGAATTGGCACACAATTGGACATCATTATTTTTCTTCTGCAATATGTTGTATAAGAGCTCAGTTTGTTGAAATATATCACTAAAAACATTTAATAAAAATACAAATTCCAAGTCCTCCAATTTACGTTTAAAACCATCTGCCTGCCTAATTGATTTTGCATTTGATTCTGGGCAATTCATTATGTCCTGAAAGACTTGTAACAATTTCTTTCTTTCTTGTGACACAGCATAAACTACTTTTGCATTTGAATTCCATCTTACTTCACTATTTGTGGGAATTCGTTTTCCAAGTATTTTATTTAAAAAATAGGATCGTTTGGACGATTGGTGAAAATAAGCTGGTATACCTTGAAGCGTTGAGAAAAATATTTTGACTGTTGTAATGTTGGAGCAACTTTGCTGTAAAACTAAGTTGAGGCGGTGAGCGAAACAATGGGTAAATATTGCCAATGGTGCAGAATCTCTCACTAATTTTTGAAGTCCATTAAGTTGTCCCGACATAACACTAGCTCCATCGTAGGTTTGAGCAATTAATTTAGCTTTACAGTCAAATTTACCGATTACACTAAACAGTAAGTCACGTAACGCTGGAGCACTTCGGTCTTCCCCGAGATCAAAAAAACCTAAGAAATATTCTTGAACAACGCCTTTTGTGTCCACTAGTCTGCATACTATTGAACATTGTGCCCTTTCAGTAATATCGGTTGTTTCATCAACAATGCATGCAAAAAATGTGGAGTTGTTTATGGCATTCTCGATAAAAATATGAATTTCGTCTTTCACTAGATCGATTAGTTCGTTTTGTATCGTTTTTGAGATACCTCTGAAATATATTTTTTTCTGCCAGTGATCATTTAGTTCTGGAGTTGATTTTAATATTAATTCCCAAATCGCTTTAAAATTTCCAGGATTTAGGGAATCATCGGATTCGTCGTGGCCACGGAAAGCCAGTTCCTGTTTCGCTAAAGTACAAGTTAAAGAAACTAATTTTTTAATGATTTCTCTGTTCATTTTAACTTCTGCATTGTATCTAATTTTTGCGATTTTTGATTTTTCATCTAGCAAATCGCGAACAGAAAACGCCCTCTTCTGCACATCCTTAAAGGACAGGAAATTACTTAAATGTTCCTTGCAACTGGAATGTTTTTTTAAGGAGGCAGACATATTTTTTAAATCAAAGTATCCTTCACAATTCCATACACATTTCTTATTAGAAAATAACAAACACGGCCAACAATATAGTCTATTTTTTGTAATACTTCCAGACAACCATTTATAGACATCATACCAAGAACAATTAAAAGTACGCACCTTTTTCCCATCTTTTTGGTCAATACGCAATGTTGGAGTAGGCCTTTCATTCATAATAATTTTTTTCTATCAACTTCAGTTCTTCTAGATAATGGCAATTCCAATAGTGAAACAACAATGTCCAAACACTCACTATCAACATTACTATTACTGCAACCTGGTAAAGCGTCAGAAAAACTCATTTTTATGTATCAGTTATAAAACGATCTCACTATTCCAAGAAAAATTTTTAAAAATCAACCTTGATCGACCAAACAACTAGTGCAACTAGTAATAACAGATAACAGTGAAAATTGAACTAATGCCAGTGTTGCCATATATAAGTTGCATACAATCAGAAGATATAGAAATCATGCAAATGTGATTTTTTTTTTTCGAATTTTACGAATTTTTTAAAATTTATTTATGCAACCGTGAACTTGTTTGCAATTGTGTTGTTTGTTTAAAAATATGTTACAATTATAGATTATGTTACATATTTTTTTATCATAATTTAAAAGAAAATTTATATTACAATTCGATAATTACGTTACAAGTGACAACGATGGTCGACGCTAGGCCCGATCGTCTGGTGCCTACACAGCGAGCATAAACACGCCAATATAAATCGTTGTCCGGCAAACTGCTTAACTTCAAACGCTTTTTGTACGGGGATCTTATGTGCGCTGGGTCGGCCAGTTACTATCGGGCCTATTAATGATATTTAAAATGCCTGAATACGATTTGATGCTTTCTGTGGTAATATAATAACATAGTTGTTTTAGCGGACGCTAATGTATTGAGTGATTTAGTACATTTAAAAGTTATTTACATGCATTAACATAATTTTTGAATATATATTTTCAATTTTAAAGCTCTTAAAATTATTGGGTAGGCCCGGCCTATCCTGCCTACCCCCAAAAGCCGCCACTGCCTGTACATTGCTCCACTGTTCCGTTTATAATAGTTCCCAGGTAGCAATACTGTTTTACTCGCTCTATCTGCGTCCCATTAATGTATAGGTTGAGCCCCGTTTATATTGTCCTTGCTGATAATCATTTGTTTTGTTTTGTGGGTTTTAATGTTTTGTCCGTACTGTTGACTGTACTAGTTTATTCTGCCCCATTAGCCTCTGAAGTCCCTCTAAACTATCTGCTATCACCATGGTGTCGTCGGCATAAGTTCACTAATTTAAATTTTTGTTTTGAAAACGAATTCCAGGGTATAAATCGAAACGTTAATAACAGTTATAAAATTTAGTTTCCATTATCTACAATCAATTGTGACTTAATACCATATAAACATAAAATTTAGCAAAATGCAAATTAGCGTTGAGTAGAAGAAGTGTGGCCCGATCACGAAAAACACAAAGATACAATATAATATAAAGGCACAATCGAAGGAAACAGAAATAAATACTTAAGAAGATAAAAGAAAACGAACTAAATAGTAAACAATCGGCAATATTGCTGATTTTGTTATACTATATCCAGAATTATTTTCATTATATAATAAATAGTGTTTGTAAGCCAAAATTGTTCATTGAATTTATTATAAACATGCATATAAATTAATTCTATTTTTAGGTAAGCGCCTTGGACTTCTAGCTATTGCTGCATGTTTATCACATGTCTTATTAAAATTTAATATTGAAAAATGCGAAGATACTCCTGATGCAATTGAATTTGAACCCAAATCCTTGGCTCTGCAGTCAAAAGATGGACTAAAAATAAAACTAGTATCTATATAGCAACGTATTACCCATAATAATTATACAGTGTGTAAAAGCCAAATGGAATAAATTCATTATTTAGGTCACTGTACATATTAATAAAAAATACCGAAACACGTCAAATTTAAAGTATAACTTGACATTCTTTAACGTGAAAATGCTACCCCTACCTTCAACTCCCTTAGAATGACAGGTACAACCCCCAATTTTTAAAATAGGAAGTATAGGCTTGTGATATATCGTTTGAAAGGTCTTTTCATTATCCATTCAAAAATGTTGTCGCTTTCAAGTTTATTAAGATACAATACAATCAAAAACTAAAATGTAATGCAAAACCTAATAAAATGTAGAACACGAAAAAGAACTATGATCTTTAATGAAGTATATGTTCAATATATTCACCGCGAACGTCTTGGCAACATCCTAATCTCAAATAAAACTGTCTTCTAACATTGTTTAACATAAGCGTTATTCGTTCTTTTAAGTCATTTAAATCAGAAGGTTTAGTTTTGTACACATGGCTCTTCACATATCCCCACAAAAAGAAATCTAATAATGTAAGATCAGGTTATCGCGCTGGCCATTCAATCGATCCTCGCCTCCCTATCCACCGATTGGGCAATATTGTATCGAGGTACTGCCGGACAATAAGTTGGTAATGTGGTGGTGCTCCATCCTGCTAAAACCATATCGTATTCGCTGAAACTTGAGGGTTTCCTAGATCAGGATATAAATTTGCCAACGTTGGAATGACATCATTTTGAAGTAGTGCCAAATAATTGTTGCCATTAAATTTGCCCTCAATGAAAAAGAGACCAATAATATTGTTTCCTACAATCCCTGCCTAAACATTAACCTTTTGAGGGTATTGAGTGTGTTCTTCTCTCATCCAGTGAGGATTTTCCGTGGCCCAGTAGCGGCAATTTTGCCGATTAGCATAACCGTTAAGTGAAAAAGTACACTCATCAGAAAACATAACGTCTTCTAATTGGATGATATTGTTATCCAACATGTCCATCATTTGCTCACAAAAAAAAGTTCTCCTATCAAAATCGTCTTCCATGAGCTCGTGAGTAGGTATTATCTTATAGGGATACAATTTATTTTCTTTTAATATGTTTACTATCGATGTATGGCTACCATTGAATGTAGTGAATGCCTGTCTTCTCGATGTATGTGGATTTTCCTGAAACTCAAGCAACACATCTAATTTGAGTTTATAACAGTGCATTGGCAGCTGCTTTTTTTATCGGCCTTACATGACCAAACTCGCGAAACTGCTTCTCTATTTTACTTATTGTTCCTTGGGATATAGGCGGTAAATTAGGAAATTTTTCATGAAATAGGCGAGTTACTTCCTGTTGTGTTCGGGTGTTATCTCCGTAACCAATCATTTGTAAAACTGTTATTTTATGCATTTCCGTTAATCTAATTATTTTTCAGAATTAAATTGAACGAACTTTTTTACTTAAATTAAAATACTGACAATTTAAATAAAACAATGTACCAATGCTTGTTAAAATAACGTCGCCACGGAAATTCTTTAAAGTTTTTTAATGGTTACCATCTAAAAACCACATTGCTCAGGTTTTTGTTCACTTTCTCATTATCAAGACCTAAACAGAAAATAAGTTTTTAGTATATTTTAGCGAATTTTGGTAACCACATGATTTTAATTTATTTTATCTTAATTAATTTTAATAAACTTGAAAGCGACAACATTTTTGAATGGAGAATGAAAAGAACTTTCAAACGATATATCACAAGCCTATACTTCCTATTTTAAAAATTGGAGGTTGTACCTGTCATTCTAAAGGGGTTAAAGGTAGGGGTTGCATTTTCACGTTAAAGAATGTCAAGTTATAATTTAAATTTGACGTGTTTCGGGATTTTTTATAAATATGTACAGTAACCTAAATAATGATTTCATTCCATTTGGCTTTAACACACTGTATGTTATTCTAACATACTCTATCATTATTTATATGTATTATATTTCATTTAAATATGTAAATAAACAGTTTTTTGTAAATAAACAAATTAACATTCATTGCAAATTTTATTTTTTTGTTGTCTTATTGAATTGATCAATAGATGTTATGTTTCTCTTCTTCTTATGGCGCCGTTTTCTTTCGAAGGTTGGTGATCCAAATGGCAATTGTAGTTTTGGAAACTGGCGCACTAAAGATTTCTGCGGATGAGCGGTCGAACCATCTCGTCAGGTCTTTCAGCCACGAGTTCTGGCATCTTCCTACTGATCTTTTGCCCTGTACTTTTCGTTCCAGTATAACTTGAAGCAATTCATATCTTTCACCTCTCAACAAGACCCAAGTATTGCATTTTCCTCTCTTTGATTATTTTAAGTAATTCTTTTTGTTTACACATGCGACGAAGCACCTCAACATTAGTAACTCTTTGTACCCATGGACAAAGGGTACGTGGTTTTGGTTAGGTTCCTCAGTAAGTGCAAAATGTATCAATTATATATTTTTTAGTTTAATACAAAAAACGGGGATGGGATATATTAAATACCCAAAGTACCGAAATACCAAGAGGGATAATATTATCCCAGTAATATTTATTACTGACATGACTATTCAATCTTCTTCTTCACTTGTATCATAGTTATTTGAGGTTAGCGATTACATGCAAAGGCTTCTCGAACTTCTTCTTCTTCTTAAGGTGCCGTGCATTTCTGCGTAGGCGTTCACAGTACAACGTCTTGTCAGGTGAGTTGTTAAATATTCAGGATTTAATAATTCAATTTTTAGCAGCATTGCGAAGCATTTCATAGCTGTGGATTCCTGTCCATTGTCGAATATTGCGCAGCAATGACATTTTTTTACGTCCCAGACTTCTCCTACCCTCTATCTTCCCTTCGAGTATCAGTTGCTGAAAACTGGAATACTCGAACTTCTACCACGTGAAATAATTATCCTGCATTTGATATTTCAGTCCATTCACGACTGTTTTTTAACCAAGAAACCTGTTTTCTTCCTACACCTCTACGGCCTCCTATTTTGTCTTTAACGATCAGTTGTAGTATTCTATATCGATTTCCCTTCACGATAAGTCCATATAGGACATTTGCCGTTATTAAACAATATTTAGCACTGTTCTCTATATTTGTTAACCCTACTTAGTACATCCTCATTAGCTTTTCTTGCTGTTAAAGGTATCTTGTCCTGGAAGCGTTTAGAACAACACTGGTAGAAAGTTTGTACAGTGAAACGGGAGAACCATCTTTACTAGACCGTTGCATTTAATTTGACATTAACGCATGAAATTGATATATCTACTAATCGAACAGAATCTGTTTTTGATAATATATTGAATAATAAATATACATATCTAATACACACAAACCTTTCTATGAGTGAATTTTATTTTATCTTCTTCTTTGGGTGCCGTCTTCTTAGCGAAGGTTAGCGATGACCTCTGCAAAGTCTTTCCTATTTTGAGCTTTCCTTATTAAACTTTGAAAGTCTAATCCTGTTCAATTTTTGATGTTGCGTAGCCAGGCCATTTGTCGTCTACCCGGGCCGCGTTCGCCTTCTATTTTCCCTTCTATAATAAGCTAAAGGAAGTTATACCTGTCGTGTCTAAATATGTGTCCAAGATAAGACGTTTTACGCTTCTTGACAATTTCTGTGAGTTCACGTTCTCTATTCATACGCCTTAAAACTTCTTAATTTCTAACGCGGTCGGTCCATAGAATTTTCAGCATACGACGAAATACCCACATCTCAAAGCTCTCTAAACGTCGTAACGAGCTGACTGTTAACGTCCAAGCTTCCACGCCATGTAACAATACACTATGTACATAACACTTTATTATGCAGTATCGTAGGGACAAATCAAGATTACGGGTAGTGAGTAACTGTCGCATCTTTAAGAAGGTGTTTCTTGCCTGTTCTGTTCTACATTTAACCTCTTGTTCTTGGTCTAAGGTTTCGTGTATCCAACAGCCTAGATACTTAAACTTTTTCACTTGTTCAACTAGATTGTTGTTGACTAGTATGTTTATAACTGGTGTTTGTTTTTTTTTGATATTACCATTGTTTTGGTTTTTTTACATTCACCTTAAGGTCGTATAGTTCCCCTTCTCGCACTACTTTGGTTAACAGAATTTGTAGTTCTTCTTCACTGCCAGCAATCAGTACTGTATCATCGGCATACCTGATTCGAACATTCAACCTTATATTGATACTGATATTGTTCACGATTTTTTCATGGACTTTTATTCCTTCTTGTGCTTCATCTAGAGCATCTGCAAAGATGTCCTCTGAGTATAAGTTGAATAATAATGGTGATAGTATACAATCTTGTCTAACTACTCTTTAGATGTTTATGGTTTCAGTATCACCCATTTAAGTTCTGAGAGAGGCGTTTTGGTTCCAGTAGGGGTCACGTATTGTATTAATGTCGTTTGGATCCAGGTTCTTTTTTTGCAAGCCTTCTATTAGCTGATCGTGTTTGACTTTGTCAAAAGTGATCGTGTTTGTCTTTTCATAATCTATAAAGCACAAGTAGACATCTTTTTGTTGATCTCGGCACTTTTGCGCGAGAACAATGAAACTGAATAAAGCTTCTCGAGTTCCTATACCGTTTCGAAAGCCAGATTGTTCCGGACCCATATCTTCTTCGCATTTTTTGTAAATTCTGTTATGGATAATTTTTAGAAATAGCTTCAGAATATTGGGCATGAGACTTAATTAATCGAAAGTCGTTACATTTTTTATTGTATAGTTTGATTTAGGTATAGGCACAAACGTAGACGTTAACTAATCTTGTAGAATTGTACAAGTCTTGTATATACTGTTAAAGAGACTTGATAATAGTTCTAAATTGTCTTCTTCCAAAAGTTGTATAATTTCACTATGAACGTAGTCAGGTCCAGAGGCTTTTCCGGTTTTCCTATTTTTTAAGGCGTCTTTTATTTCAGTTATTAAGATGGGCAAGTCGTTATTTTCGATGTTTGTTTGTCTATCAATATTTATTGTTCTATCGTTTGCGAATAGGATTTGTATGTATGTTTGCCATTCAACGCTTATTTCTTCTACTGTGGTCAGGACTGTATCATCCGTGCTTGTTATTGTGCCACACTGCCTAGCGTTTCTGATTCCACACATTTCTTTAATTTTCTTATGGAGAAGTCTATCAGCATGTTTATTCTGTATGTCTTCTAACTCTTCGCACGTTTCTACAAGCCACTGTGTTTTTGCTTCCACTATATTTTTTCTTATTAGTCTTTGTATTTCTTTATATTTATTCCAGTCTTTGTTCTTGTGTTAACGTCCCACATTCATCATTTCTAATATTTCATTAGTTATCCATGGTTTCTTGCCTCTTTGATTCGTGTATTTAAGGTGGTCTTTAGCTTTTAGAAATGCAGTCTTAAGTTCTTTCCATATTTGGTTTAAGTCGTCGGATTCTTCTGGTACATCATTTTCCTTTTGTCTGTTTTTAAGTTCTCGACATTAAGTAAGCTCATGTCTGATTTCTGTTCTCTCTTCTTTCTTTTTACCGGAGTAAGTTTTTGAAAGTAAAGGTAAATACCAGTTTTTAAAAGTATTTTACCATTAAAAAGTGATTAGTGATTGTTGTGTAGAGTTTTTAACGTCAAAAGCTGTAATATTATTCAGTAAGAAATTGTTTATTAATGCTTTTCTAACCAAAACATTCAGCTGTGTTGACATTTTTTGCCATATTCGACATAAGTCAGTCCTATCAAGGACTGGCTCGTCAAAATTTTAGACAGGCAACAAGTAATACAGGTATGCGTTACATTTGCTGCCTATCACTTGAAAACTTTAATACAATAAAATCAAAAATAGTTACTTTTGACTACATGAGTAACAACTTAAATCAAT
This sequence comes from Diabrotica balteata, assembly GCA_918026665.1. NCBI lineage: Eukaryota > Metazoa > Arthropoda > Insecta > Coleoptera > Chrysomelidae > Diabrotica > Diabrotica balteata. The sequence goes on from OU898283.1 coordinate 25,006,111, forward strand.
GTTCTCCTACAGTTAGCAACACCTTGTCTGGAAACCACATCATCAGTAATAATCCAAACTCATATGCAACTGCTACTATGCCAAAACCCAAACCGAAATATCCCAAAAAAGATCAAGCAATATTAATACATGCTGAACCAAACTTAGTACTACTCGACTACGTCAAAGCCATAGGTAACATTGTTAGCCCCAAAAACATATGCTTCGCCTCAAGAATTTCCAATAATCGGATATGCATATACTTATAAAATTCTTAACTCGTCGAACATATTTTAACAGAAAATCCTACGATTACAATCAACTCTGTAGAACTAGCTGTAAGAAGACTGGTAACCCCAGCCAAGAGACTAATAATCTCTAACGTCTGTCCATCAATACCTCAGGTCTTCAACTTGCTTCACCAGTGTCATATATCAAAGCTGGAATCCCCGGTGATAAATTCACACATATTATGAGCTTCAGACGACAGGTATATGTTACTCTAACTACAAATAGCCTCGAAATCGAAACATCATTAATAATTCCATTTGACAATAATTCATACAGAATATTTCTCTCTACTGACAAAATGGCATGTGTTCTATGCAAAAAACATGAACATACAGCAAATAACTGTCAAAATGCCCCTAGCAATCCTCTCCCAAAAGGTTACCATTTCCTTCAGCCTACGTTTACAAGAGCAAGTGAGGGAACATCTATCTTCATGTCTAATGATTTCTTTTCTATACAATATATCCTAACCACCAATTTGGAGGCCATAGCAATAACTGTCTGGTGTCAAAAACCAAATAACCATATGCATTATATATATTCCACCTAATTATAACTTAACAGAAACCGAGTTAGATGACTTAATTCGCTAACTTCCCAGTCCTTTTATACTAGTTGGAAACTTTAACGCCCATAATACCATGTGGGGCTGAAAGAAAACATTTGGTAGAGGAAAAACCGTAGAGACCGTATTGAGTTGCAATAATACTAACTTGTCTGATGAATAGTGGAGCCAGTACATATTTTAACATCGCCTCAGGAACTTACTCTTCTATCGATCTAAGAATATGTGATCATATTCAGATCATATCAGAATATTGAACATAACAAAAATAAAATAGCAAGATGCTTGATCCTAAGCGATTCCGTTGGTGTTTTACAAACCTTAAATTACGTGATCATGGATATATCAGGAAATACAGGCGGACTGGCGGATTCAAAACTAGCGAAAACCAAAAATATATTACAATAAAGAAAGTGTTGTTGTTAAATGTTGGAAAATATCAATCATATCTCTGATCTACAACTCAAATTGTTTGATTTACTTGGATTAGATTTCCTACAAACTAATGTAATGATTGTTTTGAAATAATTTTCATGTCAACAGCTTTCTAATATATTATTTTGGAGGTCGAAAACTCGACATTTCTTGATAATTTTAAAATAATTATTTTTTTATTACTAGTTAATAGTTACGAGTGAACAGGCAATATTTGTAGAAACTGTTTGTTAGTTTGTGGAAATATATTACCTATTAAAATTGAAAATATGTAATTATTTAAGATACTGCACATTTTTTTTGCATATTATGAATTTAAATAATATACCTATATAACTATGTTTGGATGGGTTGGATAATAAAAATAAAAAAGGGGAGCTATTAGGTAACTATTTTTTACTGCTCGAGCTTCAATTATAAAAAATATCAGATAAAGTGGAACGAATAATTGTAAAAGAGTTATAAATTACCAAATAAAGTCACCAATGTAAAAGAAACCTTCAATAAATTAGAAAGAGAGGCAAAAAATACCGGTCTAAGGGTCAATGAACAGAAAACCAAATATATGTGCATTAACAGACAAAAGAGACGAGATAGAATAGGACAAAATGTAAAAATAGACACCTATAACTTTGAAAAGTGGAGAGTTTTAAATATCTTGGAGTGACTATCACCACAGATAACGATATCACGGAAGAGATAAAAGGGAAAATTCAGGCAGCAAACAGATGTATGTATAGCCTCCACAACACTATTAAATCCAAGAGCCTAACACGAACATCAAAAATCAGGATATATAAAACACTAATTAGACCGGTGCTCATGTATGGGTGTGAGACGTGGACGCTGACAAAAGCAATGGAAAGTAAATTCAGATGATTTGAGAGAAAAATCCTCAGAAAGATCTTCGGTCCCTATCACGATCCGAATACTAACCAATACCGAATGAGAACAAATGCCGAGGTCAAACAAATGTATAGTGCTAGCGACGTAGTCCAAGAGATTAAATCCCAACGTCTAAGATGGGCTGGCCATGTTCATAGGCTCCCTAATAACCGCCTTACCAAGTTAATCTGGGAAGAAATTCTGACAGGGAGAAGGCCCTTAGGACGTTCACGAATGCGATGGAGAGATAATATATGGTCAGATTTGAGAACAATGGGGCTACCCACTGACTTAAACATCATAGACGACCGTTCGAGATGGAAGCAGGTTGTGCAGTCAGCCAAGACTCACCCCGGGTTGTAGTGCTATCAGAAGAAGAATAAAATAAAGTTAGGTTTGTTAAAAACAGTTTGCTGCAAAACATAATATTAGAAAAACTTATTATAAAAATTCTCTAGTTCAATAATTGTTTCTCTTTATTTTTTAAATTGTACATAAAGTAGAATAGCAACCAATAATATATATTACATTGAAATATTAGTTCAATGTTCAAGTTCAACGTTGCCAATCTTATTGGTTTTATTTTACCTTTTGTCTTTTAAGCATTTTAACAACGTTCTAAGATAATTAAATTTGGGGGAATTGACAGGACATAATTCCAACACTACTGTTTAAATTAAAAATAACTTCAAACAATTAGAAATTCTAAACCAAATTTTTAGGTAACTAAATGTTCAAACAGACGACCAAATTTTAACAAAAAGTAACCAAATCTATTATACAAAGCATTCCTCATGGCGTTGAGTTCATCTGCCGATATGTTTTGGCTAAGTTGGATTATATTTTCTTTTAGTTCCTCCAAATTGGTGGCTCGCTCGAACTCATGCCTGTACAATTTTGTTTTTAGCATCCCCCAAAAATAAAAATCTAGAAAAGCTAACTCAGGTGACCGAGGGGGCCATTTTATTGTACCGTCTGTACTAATGACACGTTAAGCAAAAATTAACGATAAATAGTCTCTAACGACTTTTGCATTATGTACAGGACAGCCGTCTTGTTGAAACCAAAGTCGATGAAGTTAATTTGAAGCCGATATTCTTAGGGGCGGGAATTTGTAGCTTATCATCCAATCTATTTTTGAATAAGTCTTGGGTACGTTCTTCATCTATAATATAATATGTATTATAATATTCTATGTATAAATAAACTAAATTTATCGTACTAAATTTATTTAAGTTTATCCCTAAACCACCGGCGTAAATTTTCTTCATTGACAGATGACCTCCCGGTGGCAAGGTTTTGCGCGACTCTCTGTATCAACTCTAGATGTCTTTGTAGGAAGCAAGAATACCACTTTTTGCCAGGTCTTCCATTTTTGAAATTTTTTTCACGTTTGTTAAGTTTGAAGATTATTAATTCTACAGAATCAATGAGCTAAAGCTTTATTGCTGGAAAACCAGGATCAGAAATATAAAATAACCTTTTGACCAACAGATTTTCTTTATCAGGTTTTAAATTTGTGGCAGGTCCTTTTCTAAATTCTTTAGGGTATTTACCACTTTTTTTATATTAATGTAGTTCTTAGGATCCCATATTTTTGCTTGTTGTGGCAACAGCTATTCTATAGTCAATATCTGCCAGGGCTTGACGTAATGTCTCATTAGAATATTTCTTCGGCATTGTAAACTGAAGTATAATGAAAATCTATATAATTAAACAGATATTATTTGGACCCAGTAGCTGACATATGTTAGTAACCAATAGCAGACATGGGTGTCAGTTATTGGTACAATATAAAATTATAAAATTTTTGTTGAATTTATGAACATAAGGTAATTTTAACAACAAATATTAAGCACTGTTATGTTCCATGGCAACTTGGAAATTTTGTCTTCCTAGATAGCTTAAAACTTTACTATTTAGTACATTTTGCAATATTGTTTAGCTTGTTGGGGAAATTGCTCGCGAATGAATGAGGTGTTTGTTCTTAAAAAAATATTCGTACCATGACGTTTAGAAGGCGTTTGGATTCCTGTAGACTGTGTAGTTTTTAAACAATTAAATATTTTAACTGTAATTTCGCTGTATATTTTCAGTTCTATTCTTTATGTAAAGACACATAGATGCAATTTTATTTGGAGAAATAATGTTTCCTTAATGAGTGGCTACAATTTTCGTTACAGAAATGATTTGGTGACCCCTGTTTGTCCCTTGACCGTTGTGGGCAAGAGTCCTTACCCAACATGCGTTCGTTTGTATAATAAATTACTTAATTAAGTTTTTTTTATTTAAACATAGAGAACCCACATCAACCACCAAAGGTTATTAGTGGGGGGACATATTTAGTAGTACAGTTTGATAAATAAAAGTTTATTATAAATGTTTATGTTTTTTAGAAACTGCAATAAATCCGAGATATTTATCTTAACACTTCTCAGGTTTCCACTAATTCGTCGGCATGTTCTCTGAGGTCGGAACTGCGAACAGTCGACTATCAGATGCTTCACGGTGAGATGAGTGGAGCAGTAGGTACAAATCGGAGCTGGTTCTTTATTTAGAAGGTGTTGGTGTGTTAGTATTGTGTGGCCGATTCGGAGACGATCTACGATTACTTGATCTCTTCTTTTTCCTTTTTGTGGTAGGCTGGCATCTACTCGAGGCTTTATTGTTTTCAACTTAGAGTCTGTTGCGTCCCAGGTTACTTGCCATAAATTTATTAAATTATTTATGGACTGTCGTTTATGGTCGGTGTAGGTATATTTAGTAATTTCTGAAACATTTTCATTTCTGACGGATTTTAATGCCAATTGATCAACTTCCTCGTTGCTTTTATAGCCAATGTGTGAAGGTATCCAGATAAATGTAACCTTTTTATTTATATATTGTAGTGCATTTCAAGTTCAAGTGCATTTCAAGTTCATTTCTTATATTTTGTGCAATAGGATGACTAAGGAAGAGTTGATTAATTCCAGCTGTGATGATTAAAATATTATTTTCAGTCGTTGAAGAGGAGTTTTTGATAACTTCTAATATCGCTGTGGTTTCTCCGGTTTAAATGCTGCAGTGCTATGGAGTTATAATGGCATATTTGTAATTTTTATTTGTGAAGGCTGCGGCATGGCCATTTTCAGTTTTTGATTCATTTGTGTATATTATGTGGTGATTTGGATACTTCTCCATAATTTCTTTGACTGCATTAATGATAAGGTTAGAATTTGTGGTATTTTTTGGGTACTGCGTTAAATTTAAATCGGTAATAGGTAATAGGGTAAGCCATGGAGGGAAGTCTAATTTTGTGGTTATGATTTTTGATGGATTCTTTTCCTAAAGGGTTTGTCTTTATATTATCCTATATATGCCTATGGTTTGAGTCTTCTTACAAACTCCTTCTGATGACGGGTAGACCCAGAAACACGTGTCAGGGAGTGGTAAGAGACTCAAATTAAATCGAAACGCAACATTCTTCGTATATTTATCGTCCCTACTCGACGCAATGAGTACAAAAATTGATGGTAATTTATATGGGTAAATTGTTGGTACACAGTGGAATATTTTTATTCTCAGTACCGCTCTGAATGGCTTGTTTAAGCTTGGGTACACAGTTTACTTTAATTGCTATCGACGTATCTTCATCTTGCCTCACTAGAGGTCTCTAGTTGCATACTCTGGTAGTTATTTTCATGTAATTGCCAGAGTAATCGGTGCGTTTTGATTTGGTTTGAGTCTTCTTACAAACTCCTTCTGATGACGGGTAGACCCAGAAACACGTGTCAGGGAGTGGTAAGAGACTCAAATTAAATCGAAACGCAACATTCTTCGTATGTCTTTATATTGTTTGTTTCTATCAAATTGGATGTAGGTGCGTTAATAATCTCAGAATATAATGGGTGCTTTTTATTGAAAAATATTCTTGCTGCATAATTTAAACTAAGTAGATGTCGTCTTAGATGTAAATGGGGTTCTCTTGATATTATTTGTAAGCTGCTTACAGGACTAGTTCTGAAGGCACCGACGGCTAATCTTAGAGTTGTTGTTTTAATTGTATTAAGGTTTTTTAGGAACGTTTTATTTGCTGTATCGTAGCATATTGCACCGTACTCCAGTTTACTGTGAATAATTGATTTGTAGAGGTTAAGCAGAATACTAGAATCAGCTCCCCATATATTACTGGATAGAATTTTCAGCAAGTTTATTCTATTTTGACAAGATAGTTGTAAAGTCGTAATGCTTGTTTTCCAGTTTAATTTGTAATCAAACGTTAGGCCCAAAAAATTCGATTTCTCTGAATGAGATATATTTTGACCGTTAAATATTAACGAATGGTAAATATTAACGAATGGTAAATATTAACGAATGGTTAAATATAGGGTAAATAAATGGTATTCTTGCGTTTGGTGAATATTGTGTAATGTGTCTTATTAGTTGAAAAGAGAAAGCCTGTTTTGGAAGACCATTCTTCGATCTTGTATAGAAGGTTCTGTAGTATTTTAGCCCCAGATGTAATATTTTTGCATTTAATATAGACAACTAAATCATCATCGTACACGTTTGCTTTTATAGGAGGCTTAATTGTATTTATTACATCTTTAAATGAAATTAAAGTGTGGGTGCATCCATTTACTCTTACTTGTATTTCCCTTTTATTCAGAAAGTAGTTATAGATAGGGTAGGAGCTGGAGGGTTGTAAGGAATGTTTAAGAAAAAAAAATATTTCAAATCCTTTGTAAAAGGTATATAATAAAATGCCCAAACGGGCTATCATAATTACATTACAAAATGTTTTTGGATTGTTAAATCCATCATCAATGTATACCTAAAAGTAAATAACCACTTTAATTAAAAAGAACGTTGAATTTAAAATGTTGACTAAGGTTAAAGAAAAATGTGGTTAATACTTACGAGGTATACATGCTATGAGCCACCAAAATATATGGGTCAAAACCCTTTAAATGTTATAAATTTACAGTTGTTTTACATTATATATGGATACAGATTATGAAGTTTAAGTTACCGTTGGAATTGGTAACATGGCGACGTATGACCCTACATAGGGTCATACGTCGCCATAGATCTAATATCTCCAGAAAGACTCTCATGATGATAAGTAAGTGAAACGTAATGGAGATATTAGAGATCAAATCAAACGTTCGGTTGAAAATATTTAGGTTTCTTTTAAAGTACCTATTAACTTGGGTCAGTATATATCGAATTCCAAAGACCCCATCAATTATATGAAACGTAGTGGTGTTTATAGATTAAAATGTTCTGATTGTGATGCTACCTACATAGGAAGAACATGTAGATCATCGTCTTCACGCTCTTTAAAGCACATAAAAAGAGAAAATATTAACACTTTCTCTCAACATCCTAAAGAACACAACCACACTCTCAATATCCCAGAAGATGTCTCACTTATTCATAATATCCTACAAAAAAACTTTCTCAAACTAGACCTATATGAAGACCTAGAAATCATTAAAGAAAAACAGAAAAGTCCAAATTGTGTCAATCGCCATGTCTCATTCAATCGAGATTTTCTTCCGCTCCACCGTCAAATATTCTCATAACCCACTTTCCAACTTTACTTCTTCATTAGTATTTAAACTTTCGTCTTTCTCTTATCACCCAGTAATCGTCCTTAGCCCTATCTAACTTTGTTCAATATATCCAACTCCCCTTCTCTCCTCACTTCTATCTAGGCATCCAAACATCAAATCTGACCCAATACCCAATATTCTCCATGCTCCTTTTCAAAAAAGTAAATTCAGAGCAGACTATTCCACTTTCTCTCCAAAAACAATTTTTCATTAACATACACCTTCACCTACTCAACCACATATCTTCCCGTTTTCTTACTGCGTTTTTCTTTTTATTACAACTCCTTTTACCCATCCACTTTTCCTCAGGGTTTGGTTTTCCGGTCTCTGGGGTCTTAAGCCTCTTGTAGTTTTTCCCCCTTTCTCTTCACAATAACAATTTAACATCACACATCTTTAGTAAATTTGACAGATCCACCTTAAACATAACTACTCTTACAGTTTCACATATTCTCACAATACACCCCAAAAACCTATTAAATTCACATACCTACCAAACTCTAACTTATAACTCATCCTTTTTTATTTTTATATTTCTCAGGCACCAAATGTTCCTTTTAACATATAGGGCCTTTTTGTTTTTCTTGAGTTATAACTTGAGCAATGTATGAACAATACCATACCAAACTACCTTTCAGCCATCAATCTTCTGTTGTTCTGGCATACTTGTCCATACACAAAAACAACCTACCATCTTTATTTTTCACACATAACCAGTAATTCATTTCATGTACTTATAACTCCTTTTTATACATGAAAATCTTTTATTTTTACCAGGTGCCAAATGTTGTTTTTTGACATAGAGGGCCTTCCATGCTTAAGTTTTAAGTTAAGTACTACATGAACATCACATTACAATCACATTCTTGTCATATTTAAATTTCAGCTCAACAACAGATCAAAACACACCTTTTACTACATCACTCCTCATTAATAAATCTTATAGGACTCATCTCCCTACATGTGCCTTTTTTTACCATTTTCTAGGTACCAAATGTTACACAACATACAGGGTCTTTTGATAAAATCTTCAGCTTAGAGTAAATAAATCCATACACATGTATAGTTGGTTGCCTATTGATCCTACAATATTTCATAAACTCCAGTTTACCCACATTAATTATTACCCACATATGATTAATTCACATTACAGACTACAACATTGATGGTTGATTCTTCTTCTTCAAGTTCCACTCCTATCGAAGATTGAAAATCATTCTGGCAATTATAATTTTATTGGTTACTCCCTGAATAGTTCAATTGAACTGCATCCAAACCATTCACGGAGATTGCGTAGCCACGAGATTTTACGTCTTCCTACGCTTCTTCTACCTTTGATTTTACCCTGATGGTTGATACTGCTACATTATTATAATTTTAATTTTTTTCAATTTTAAATAATGCTGGCATCTGTCATTTTTAGACAACTACCGTAAGTTACACTGACTGCTCTGACACAACATCCGTTCTAACATGTCAATAATGCCATTTTGATCAGTTGTTATCAACAGGTCCTCGAAGACACTTCGTCTCAGGACAATTTTACCTATGTAGGGTCATACGTCGCCATATTACCAATTCCAACGGTAACTTAAACATCATAATCTGTAACCATATATAATGTAAAACAACTGTAAATTTATAACATTTAAAGGGTTTTGACACATATATTTTGGTGGCTCATAGCATGTATACCTCGTAAGTATTAACCACATTTTTCTTTAACCTTAGTGAACATTTTAAATTCAACGTTCTTTTTAATTAAAGTGGTTATTTACTTTCAGGTTTACACTGATGATAGATTTAACAATCCGAAAACGTTTTGTAATGTAATTGTGATAGCCCGTTTGGGAATTTAATTATATAGCTTTTATAAAGGATTTGAAATAAATTTTTTGTGATATATGATATACTGCCAGCTACAGGTACTTAGTTTCCTAGGGGTTTAAGAAAAAATTTTATTGGTGGTTTCAGTTAGCTGTATTGGGCGAATCCGTTTTATTAATGCAGTTAACTTCTCGGTGTCCTATTGTTCTTCATTTAGAACAATTAAAATCGTCTATAGAAAGGTATATTCGATATGTTGTGGAATCAAAAGAAATGTTGAAAGAGTCTGTTATGGATAAGTTTTCTAATGGATTGATGTAGATTTGCCGCCGAAAACTCAGAACATGGTTATATTCTTTCTCAGACATACCCACTCGAAGAAATATCATTTTTAATATGGCTATAATTCCCATTGTCTTTGCGGTTTTTTCTAATATTATAAAAGCCTGTATCAGGTCTCTTTTTGTCCGTGTTACTATGTCAATTTCATCTGCGTAGGCATATCTGTACACTTCTATTGATGATCGTATCTCTAGTTGTTATGCCCGATTTCTCTATGGCTCTTTCCAGCGCGATGTTAAACAATAGGACGCTTCAGAACAATATTCTATAAATATCGCGACAAGATAAATATATATAGGGGAACCTGCCCCAAAATGACATACTAGGATAAAATGACACATCCGGTGTATCTCTAACTTGGCAACATGGCTATGCGCTAAGAAGTTTTATACAAGAGCATCACGTGGTGCATAATTGATGTTCCAACGGGCGTCGCGATCAGTTCAGTCGTTTACTTGTTAAAAGATGGTTTGTGCTTTATTGAGTACCAAAATATTTTGGTAGGCGACGTATACTTCGCTATAAAACGTTTAAAACTTTAAAATTTTATATCTCTGTTAGTTCCAGGTATGTATTTTTATTCATATTAACAGAAACATCATGTTTGGAAGCTTTGTTTGTTTAAACAAAAAATTTATTCTAAAAAACGTGTTCTTGTTCACACTTGGGTAAAACAACATATTAAAATACTCGGGTAAAATGACATAGTATGTCATTTTACCCATATAAATTTTAATAATAATATGGTAGGTAGAATATTAATGTATGGTATTTTTCTTTTTTAGTACGGTGGGACACTACGAAAGGAAAAGTACACGCCAGTCTTGGGATCCAGTACAAATGCAAAGAGCCATCCAGGCAGTCCAGTGTGGAGACATGGGCTGGTTAAAAGCATCTATAACTTTTAATGTGCCCCAAGCTACTTTAAGAAGATGAGCATCAGACAAGAATAAACGGGTATCAGGTACTAATAAAGGTCTTGGCCGGTACGAAACTACGTTCTCTGTAGAATTAGAAAGAGACTTCGTAACACACATAAAACTCCTAGAATCAAGTTTGTTTGGATTATCTTGTGATGAGGTTCGTTCTTTAGCCTACCAGTTAGCAGATCGAAATGGAATAGTACACTGATTTAACACAACCACTAAGATGGCTGGCTGGGATTGGTTACGAGGGTTTCGGTCTAGACACCCCGATATATCCCTTAGAAAATCCGAGTCCACGTCTGCAGCAAGAGCGCAATCATTCAACAGGCCGCAAATTGCCAATTTTTTTAAACTTTTAGAGGATACTATTACAAATAACAAAATTAATCCTACACGCATATGGAATGTAGATGAATCAGGCCTATCCACGGTTCAAAAACCCGGCAAAATATGTGCAACCAAGGGTCGGAAGCAAGTGGGCCTAATTACAAGTGCGGAAAGAGGGCAGCACATAACGATGGTTGCTTGCATTAGCTCAGTGGGGAATTATGTTCCACCAACACTTATATTCCCCAGGTAAAATTGGAAAAAAGAATTAATAGATGAAGCGCCTTTAGGAACTTTAGGAATAGCACAGGAAACAGGATGGATGACAGGCGAAGTGTTCCTAACATGGATGAAACATTTTAAAGAATATTCTAATCCTTCTATAGAAGATAAGGTTATGCTGTTGCTTGATGGGCATGCAAGCCATAAAAACATTAATGTTTTAACTTTTGCCAAAGAACATGGAATAGTGATATTGTGTTTTCCGCCGCATTGTACCCATCGTCTACAGCCTTTAGATGTATGTTTCTTTGGTCCATTAAAGAGCTACTATGACCAAGAAGTTACCAAGTGGATGAAGTGTCATCCAGGCAGAACAGTTTCGCAATACCAAGTTGGAGGATTATTTGCTACAGCGTATGGAAAAGCAGCTACACACCAAAATGCCGTTAGTGGATTTTTAAAGACTGGAATTTGGCCCCTAATCCCGACATATTCCCTGATTATTTATTTAATCCTTCCAAAATAACAGATATTCAAGAAGAAGTTGCAATTCAACCCCTAACAGAGTAAAAAGAAGAGAATGATAATGTTTTGCGACATCAAGATTTTCCAGATCAAGGAAACAAACCGGTTTCTACACCTAGACCAAACTCACTTTAAAGTTTTTCTTCAATTAATTCTGGTATTCGTCTACTTGACATTTCATCTCTTCCGTCCTGTTCAGGTGTCCAGTCACGCTCCAAAAAAAGAAAATCAGAAGGAACAAAAGTTCTAGCGGCTACCTCAAATATGAAAGAACAAAAAGCCAAAGCACTCGAGAAGCGAGCTACAGAAAAACGTCAAGCTGCAAAGCGAGCAATTAAGAATCTGACTTTAATGACACAAGATCGCGAGGAGGAAACAAAGACCATTGTGTCTGATGATGACGAAGACGAAAATAATCCTCCATGTTTATATTGTAACAGTTTGTACTCCCATTCAAGGTCCAAAGAATTCTGGATTATTTGCCAAAAATGCTCAAAATGGGCACACTGTGATTGTGCTGGTATCTCAAAATCGTGCAAAAAATTTATTTGTGAACTTTGGTAATTTAGTTTATATGACATTTTATCCATGTGAGTGTGTCGTTTTAGCCGAATATACTTGGATAAAATGACATAGCAACGTTTATTTTGTTTTTTTTTTGTAATTAAAAAATATTGTGTTGTTAGAGTTTTATGTTCCATGATCTGTTCTACTTCCAAACAATGAACAACATTTATGTTTTTTTAAATTTTTATTAAAAAAATAAAAAAGTTATTGGACGACAAAAAAGTAGTATGTCATTTTAGGCCAGGTTGGCTTACTGGATACATTCCTAAAGATAATAAAATCCAAAGGAATAAGGCATAAACCTTTGTGTTATATTTAAAAAAAACAGTATTCTTGTTTTATTATGAATTTATTAAGAACTATTTTTATCAGTTTTGTGAGAGAACGCTAAGAACTTTCTGGTAAACTTGTGTTGGGGCGTCTTTTCCCAAAATAAAATCAATATGATTCCATGTCACTAGTGGTACCTTATAACTCTCCTTCAGGTTTGGCAATTGCCTTGCTAATTTTTTTACATCTACTACGGCGGCCAACCAATCATTGGAACTATACATTAAAGTAGCAGGGGCTGTAATTTTAGATAAATCATAATTCGGAGGAATGATCTGGCCATAATGTTCTCTATTTTTTAAAATTGTAAAGTCGTACTGGCAAAATCGACCGGAATTCACCAACTGACCATAGTGTTCAACTTGTTTTGTAGATGCACCAGCTGGATAATGTGCCATCAGTAGCGGTAAGTCTGAAACGTTCATTTGTTTTGGACTAAATCCGGCCATCGCAAAAAGAGTATTTTTACATAACACCTAAAAAACACAGAAAACATGAAATCTTGCCTCAATATTTTAAATTGTTTAAAATTTATGTTTAAAAACGCATTTAATTTAAGCAATATTAAAATACTTTGCACCATGCACAAAAAAGGAGATATCTTTGAATGCGGGAATGAACAGAGGAATTACGATTTTAAATGCATCATCATCACGTAGCGCTACAACCCTGGGTGGGTCTTGGCTGACTGTACATCTTTTTTCCAATTTGTTCGGTCTTCCGTCAACATAGGGTCAAATGGAATGTTCATTTTCCGGAGATCTGCTTGGATGTTATCTCTCCATCGCATTCTGGGACGTCCGAGTGGTCTTTTACCTGTGGGAATCTCCTCCCATACCAGTTTTACAAGTCTCTCGTTATGCAGTCTGTGCACGTGGCCTGCCCATCTTAGTCGCTGTGATTTAATTTCTTGGACAATATCGGCGTCGTTGTAGAGTGCTTTTAATTCGATATTGGTTCTGATCTTATACTGGTTTGTGGTGATGTCATGGTGAAGTCCAAAAATTTTTCGTATTTTTCGAAAAGTATTTTTCGTTCAAAGCGTCTGAGCTTTTCTTCGTTTGCATTGGTCATGGTCCACGTTTTGCATTAGTGTGTTATTACAGATCTGACGATGGATTTATAGATTTTGATCTTTGAACTTCTTGTGAGATTTTTTGATTTTATGAGCTTATCCAGTGCGAATAGACAGTGGCTTGCAGATTTAATTCTGTCTTTTATTTCTCCAGTAACATCGTTGTTAGCTGTGATTACGGTTCGCAGATACTTAAAACGTTGTACTATTTCGAAATTGAAGGTGTTGACCGTCACATTTTGTCCTATTCTGCCTCTTTGTGTCGTTCTATTTATTTTACTTCGTATTTACTTGTTGCTCTTTCCACCTTGTTGAAAATGTCTTTCGTGGATAGGATGGAGTCTCCAACGAGATCTGTGTTATCTGAATATGCGAGTAATAGCTTGAGATCTTGAATCGATAGCAATTCTGTTTTTATTTCATGGCTTTCTCTAATACAAGGTAAAAAAGTAGTGAAGATAATCCATTACCCTGTTTGAGTCCACTGTTGATTTCAAAGCTGCCAGACAGTTTATTATTTACACGTACTTTAGATATTCCACGCTCCATACAGACTTTGGTCATCCGAATGAGTTTCTTTGGTATTGAGAACTCCGTCATGGCATTCCATATTTGGCTTCTTTCTACGCTATCATATGCCTATCAAAAGTCTATGACAAGATTGTGTATGGGTCTGTTATACTCCCATCCCTTTTCTGGAAGTTATCTTAGCGTGAATAGTTGATCTATTGTTGATTTGTTTGCCCTAAAGCCGGCTTAATATTTGCCTAGGACATTTTCAGCATAAGGGATTAGTCTACTAAGAATGATGTTTGAAAGGGTTTGATATGCTGTGTTTAGGAGTGAGATTCCTCTAAAGTTCGCACATTTTGTTTTGTCCCCTTTTTTGTGGATGGGCACTCGTACTGGTATCCTTTCTTCTAACCATAAGTGCATTATTAGCTGGTGGATTTGGCGATGTAGTGCGTCTCCCCCATATTTCAGAAGTTATGCTGGTATCTCGTCCGTACCTGGCGCTTTGTGATTTTTCCGCTAATTTAAGGCCTTTTGGGTTTCTTCAAAGGAGGGATTTTTAACGGGCATGTTCGCTGTGATATAGATCTCTTCTTGGTGCTGAAAAAAATACTTTTTCCATTCTTCAGTTACTTCTTTACCGTCGATTATCATACGGCCTTGATTGTCTCTCAATGTATGGATAGAATTGGTTCTGTCTTCTTTTCTCAGAGAAAATTGCTTTATAGAATTCTCTAGTTAGTGAAGTAGCTGGTCTTTATCATAATAAAACTCCACATACTATAACCGATTCGTCGGGAAAAATGATAATAGACAAACATAAAATTCGAACAACCTGGTGTAATTATATAAGTGAACTGTATAATGATGATAGACCTGAAGAACTGGAGACTTTAGTTGAAGATGAAGGACCAGAAATACAAAAATCAGAAATACTGCATGCTATAAAGTTAGCAAAAAACAAGAAAGCCGTTGGACCCGATAACATACCGACAGAGATGTTAAAGCTTATAAATGAGGAGAACATTGGAATATTGGTCAAACTTTTCAATGATGTTTATTCGACTGGTGATATCCCTCAAGATTGGTTAAACTCCGAATTCATAACACTACCAAAAAAAACAACGTCCGAAAAACTGTAGCGATTATAGAATAATAAGCCTTATGTGCCACACTTTGAAAATATTTCTACCACAGTAGAATCAGAGATAAATGTGGAGAAGACCAGGATGAAACACAATTTGGCTTCAGAAATGGACTGGGAACTCGGGACGCCGTCTTTGCACTAAATGTATTACTGCAGAAATTTCGAAATCAAAGGAAAGATGTCTTTGCTGTATTTATTGACTATGAAAAGGCCTTTGATCGAGTACAGCATCACAAATTAATTACAATCATAAAAGATAAAGGAGTTGATAGTCAAGGCATACGATCATAGAAAAGTTATACTGGCGTCAAACAACGACAGCTTGCATAAAAGGAAAATCAACAGAAATATGTAAAATACAAAGAGGTGTCAGACAGGGTTGTATACTATCCCCACTGTTATTTAATTTATATTCAGATAGAATATTTATGGGGCTTGAAAGTTAATGGAATTCTGATAAATACAGTCAGATATGCAGACGATACAGTTATTTTAAGTGATAACATGAATGAATTACAATGCCTTTTAAATGCTATTGATATAGTGGGAAGAGAGTTTGGCCTAAACATAAACTGCTCAAAAACAAATCACATGGTGTTTAGCCGTTTAGAACATCAAGATGCACGATTATATGTTGATGGTCATATAACATATGTTATTTTGGGCTCAATCTCCTTTTTAAATCCTCAATTATATGGTGATATACAAACGTAAAATTCTACAAAACAATAATATGCCCAGTCCTAATATATGGTTCAGAATCCAACAGAAGGTAATAAAAATATGTAAAGATGTTTCGAAAGAAAAAACTAAGGTGAATCTATGGAGCGATGAATGATAATGGAGTGTGGAGAAAATAATTCAACTTAATATGGCACATGTAATGCGGATGGAACAAAATGACCTAGTTTAAAAAACGCTACTTGATAGACCCATTGATCAGAGCAGAAGGGGAAGTCCAAAACCAACGTTCCTTGATAACAGCGATCAAGACATGAGAACTATTCGAATACGTGCTTGGCGGAGGAAGGCGATGAATGGGGACGACTGCAGAGAACTCTTAAGGATGTTGGGATCCATGCAGGGTTGTAAAGCTAAAATGGCACTTCATGAAGAATAATATATTAGAAACCATAAGCATGTTGTAACTTATCCTACAAAAATTGTACTTACTTGTCCTATACCTTCAGAACATACGCTATCTGTCAGCATATTGAGGAATCCCGAATTCGGTAAGAATTCGTTTCTACCCAACGACTTCAAAGTGAAGCCAATAGGAAATGTACCTAGCGCCATAACTCTAAATAAAGGGCTAAATAAATGATTCATATAGGCTATGGGTGCTAAACTGATATGATGTATTATTTTGGCATTATATTCTGGTCTCATAGAAGCCATGACGTAAAATGTCGTAGTACCTACAGGTTAATTACAAAATTTGTCACTAATAAATTAACAAAATTAAAATATATATATATATATATATATATATTATATATATATATATATATATATATATATATATATATTCATTAAATATATAAATAAATGTATAAAAATGTACCTTGGGAGTGTCCTATATGATATAATCTAGTCATTCCGGTTTTCTCAAGAATGAAATCAATCATTGCTGGTATATCAGTAGTACCTATTTCATGCCAACTGAACTGCCAAAACTGCTCGTCTTTATCTGGGTTCCACATAGTATGGTTCCTTGAATAATAGTTACCCCTGCAATTACCTAACCAAACGTCATATCCTTCATCAGCAAGGATATACGCCAAACCTCTTTTGGAACCCATCAGTACCCAATCATCGGAAGACGCAAGAAGACCATGTTGTAGGTATACGACCTTATTAAGTTTTTTGCCACTTTTTCCATAAGGTATTCTATAAAAAAACTATGGTGTTAGAGTATTTATTACATGTATAAAGAAAAGATATACAAAATTACTAAAGTGTTAGAATAAAATAAGTATATACGAAGTACGACATATAGAAAAGGATTCATCAGTGCTTAGTATGCTCAAATGCTATTTAATACATTAGTTTACAGCAATGACTATATTTTTTTATTTTTTGATGCTTTTCGCTCAGATATTGAAAATTCTGCCTAGGCCATTACAAAGAACGAAAAAAAAAATACATAAAAAATCGCTATTTAAAAGTTAGCCAAAATTTGTTAACATGTCCTAAAAAATTATTGAAAATTTCAATGATTTTTCCTGAGCTCAATTTTAAATCTAAACATTTAAAAAAAATCAGGCTATTTCGTATTTGAAAGATACATCTTTATGAATTTTAAAAAATAAAGTCGAAAAAAGCTTCTTTTTTAGATTTAAGAGGTTCTATGGGCTAAAAATTTGTATAAAGTCATGTTTTTATATGATTTATTGAATGCACAAGCCGCGATGCTGATCGGTGCAAGGGGACGTTTGACCATTTTATCCCGCTACAGCCTTTAACCCGCGTCCGGTCTCAGCTTTCGTGGAGGAGGAGCTCTGCACTGAGTAGGGGCTTTTCTGTAATTCACGGAAGACAGACTGGGCAGGATGTCCTCAACCTCGACACGGCACGTCCCATATGGCTGATAGGGAAAGTTCCTGCAGATATGCAGGACAGGTACGAATAAGGCATTGCCAAATAAGTACCCGCGGATCAACTGAGGATATGACATTAGGCAGCAGTAATGTCATTACTTGATTAAGAATGTGGGAAGTAAAAATCCTGTAGGCTTAATTCCAGATACTCACAGGCGTCACTAATATTATGAGTTAAGCGACTGTGATACTGCGATGAGGAAGGCAACGGAAAACCACTCCATTATGTTTCCTAGTAAAGTTATCATGGAATCAATGAGAAAAACGAATATTACTAATCAAGGGCTGCGGAACTCAAGATCCGGCAGGGGACGGAATACATAATCAAACGACAGGACTTCCCATGTCGCTAGCCAGCGAAATCCCTGTGAACAAAACATCACTAGACATACGATGAAAATGAAAAATTCATATAAAGTGGCTACATGGAATGTAACAACCTTATATGAAGCCGGTAAGTTGAGAAATCTGCTCTCTGAAATGGAAAGACTAAACATTACTATCATGGGGACGAGTAAAACAAGATGAACAAACAAAGGGAATTTCATTGCAAATGGTCACGCCGTTTATATTTCTGGAAATCAAGACCATATGCATCAAAATGGAGTAGCAATCATTATCAAACAGCATATTAATTAGTATGTCACTAACTTCATCCCAATATCAAATGAGCAGAATATTGAAGAATTCTACCATCAAATAAAATGACTTCGCCATTACAAATATCTGGTTTCAACTTCCAGAAAGGCGTCTTTACACGTGGAAATCACCTCAAGATGGACATCAAGGCAGAATAGTACGGAAACAAATAGACTACATCGTAATAAACCATCGATTTCGAAACAATATTAAAAATGTAAAAACTTACCCAGGCGCCGACATAAACTCAAATCACAATTAACTTTGCTCTAAAATACAAATTAAATTAAAGAAATTAACAAAGCCAACTAAGCCTTGTAAGATATATCTCGACACCCTGAAAAACCCTCAAACGTGCGAACACATAACACAGCAGATAAATAGTAAAATACACAGAATATCAAATATACCAAACGAAAACAGAACGATTAACGAATGCTGGTATGATATTCAAAACTCGATTTTAGAGAACGTACAAGAGTCTTTGAAAACACCTACCATAATTGCAAAAAATGAGCGGATGACACAAGAAATTCTAGACCTGATGGAAGTTCGACGGCAACACAAAAATAGAAATATTATCGAATACCGTGAAATCAATAAACGGATCAAAAAAAAAATTAAACAAGCCAAAGAACCCTGGCTTGAAAATTTATGTAAAGAAATAGAAGACCTCCAAAAAAAGCATGACAGTTTCAACCTCCACAAGAAACTTAAATATACTGCCGGAATTAGAAAACAGAAAAATGCTCACATACTTAAAAGCTCGGACAAAAACATTTGTGATCACGAACAGCAGTGCAAAGAATGGGAGAGGTACATCACTGACCTTTTTGACGATGCTTCTAGAGAAAATGCTCAAAATACTGCCTGTGACAACCAGTTAGACAGAGGTCCCAGAATACTGAATTCGGAAGTCAAAAAGGCAATACAGCAAGCCAAAAACAATAAAGCACCTGGACCAGATCAAATCACTGCTGAGCTAATTAAATTTTTGGATGAGGAAAGCATTGCCTGCTTAACCACTTTCTTTAACAAAATTTACAACGAAAGAAAAATACCAGATGACTGGTTAGAATCACCGTTTATAACATTATAAAAGAAAAGCAGGCCCACCAAATGCAGCGATTTTAGACTAATCAGTTTGATGAGAGTTACACAGTGAAGATATTCTTACGAATTATACAAAAACGAGTATTCCTTATATGCGAAAGTAGGATGGGTGATAAGCAATTTGGATTTACAAACGGTCTAGGAACTAGAGAGGCACTATTCTGTATGCGCGTTCTATTACAAAAAAGTTGTGAATTCCGAAATAATGTTTATATTTGTTTTATTGACTTCGAGAAGACATTGGACAGAGTACAACACGATACACTTCTCGATTGCCTACGGGCAGCAGGACTAGACCACTATGATATAAGACTGTCGAAATACTTATATTACAATCAAGTAGCCTCTATCCAAATTGGAGACAGTCCGACTGAAAAACTATCCAGCAAATGTGGAGTACGGCAGGGTTGTGTTTTGTCACCCACTCTTTTTAATCTGTACTCTGAAGAAATCTTTAGGGGGACTCTGGATGACAGACAAGAGGGAGTAAGACTAGGTGGAGAGGTAATCAACAATACTAGATACGCTGACGATACAGCCATTCTTGCAGAAAATTTACAAGATCTCTAAACATTTCTAAATCTAGTCAGTGAAGCAAGCTATCGGAGAGGCCTTAAAATTAACATTTCAAAGACAAAATGGATGACAGTTGTAAAGATCAATATAGATGAAGGTCTGATTTCTCTTAATGGAGAAGAGATCGCTTGGCAGCTGGTTAAATGTAAATTGTAAAGCTGATGAAGAAATAATAACCAGGATTGAACTATCACGTAAGGCTTTTATGACCTGGAAACCAGTTTTATGCAACAGAAACCTGTCGATGAATATTCGTAAGAAGGCCCTGAAATGTTATGTGTGGTCCATCCTATTGTATGGTTGCGAGACATGTTAGAAGCATTCGAATTGTGGTGCTATAGACGAATCCTAAAGATATCGTGGGTTTCGCACACTTCCAATGAAGATGTTCTTCAAATAATCAATTCAGAACGTCTGCTCATAAACACCATAAAGAGGAGAAAAGCAGAATACTTATAATATACATATATAGATATACATATAATTAGAGGACCTAAATACCATCTACTTCGCTTTTTAATACAAGGAAAAGTGAAAGGAAAGAGATGGATTGGTCGAAATAAACTTTCATGGCTGCGTTATATTAGACAATGGTGTGGTTCCACAGTAGAAGAATTATTTCGCCCAGCAGCCGACAGAGAAAGATTTCAGGAATTTGTAAACATGATGACGGCCAACGTCTGAATACGGACACGGCACCTAAAGAAAAAGATAGCCTTTAACATTTTAACATAATTTAAAAACAACAAATACATTGAGATCTATTTTATCTAAAACTAAACCTAACAATGAACAAGAAACAATCAAGAATTGTATTTTTAGAAACCTGGTATGCGAACATACATATAACATCAGAGATTGGTGTTTATTGCAAGTAAACTAAATGTAACACCAAATACTTACCATGTCAAGATAGTATCATGCTATGATTTTTTACTTAAAATGTATTAGATATGTCTGAATTGTCAATATAAATAAGTTAAATAAAATTAAATTGTTAAAGTAATTTTTCACAAAGTAATAGAGAATAAAATTCGTTTAATTTGTTAATGTTTGTATTTTGATAACGATTCCCGAAGTGGAAATCGAAACATCAAAAAGAAACCTATTTTAAACTTAAATTGTAGGTTATTGCCAACAAAAATAGTAAAAAATACATGGGTCCAAATACCTTGGGAGCCAAATAATTGGAAAGAATAAGCGAACGCATGAGATAGGAGTAGAATAGGTTTGGATTGGGATGGTTTTTAAAAATTACAACAGATATTTAAGAGTAATATACCCATATGTGTTAAAAGAAAAGTCTATGAACAATACGTGTTACCAATATTGGCATACAAGTGGAGATAGAGTCAGACAAAGTCAGACATAATCGACTATATAGAGGAGAAGAGACTATCCTGGTACGGCCACGTCAGAAGAGCGGACAGAGGACGCTAGATAAACAAAATCACAGAATGGAGCCCCATCGGAAGAAGAAAGAGAGGAAGACCCCGTCATTCAGAGACGAAATCGACGAGGCTATGGAGAAAAGAACCCTGCGAGATGAAGACTGGAATGACAGGGAAAATTGGAGAAAACGGTTGAGTGAAGGAAGACAGTGAAAACTGTGGAAATCCTTAGTAGTAGTAGTAGTATTTGATAAAGTTCCACATGGAAAACTAATCGATATCCTAAAAACATCAGGACTTGATGGTAAGGATATAAGACTGATCTCAAACTTATATCTCCAACAAAAAGCAACAGTACGAGTAGAAAATAAACTGTCCGAGATCTTCACAGTAGAAAACAGAAGTAGACAGGGTTGCATATTGTCACCGGCATTATTTGACATATATACTCTAAAAACATCTTTAGAGAGGCCTTGGACGAATTAGAAAATGGGATTGCTGTAAATGGCCAACTTATAAACGACATTAGATATGCCGACGATAGTGTTGCTGGCAGAAAGTGCGCAGGGGCTCCAAAGGATGTTGGATAACCTTGTAGAAGCCTGTAATAAATATGGCTTAAAAATAAATTGCAAGTAGACAAAAATAATGATCATTAGTAAGAACACCGTTATGAACGCCCAAATTAAAATTAACAATACATCGTTAGAAAGAGTGGAAAAAGTATGCTACTTGAGCTGCAATATTAAAGATGCTTGGGATCACAGCTACGAAATAAAAACTCGTATTGAAAACGCCAGAAGCTCTTTCATCAGCCTTAGGAAGATTCTCTGCAACTATGGAGTAGAAAACTGGAGCCTTACAGAAGATGCCATAAAACGATTGGAGGCATTTGAAATGTGGTGTTACCGACGTATGTTGAGGGTCTCATATATACACCACACAAGTAACATAATTATTCTCTGGAGGCTAAGAAAAGACAAAGAAACTATTAACACCACAAAAAACAGAAAATTGGGTTACTTCGGACACATCATGTGTAATGATAAATATACCGACTTCTACAGTTGATTCTACAGGGCAAGATTAAGGGTACCACAGGCCCTGGACGTAGACGTATATTCTGACTGGCCAATCTTAGGAAATGAACTGGTTTAACGTCAACTGATCTATTTCGAGCTGCTGTGAATAGAATAATCTAGAAGATAGGCACATTTAGAAGAAGGAGATAAGCATGTTATGTGACGAGAACATCAAACGCCAGATGGACTAGAAGAATATTAAAATGGTAAAATATATTATTACTATTTTAATGGAAATTAACCACAATTAAAGGTTAAAGTACGTAATTAAAGGCTATAATAGCTTTAAAAAATGACTACTCCATAATCATCCCAGCAGCTGACAAGGAGAATGCAACTGTGATAATGGATAAAATACAATATGAAAATAAAATTCAAGATCTAATGATAAATGGACCTTATACGAAATTAACAAAGGAACCAACAAAGCCTTTGGAAAACAAAATATATAGAACTTTATTCAAGTTTAAAGATTGTTTAACAAGTTATCGGAGAAGATTAATTACACCTTATTACAGTAATACCCCTCATTTTTATGGAGTACCAAAAGTTCATAAAACGAAGACCAATTGGTAGTACCATGAATTCTCCTTGTAGTGAACTATCAAAACTTTTATTAAATATTTTAAAACCATTTGCAAATAAAAATGACACATTTATAAAAAATACACAACATTTCATAAATAAATTATCAAATATTGAATTTAATTCAAATAATACTTTTTTAAGTTTTGATATAAATAGTTTATTTACGAATGTGCCATTAGATAAGACTTTAAATACCGTCAAGACAAAATTAGAGAGTAATGATACATTGGCAATTAGAAGAAGACTAAAGATATCAGCTATAATGCAGTTATTAACATTATGTACTGATCATACATATTTTCAACTACATACATAAATAATGAATTCTATAAACAAAATTTTGGTCTAGCAATGGACTCTAGTTTATCTCCAATATTAGCCGATATATTTATGGAAGATTTTGAAACAATTATTGTCTCAAAATATTATTCTTAATCGTTTATAAATAAGGAATTTTCAACAATTGATCGAATAGAACAGAACGACTTAGAATGAGAACCTACAGCATACACAAGGAATAATACGAGAAAAATAACAATACCATACATAAAAGAATTATCAGAAAAACTTAAAAGAATAGGAAATAAATTTAACAATTCAACAACATTCAAGACAACAAACACGTTGAGATCTATTTTGTCCAAAACCAAACCTAACAATGAACAAGAAAGGACAAAGAATTGCATTTATAACATACCTTGTGAATGCGATCAGTTTTATTTAGGTGAAACATCAAGGCCATTAAATGTTAGAGTAAGTGAACATCAATCTTATTTTAAAAATACAGTATTTAATAGATCTGAAATATGTAAACACGCATGGGATAATGAACATAGGGTTCAATGGAATGGTTCAAATATAGTCCTAAAAGAAACGGATGGTAAAAAGAGAAAAATCATAGAAGCGGCTCTAATTATGCTAAATAAGACCCATTATGTCGCAAATTCCTCGGCAGAATGTAGTAGGATCTGGTTACACATATTGAAAGAGGAAGTTATTAAAATGAAAATACCAGTATTAGTAAGTTGGTAACATATTAGGATACACCATTTATGTTTTTTAAATAACAAACATATTCAGAATTTCGTGGTTATTGAAGGTAAACTAAAAGCACAACCAAATACTTACCATGTCATGATGGTATTATGAGGTTGTTTTCCTTGTTTTTCCCTTATAATTTACTATGGAGTCACTAACAAGAGAATTTTACTGTCATTATGGCATGTGTTTGTCTTTTTAAAGACGAATTACATGCTATGACTTTTTCTGGCGGAGATTCTCAAGTTAAAGTTGATTTCATGTAATCAAATGAACTATCTTATAAGTAAAGTCGTCCCAGGAGCGCAACTCAACAATATTGGTAATATCATTTTAAAATCGTCTACTTTAAAATATATAATCTATGTCTGAATTGTCAATATAAGTGAGTCAGATAAAATTAAATTATTAGAAGAATTTTTCACTAAGTAACAAAAAAACAAAATTTGTTTGATTTACTAATGTTTGTATTTTGAGAACGATTTTCAAAGTGAAAATTGAAACGTCAATAAACTTACTTTATCCTTTAATTGTGGCTTATTCTCATTTAAATAGTAATTACTTTAATATGCCTCAAGAAAACAGCTTGACAACAATAGTAAAAAATGTTATAGTGGTGGGTCACCAACACATTGGATTAACGACGTAATATGTAAAAATATTTGCTGAGAACTTGATGATAATAGCTCAGAATTAAGAGAAACAAAAAAAAGTTTGGAGGAGATCTATGTATAAAAGTGCACAGTAATGGCTAATAATGACGTAAAGAAAAGAGCGTGAATCTTGAATATCATGTGATATAATATATAAATTAATCTTTAGTTGGCATATTACCTGAATACGTTTAAAATGTACCCATCGGATGTAGTCAAAAAATAACTTTCCACGGGATAACCTTCATTTTTAACTAGTTCTGGTACTGGAACGCGTTCAAGGGTCCCAAGTTGATCCAATGATTTGATATCCAATAAAGTCGAAGAAATATCTGCAGTTGCCTCTTTGCCGAGATCCAGAACAGAATTGGCTCCAATTTTAATAGCACTAGCGTCAGTTTTTATCCCATCCACTAAACTATTTACATGCGACGAAGCCTTTTCTTTGATAGCTTTGGCAACTCCGTCTAGACTAATTCCGGCATTTGTAGTATAGAGAAGCGCAAAAATTAAAAACAATTGCTTCATAATGAACATTTTTTTATTTTTGAACTAATTAAATAATTGCGCGTATTTATATAGTTTTTTTATCTGATATAAAGTTGGGCGGTGAACATTTTATCGTGTTTAAAAATATACTCAAAATGATACCTTATACAGGGTGTCCAGAAACTCTCCTGACAAACGAAGAACAGGGATTTCACAGATAATTTTAAGATACTTTAATCCAATTCACCCAGTCCGAAAATGCTTCTTAATTCTTCTTAATTCTTGTAATTAGTTTATTTTAAATACTTCTAGAACGCTTCTATTAAGAAAAATGAAAAGTTGCGCAGTTATTTATCGTCCAGAGTTGAATCGTTTTCATCAATTGAGAATTTCTATTACCGGTCAGAGGCGTCTGTTTTGGGTAGGTCAACGATTATTTAACACATAACTTTTTTGTCTTTAATTTTTAGGCATTCTTGATTCTTCTTCTTCTTCAAGTTGTACTCCTATCGGAGATTGGAAATCATTCTGGCAATTATAATTTTATTGGTTACTCGCCTGAATAGTTCAATTGAACTGTATCCAAACCATTCACGGAGATTGCGTAGCCACGAGATTTTACGTCTTCCTACGCTTCTTCTATCTTTGATTTTACCCTGCATTATATTCCTTAGTAGTTTGTACTTTTCACCTCTCATGATGTGCCCCAAGTATTCCAATTTCCTGATTTTTATGGAATTTAAAACTTCGCATTGTTTTCCTAGTTGTTCGAGAACTTGTTCGTTTGTTTTGCGATCCATCCATGATATTTTCAAAATACGTCGGTAACACCACATTTCGAATGCTTCTAGGTTTTTAATGTTAGATTTTTTAAGTGTCCAAGCTTCAACTCCATACAAAAGGGTAGAGAAAATATAACATCGAAGCATTCTTGTCCGGAGCGATATATTGATATCGCGATTACAAAAAAGTTTTCTCATTCTATTAAAAGTTGACCGCGCAATTTCAATGTGGCATCTTATTTCTTTTGTCTGATCAGTATTTTCTGTGATCCATGCTCCAAGGTATTTGTACGAAGATATATGTTCAATTTCTGTATTATCTAGTACTAGCCTAACTTTGATGTTTTGTGCTTTTGTAAATACCATGAACTTCGTTTTCTTCAAATCAATTTTTAGTCCATAATCGTTGCAATATATATTTAGTTGTTCAGCAAGGTGTTGCAGTTTTTCTAGTGTTCCTGCCAGAAGGACGGTGTCGTCAGCATATCTTATGTTATTAAGTGGCTTACCGTTTATTATAAGGCCCTCACTGATCTCGGTAAGCGCTAATTCTGAGATGGTTTCACTGTATAAATTGAATAACAAGGGTGATAAAATACACCCTTGGCGGACCCCACGGCGAATCTGGATATCCTTGGTCAGTTCATTTTCAACTTTCACTTTTGCTGTTTGATTCCAATAGAGGTTACAAATGATTCTAATGTCTCTACTGTCTCTGTTTTTATTTAATAAAGTCGATTATGCTGCACTCTGTCAAATGCCTTCTCTCTTGATAAATTAATGCAAATACTGAAAAATCAGAATAGATGACAAAGGCATTCGTGTCATTAAAAATTTGTACTGGAGTCAAACTGCTATCGTAAAAATGAAAGACAACTACACCGATGAAATCTACATACAACGAGGAGTCAGGCAAGGTTGCCAACATTGCTCAATGTTTACTCATTTAAAAACTCACTTGAGAGACAACCATATGAAATAAAAATCAACGGGAAATTATTTGATGTGTATAGATATGCAGAAGATACAGTAATTCTGTCAGATAATATTCTTCTTCTTAGAGTGCCATATCCCTACGGAACGTCGGCGACTACCATGCTTATAATATTGTTATACTGATCTCGGTCTTGCGCTACGTGTAGCAATTGGTCCGCTGTCAAACCTGTCCACTGCCGCAAATTCCGCAACCAAGATAGTTTCTTCCGTCCTATCCATTTCTTTCCTTCGATTTTACAGTTGAGAATTAGCCGAAGGAACTCATACCTTGGTCCTCTGATTATATGTCCAAGATATTCTAGTTTACGCCTCTTAATAATATTTAATAGAGTTCGTTGATGTCACATTATTCGAAGAACTTCTCTAGAAAAATAGTGCTTCTCTAATTCCAAGGCATCTCCGGAACCCGAACTGCTCTTGACTAATTATTTCTTCGCACTTGTTGTTAATTCAGTTTAGAAGAATATGCAACAGTATTTTAACGGCATGGCTCATTAAACTAATGAGTCTACAATCGCTACATTTCTTAACGTTTGGTTTCTTAGGTAGAGGAATAAAGATCAATTTTAACCAATCTGATGGAATTTCACTGGTATCATATATTTGATTAAAAAGTAAAGTGAGTTCTTTTATATTGTCATTTGAGAGTAATTTTAGCCATTCGCTGTATATTTGATCTGGTCCACTGGCTTTGTTGTTTTTGGCTTGGTGTATGGCTTTTTCCACTTCAGCTTTTAAGATTGATGGTCCTGTATTTGCACTTAAGTTGGTAAGAGGTAGTGTTTCTCGATCATCCTTAAATAATGCTTTAATGTAGTTTTCCCATTCCTCCATTACTTCGTCTTCTAGGGATAGTGCATGACCTTTATTATTCGTTAATGTTATGGGTGTATTTCTTTTGGGTACTGTAACTTCTTTTATTTTCTTATGTGTGTTAAATTCGTCATGTTTTCGTTGCAATTCTTCTAGTTCCTCACATTTTGCTCGCATCCGTAACTCTTTGGCTTCCCTGATTTTTCTTCGAATCAGATTATGATTTCGTTACTACTTTAACTTATTTCTATTTTTAAGCTGTCTTCTTTCGTCCATCATTTCGATTATTTCATCTTTCATCCACGCTTGCTTTTTATAATGGGTGACAGTTCCACTTTGCGTTGCCTTATCGATGATACCATTCTTTATGTCATCCCATCTTTCTTCGACTGTTGGTACATTGTATACTTGTGTGATGTTGTCTCGAATTTTTTTGTTCATTGTTTGTTCAAAGTAATGTTTAAATTCTTCTTCTTTTAGTTTTTGTCTATCGTATTTCTTTGTAATGGAAGGCTTTTTGATTGTCTTTAATTTTAGATTGATTCTAGATGCCAGTAAATTGTGATCGGTGTCTGTGTCGGCACTTGGATATGTCTTAGTACATTTACATAAGTTTTGAAATATATTGTTAATCATGATATAATCTATTTGGTTACGCATTACACTACCATGGCCATCTCTCAGTGATACCCATATAGAGACGTCTTTTTGTTGTTTAATACATGTGTTGGTGATAACAAAGTTTTCCTCTTGGCAGAGCTCCACCAATCTATCACCTCTTTTGTTTCTTTCCCCAAGACCGAATCCTCCAGTAATTCCAGGAGTTATGTCCTCTCCTACTTTAGCGTTGAAGTCTCCCATTATTACATAAATTTCGTGTTTTTTTGTGTGTTATTTAGTGCTTCCTTTAATACATGGTAAAATTCATTAATTTCGTTGTCTGTACTGTTACTTGTAGGAGCGTATACTTGTATTAAGTTTATATTAATCTTACTTTTAATAGTTATCATTATTATTCGCTCTGAAAGAGGAACAAATTTGTCAACCAGGTTTTCAAGTCGTTCCTCAAGAATTATAGCAAACACCATTTTCATGAACATCATCCGTTTTTTCCGGAGTAATAAGTAATATAACCTCCACTTTTTACAGTTCCCAATCCCATCTAGCTTCGGTACTTCCAAGGACTTGCAGGCCCAGACGTTTCATTTCGAGTTGTATATTTTTTAGCTTTCCTGATTGATATAAAGTTCTAACATTCCACGTACTAATATATATCTATTTTTATTTTTATTTTTCCCTCCGGAGATTCTTAGCACCCCTGTCCCATTAAAGGGACGCCGGAGACTCGGGGCCGTAGTATGATTTGTATTTGTCATGGAGCTTTTCTTGGGAGATTTAGTGCCGTAGTTTCTCATTGCTTTCTTCACCGCAGTATCACAGCCAGTTAAATCATTATGGCATTGCTGCCTGTGGGTGTCTGTCGTCAAACCTGCTAGATGTCGTTCTAACAGCCTTGATTCAGTTATGGCATCACTGCTGCCTAATGCCATGCCCTCAGTTGATCCGCGGGTACTTATTTGGCTAAGCCTTATTCGTACCTGCCCTGCATATCTGCAGGAACATTCCCTAATAGCCATTGGGACGCGCCGTGTCGGGGTTGAGGACATCCCCCGCCCAGTCTGTCTTACGTAAAGTATTGAGAGGCTCCTACTCAATTCAAAGTCCCTCCTCTACGCAAGCTGAGACCGGCACGGAGATAATATTAAAGGTCTCCAAATTCTGCTTGATCGTATTCATGAGGTAGGAGAGGAAATGGGCATTAAAATAAACTCAAACAAAACCAAATTTTTAGTGTTAAGTCGTGACCCACATCCCGATGCAAAGCTTCAATTAAACGGAGTCAAGGTTGAGGAAGTTCACAAAATGACATATTTGGGACCTGTGTCAGGTCATAAAAGTATCAATCATGAACAAAATTTAAGCATTGGAAATGTATGTTCATAGAAAAATGCTGAAGATACCTTGGACAGCAAGGAAAACTAATAAAGAAGTACTCATGAGCGTCAACAAAGATAGATAATTGCTAAAGACTGTTAAACATTGAAAAATGTCTTATCTGGGATATATAGTAAGGAAAAGTCGATATAAAATATTATAACTGACCCTGAAAGGCAAAATAGAGGGCCGTAGAGGTATAGGAAGGTAACGGGTTGTTTGGACGAGGAACATTCGCATCAAATGCGGGATAATTATTCCATATTGCAAAAGATCGAGAAGCCTTTGCAATGGTGATCACCAAAGTTGCATAATTCTGATATGGCACGCGAAGAAGAAGTATCACGAATGCTTAAAAATTAAAGACAAAAAATTATGCGTTCAAATAACCCTTGGCCTACCCAAAACGGATGCCTATGAGTGGAATTAAAAATTCGCAATCGATGTAATAGATGAATTCTGGAGAGTAAATAATCGTACGAGTTTTCGTTTTTCGAAATAGAAGCGTTCTGGAAGTATTTTAAAAAAGACTAGTTACAAGCATTGGTCATAGAGCTCTAGTTCCGTCAGGAAGCATTTATTGGTAAGGTAAACTTGATCCTTTTATTTTCTTTATTTTGTTCCAGATTATATTTGCTGGGGTAGATGTGTTAATGCTTCTAACATATTAATTTTATTAGGCTTTCCTCTGTTTTGTGTCTCTTAAGAACGTTAAAGGCGTGCTTGCTAGCAGTCAAGGCCCGAGAGATTTTTTGATTCTACCAAGGTACCGGTTGCCTTTTACACGGTTTAGTTACGTTCGGGAGAAATCGTATATAGGTGGGTGTAGAATCCGTTTAGGTTCCATTGAATTAAAAATTTATCAGACATTATTTATCCTGACTAATCGTGTCGTTGTCAGATTTTTCTGTAGATGAATAATAATTTGAGGATAATTTTTTCTTAATAGTTGTAATTGTTCTTTTTAAAGAGGGATTTTAAATATTTGCGTAGATAAAAGTGAGAATGTCAATAGTTTCGGATATTTCATTGGTGTATTCTTTTGCTATAAGTTCAGGGTTTTTAGAGTTAGTGGCATCTTCTATAAATAGGCATATTTCTGAATAACCTGTAGGAAAGGGCGGATTTTTTTGTTCTATTAAGTTTTTAATAGTTGAGGACAGTAAATATGTTTTCAGTCGACTTGGCTCTTATTTTATTTAGATGTTTTGGGAACAGAGAAGACGTCTTGTGATGTGGGAATATCAAAAACATTTGGAGAATTTGATAACTGTGTTTTGGCATTATCTTTATTTAAAGGTGGGTTATCGTTGCTAGTTATAGATAGGATAAGAGCTGGAGGGTTATAGGGAATGTTTACTTCGGAAAGAGTTTTATTGGTTGTTTCAGTTAGCTGTATATTGGTTTGGTTATTTAAATTTGGATTTTCAGATACTTCTGTTTCCATTTGTTCACTGTGCGAATATATAACACTTTCAGATCTGCGGCCTGGAGAAGAGAATATAACCCTGATCTCTGTTTTGTTACCATTGACAACAAAGGCCAACCGCTAGCAGCATCACGAAGGGTTATGCCTGACTTTACACATAGTCAACATCGCCCCGTCCTAATCAAGATCGGTATCAGCATTCCGATTATAAGATCGTTCCCACACCCCAGATGGAACTTTAAGAAAGCTAACTGGTCTGCTTTCACCAGTAACCTTGACAAATATCTAGGATGGATTCCACCAAAGATCCAGACCTACGGGAGACTAACAGGAGTAATAATCACCTCAGCAAAAGAGACAATCCCTAGAGGACAGAACAGAGCGAAAAACTGTATAAAGTATATTGCGAAGATGGAAAGCAGGAGATTGCAGACGAACTACTCCACAGCATTGGTGCTGCCAGACGTGAAAAATGGACAGACAGTAGAAAACCTAGACTTCCAGAAGTCAAGTCGACAAGCTTGGTCCCTACTGCGGAAACTCGGAAGTAGCAACCCACCCGTTCGCCAAACCAACCTAGTAACTCCTAGACCAAATAGCTACGCACATAGTGTCAACCACTAGGGCACCTCAAAATCGTTTACATACAATTAAAGTTAAAAAAGCCCTCAAAACCATAAGATCTAGTCTTGCACAGTCAAAAGAATATTCCAACCCATTTACGCATGAAGAAATATCGCAAGCCCTAAATGAAATGAAAACAGGAAAAGCGCCGGGTTTCGACGCCATTCACGCTGAGTTCCTCAAACATAGCGGCAGATTCACTAGGCAATGGCTCACAGAATTTTTTTCTGACATCCTTCAAACGGGAAACGTCCCCCACCAACTCAAAAATGCAAAAATCGTCGCCATTTTAAAACCAGGGAAAAGTGTAATTATTCACCGAAAAACTACCGCCCCATCGCACTCTTAAGTATGGTGTACAAATTGTTCGAAAGACTGTTGTATAATAGAATCAGCAAAACCATATTCCAACACTTACCAGTGGAACAGGCAGGATTTCGGCCAAACCGCAGCTGCACAGACCAGGTACTCGCCCTGACCAATTATGTGGAATTAAACTTTCAAAAGCAATCAAAAACAACCGCTATCTTCATCGATCTATCTGCTGCTTATGACACTGTGTGGCGTCAAGGGGCAATATATAAATTAATGCGAATAATCCCATGTAGAAAGACCACTGAGGTTATTAACGCCATGCTATACAACAGATGTTTTAAAGTTATATTGGGAGACAAGACTAGTACCCAAAGAAAACTGAATAATGGACTTCCACAAGGATCCGTGCTGGCTCCCATGCTTTTCAGCCTCTACATAGCAGACATGCCAGAAACCACATCAAAAAAGACGACTGGACGCTTGCCGCAAGTCATAAAGAATTCGAGGTCACTGAACGCATTCTAACAAACGATTTAAATGCCCTAGGGAATTATTTCCGCAAATGGAGATTACAACCCAATCCAACTAAGACATAAGTGTCCTGCTTCCATTTGTACAACAAGATGACCAAATATCAAACTCAAACTAAATTTATGGATAGACTCCTTAAATATAATAAACAGCCAAAATACTTAGGTGTTACACTTGACACAACGCTGAACTTTAAAGAGCATCTTACTAAGACTGCTGCAAAACTCCGAACTCGTAACAATATCCTACAAACGCTCTGCGGCACTACATGGGGCTCCTCAGCACCCACAATTAGATCGACAGCATTGACTGGTATACCCCGTAGCGGAATACTGTGCACCAGTATGGATAAACAGTCCACATACTCACCGTGTTGATGTCCAACTCAACCAAGCCATGCGAACTATATCGGGCACAATCAAGGCCACGCTCGCTTACTGGTTACCAGCTTTGAGTCATATAGCTCCACCACCATCCGCCGGAAACATGCCCTTGTCAGAGAATTTACAAAAATCAATACTGATCCTGAGCTTCGCTCCCATGTCGGAACTTCCGCCAGAGACATAAATAGGCTCCGTTCAAGACACCTGCCTCTAAAAACAGCAAAAAGGCTAGTAGATCAAAACTTTAATGTAACTGAACGGTGGAGAGAACAATGGGAGAATAACGCTGCACCAGCTAACTGGAACATGCCATGTACTACACGCAAACCTGAGGGCTTCAACCAACCGAGACGAATTTGGACCACACTTAATAGAATAAGGACGAACTGTGGCAGATGTTCCGACTCACTTTTTAGATGGGGAAAAATACAATCACCAAATTTCGACTGCGGCGCCGAAAGGCAAACAGTAAAACACATGGTAGAGGAATGCCCGATTAGATCCTATAACGGCAGCCCTTCAGATTTCCTGGCTGCTACAAAAGAGTCAATCGAATATATTTATAATCTAGATGTTTGTTTGTAGAATAATATATTTTTGTATTTACTGTTGTTTGTAATTTATATAATTTATATTATATGTATATATATGAACCTGTGATATAGCCATACGCTAAATAAATAAATACTGTGCGAATCCGTTTTACGAATGAAGTCAACTTCTCGGTGTCCAATTGTTCGACATTAGAACAATTAAATTCGTCTATAGAAAGGTATATTCGATATGTTGTGGAATCAAAAGAAATGTTGAAAGAGTCTGTTATGGATAAGTTTTCTAATGGATTGATGTAGATTTGCCGCCCAAAACTTAGAACATGGTTATATTCTGTCTCAGACATACCCACTCGAAGAAATGTCATTTTTGATATGGCTATAATTCCCATTTTTTTAGTTCTTCTTCTATAACTTCGTTTGGAACGGTTGGACAAATATTCTAGATGACTAATCTTAATGATGGAATTATTAATCTGCGGACTTCTACTTGCATGTTGCTGATTTTAACGTATTTGTGTGAATCAATGAGTTAGTCTACTATTTTTTTAGAAGATAAATAAATGCAAATGCGGTATGTTTGCAATTTTCGAGGCAAAAACTATGTTCTTTGGAAGGACAAGTGATCGAATGGCAACTATATAATCATGAATTTGAATTGCTTCTATGGCAGATAGTACAATAGCTTGGTCTTTTGCCGAATATTTGAATGAAGTTAGTATGTTTAAGTATGTAGACGTTGTGGTGTTTTGTGAAGGATTATTTTCCTTTGGATTCATTTTTGGTTAATAATTTTTGTCTTTAATTTTATTTATCATACCGGTCGAAAGGACCTTTGTGATAATTTTGTTGACTTTCAGAATATTTATGTTGTATTATGTATTATTGAAAATATTAATTTTACTCACTGCAATCGATTGGCCTGCAATTGCAGGCCAATCGATGAAAAGCACTGTAGATTTTTGTAGTAAACACTTTTAACTATTTTTGATCACTTTAATCTATTAGATTTAAACGATATTATCGAAGCTAACCTGAATGTAGTTTGTTAAACCAAGGTCAGGGTCGTATTCAAAGGGGAATTTATCATGAATTTAACTTACCTTTTTCCTGTGCTTGATAAATTCCAGATAACAACTCGGAATCAGTGTTATTTTTGTTCGCTAAATACACTAAATACTGACTTCTAGATACCCATAATTTGTACAATTTAAATTGGCCGAATTATTCATTTTTACACTTTAACATACACCTTTTAACATCAATGTAATAGAACTATTGTTTAATATTACTGAAGATAAAATTGTGACCGCAAGCTGGATAGTACAAACAAAGACATAATCGCAACTCAGCAATGGCAACAGTAGGATATGTGCTTAAGGCCATTCCTCGCGATTCTGGGCATAACTAAATTCCAATGTAAAAGTTTATATCAAATAACGCAAAAACTATGGCAGATGTTGAGATGCTTCTTTTTTTATATGAAAGGTCTTAAAAAGTTCTAGTGCACTATTTGGTTGTAAATTAATAAATTGTTTAAACAATATTTTTTTTAAATATTTTTGGTTAAAATAAACGTAAAATTTTTTTTTTGAAATAGGGCACTACAGAATTTTACCCACTTTCTTTATTTTTAACATAAAGTGTAACACAAAGCAGCTATTTCATATAAACTATTTAAAAAATGTTAAATTGTGCTAAATGTACTCTCTCTCTCGGTCAGTACAAGCTGTCCTTGTTGATAGTTTCTGGACTCTCGCCGACGAAGAGAGTCATAAATAATGTTGAATAACATTATTAGGGCTTATTACGACTTTTGACTAGTTTTGACAAACCAGTGTGTTTTGTTGTTTTTAAAATGGGTAGTTCGCGAAGACGTTTATGTTCCGGACGAAAAAGTCGACGACGATTAAGGAAATTTTATATAAATAAGCAGTAAGTACCTATAATTTGATTAAATTTTTATATGAATAGAAATATTTTCTGTTGTTTGTGACATTTTCCTTCTAAATGTTTATACTGTTTTTATAATAATACTATTGTTTCAGTATTTATTTATATAATTATAATTTATTATGTAGAAACAGAGTAGACTTTTGGTCAATCGGTCAGTACATTTTTTTGTATTTCAATCAGAATTATTATTTTCTTTTTTTCTTTACATGAACTCAGAGTAATACCCAAATATTTTGCAGTATTTGAATATGGAATTTGATTAATTATATTTATTGGACTATTTACTTTGAACGTTTTTGTTAGTAAAGTTTACATAATATATGAAGTTTGTTTCGTCACTTGCTTGTCCAGTCATATTAGTCCAGAGTAATAAGGATTTTCTCGTGACAATCAATAATCCAGGTAGCTGACAACTATTTTAGTTATTGTAGACATATAAGAACAAAACCTACCTGTTTCCTGCCTAAAGTTCGGAGCCGTTATTTAATGACTTAATTTAATGCAAGAAACGCGATTTTTTCCACTCCATTAGAAAGCTAAATACTTGACATAAAATTACAAAATTTTATTTTTTAGAATATTTTAGAATTTTTTCGTTGCTTGTCGTGTTTGTTGCGTTTACTAGCGATCCAAGATAAGTGAATTCTTTGACTTGCTCAAAGGTATGGTTGTTAATTTGAATTATCTGTTGGAAAACCAACCTATATTTGGTTTTTCCTCATTTACCATTTCTAATTAGGACCACAAGTCCTAATTCACTTGCCGCGTCCGCAAGCCTTGTAAAACACTACACCATGTCTCTTATGGTTCTATTAAAAATAGTTACATTAATTATAATATTTCATTTTCTGGTTGCCTTTTCCAAGGCAACATTAAACAAGAGACAAGCCAGCGCCTCCCCCTGTCTTATACCATCATTAACGTCAAAGTACATGGAGTTTTCTCCTTCAATTCTAACGCACGAACTCACGTTTTACATTGTTAGTTGGGTCAACTTAACTAACTTCGGTGGGATCCCAACCAAAGTCTATCATTGCTTAACACTGTCATAGGCTGTCATAACGTGTATCTATGTTATATTCTAGTGACTTTTCTTTCTAGAATCTGCCCATGTGCTTGAATTTGATGTATAGTTGATTATGCAGCAGTAAATCAACAATATCCTTTGTAAAATGTTTGTCTTTCAAACAATACATTGCCGAAGATTTTATACGCAGATGCTAACAGAGTAATGCCTCCATAGTTCTTACAATCCAGCTGATAGCCCTTTATGCAACGCATATTATTTCATTTAGCCACTCTTCTGGTACCAATTCATTCTGCCATATAAGTACTATTAGTTTATGGATTACTGCAAAAAGTTGATTACCACCTTTTCATACATTTCTCAACAGATTTAATCGATTCCTGTGGCTTTATTGGCTTTTTGTTTTAAGACGGCATTTGACACTTCTATTATTGTTGGGTCTTCACTATGTAGTTGACAATGTAAATTTTTTTAATTGTCTATGTTGTAACCTCCTTCAATATCGTGTATATAATATATTATATAAATATATATAATATGATATAATAACAATGTACCTATACTCGTAATATGATATAATCCGTATAAAAAGTCTTCCGACGTCCATTTTTCATTGAATTCGGTTATTCCATTGTTCTTTAAGTACTTTCGAGCTCATTGAGTTTTTTATTCCTTCCATCCGTGTTTTCTACGGTAGTCCACTCTTCTGGATTCCTGTAGTTGTTCATAGAGGTACTTGTTTCGGGAGTCTACTGTCTTTCATTCATTGCACAT
The DNA here is from genome assembly GCA_918026665.1 of Diabrotica balteata. NCBI lineage: Eukaryota > Metazoa > Arthropoda > Insecta > Coleoptera > Chrysomelidae > Diabrotica > Diabrotica balteata. The sequence goes on from OU898283.1 coordinate 25,044,009, forward strand.
GTCCGTACCATTTGAGATGCCTTCATTGTATGCCATCCATGACTGTACCTTCTATTCTCATACTTTATTGCATCCATTTCAGCGACATATCTTTCTTCGATGTCTCTGTTAATCGTCTCGTTTCACAACCGTGTAAATAAAAGCATGCTTTTTACCATAGTTTCATGGGTTCTAGTGCTAGAGAGAGCATGTCAGCTGAGCCAAAACGAAAAATAATCCTCCTGATTGCTTCCACTGGAATAAACTTGATTGTTTAACTGGGCCCGGACTACCTTCTTCTAATTTTTTAAACTCGTTTTGAAATTAATAATAATCATTATTTTGTCTAATTACCTATTTAGTTGTCAAGACAGATACATTGTTACCTAAAGAAGTGAAAGTGGTTCAATTTAGAAATTATATCGTAAATAATAAATATTTGAAAACTAATGCATATATTCCTCCCGCGATTTGAGCTACTAATTTTATAAATCGCACCACTAATAGACGTAAATCCCTTCATTTTAATTTCATGAATGTTTTTATTCGCCACATCTCAACATTTTCCATTTCAGAATATTTATCATCAAACTGTAATATATGTTAAAAGCCAATTTGTCAGCAAAAAAACAATAACAAAAGAAAATATAAGACATAAAAAAACCAATACACTTATATCTTGTTATACATTATTTTGTTATAAAATTTTATAAAAGTTTGTCTTCGATTTAATTGTTATGAATTATTTACAGGAGGATTATTTGTTACCTGTATGTACCCTTGCTAAGTTGTGAATTAATTATTCAATAAATAATATTACTTTGGTATACTCGTATTATTCTAATTACCCTATAATCGCAATGAATAGAAGACCTCCCGTTCGATTTATTGTATAGGTACACCCAAGACTTCATAATAGGGGGTTGTAAGTAGGTAAAAATATAAAATTTAGTACCAGAACCAGATGACGTTTAGAATATTCTTCGTGAATGGATTTTGTTTTCGTAAAGAAAGATATTTTTGAAATAGATATAGCTCACTGAATTTTACCGTTAGGGCCATACCTTACCGGGACGCCATGGCGGCGTAGCCAGCGACGTTTCCAATTAATTCTTTTAAAATGAATGGCAGGTACCTCACTTGGCGACCACTTGGCGACGGGCCCGAATTGGAGGCGTCGCCAGCGTGTACAGTTCCTTTTGTGGCGACTGGCTACCCTGGTCACTTGGCGACGATACCAGCAATATAAACGAGAGTATACGTACCGTCACTCATTCAGTCGCCAACCAGTCGCTACTTTGAAAACTAGGAAGCAAAATGAGTTTTGATACTGAAAGATTTATTGTAGAAATCGAAAATCGACCATGTTTGTGGAACAGTGCGTCAAATGATTACTCAGATCGCAACTTAAAAATTAAATGTTGGGAAGAATTAGTTAATATTTTTCAAGATAAAGAAGAAATGAGCAACCAAGAGAAAAAACAACTATGTAAGTACAATTATTTATTACCATTTTATAACATAAAAATATGTTAATTATTTATAATATATGTTAATTATAATGTAATAATCCAAGTAAAAAATTTCCTAACCTAAGAATTCGTGCTCTAATTATATATTTCGTATTATTACAGATTTATCATGCATGATTATATTAGGTAAACCATAATAATACCTAATAAAACTATAATAATAAGAAATTCCTAAGTTATTAAATGTTTTCCTAGCCAGATATTAGAAAGAGCCAAAAAAGTTAATAGGTAGTTATCCGTTTTTGAGTCCTATATAGCTATTATACATTTCTTTCTTGCCATGGTAGTGCCTGATTAACAAAATATTCTGCCAGTTTATCTCGAAATGTAAGTGCTGTTCTACCTCCTCTATTTCGTTCGTGATCTGTAGCAGTTTGGAATCCCGGTATCGTCAAAGTATCGTCGTATGAATAGCCATCTCTTGACCGTACAAAATTGTGCAAAATGCAACATGTCTTTACTATTTTTTTTGCTAATTCTATATGTACATTCAGTGGTCTGTGAAATATTCTCCACTTATTGGATAATATACCAAATGTGCATTCAATGAAACGGCGCGCTCTGGATAAACGATAGTTAAAAATTTTTTGCTTGTAACTAAGATTGTGTCCTCCATATGGTCTCATAAGATTTTCGTGTAAACCAAAGGCTTCATCTCCTACTACCGTATATGGAATGTAGTCACCATTTCCTAGTGGTTTGGCTTCAGGAATATTTAGAGTATTGCTAACAAGTTTCTGGTAAAACGAAGTTTCTTTGAAAATTCCCGAATCACTGCTTTTTCCATACGCTCCAATATCTACATATGTGAAATTGTAATTAGCATAACATATTGCAAGTAAGACAATGGAAAAGTAATGTTTATAGTTATAGTACAGCGATCCGGAATTTATCGGTTGAATCAGTCTGACATGTTTTCCGTCGATAGCACCGATGCAATGTGGAAAATTCGAGTTTTTTTCAAATTCATTTGCAATTGTTTCCCAATCGTTTTCTGTGTTTGGCATAATTATAAATTTTTCTTGATATTGGCATATTATGTCGCACACTTCTCTAATTATAGTACAAATCGTTGTATAACCAAGTCTGTAGTTGTAATAGAGTTCTTTGAACGTACATCCTGATGCAAGATACCTAGAAAAAAAAAATAATTAAATTATCTTGTCAATTTATTGTTATCTATTATGTATATTCTAAATATATTATCATCTATATTTATTATATATATTTTTTTTTGTGTTTCAAGTGTTGCTTTACAGAAAAAGTGGAAAAGTGTACGAGGGTGTTACACAAGGGAAGTCAGTCGACAAAAAAATTTAAAGTCTGGATCCGGTGGTGGATCAAGAAAAAGTCAATATGTATTCTTCCAGAGGCTACAATTTTTAAAACCTGTGGTAGCTATTAAGGAACCAGAGCACGTGACTGGTAATGAATCTGTGGAGAATATTAAAATAGACAGGGAGGTGGTACAATGTCCCAAAAGAAAAAAAATAAAAAATACCACTACAGAACCTGAGAAGGATAAATTCCTCGAAAAACTGAACAGAAGCATTGAAATAAGAGAAAAACATGAGGCCAATAGTGAGAACGAAGATAGATTATTTTTGCTATCTTTGTTAGGTACCCTAAAAAAAGTACCGCAAGAAAAAAAATGGTTACGAGAATTCAAATGATGACCCTGCTTGACAATGCCACCCGTACTATTGAGTCTTCGGGCAGTTATGGACACTCATATCAGCAAAGTTCGTGGTCCCAATCACAAGTGAATAATCCTACCCATCACTTTGGATATTCTTCTCGTCCTGGAGGATCAGAAATACCACATTCTTCCTATCAGTCACCCGCATCAGTATCTAATTTTTCCGAAGAATCATCAATTCTCGATATATATGACTTATAAATAATTTAAATTTTCTACTTAATTTTATTTAATTTGTAATAGTATAAAATGTAACAAGACTAGAAATAAATGTTTACTTACCTTAATGTCACAAAGAGTTTTTCTTCTGGACTCACGGATTTTCTTAACACAGTATCTTGTTTAGTCAGATCATCCCGACATAAGCTCAATAATTCATTAAATGATTCCACGGACATTCTCACGTAATTGAAAAATTTTTCGGGATATTTCATTAAATCTTCATATAATTTGACAAAAATACCGCTTTCTCTTCGATTTGATATAAAAGGATATACCCATATTTTTTCCTTCTTCTTCTGCTTAATATTTTTTCGACGTTCATAAAAATGATACAACAGTGCGATTTCTTCCGCGTCCATTTCTGTCTATATAACGAGAACGGCTGTGGTGATCGCTGGCGGCGTTCTTGGCGACGTGTTTTGGCGACCTACGGTGGCCAGGAGTAGCCGTGGCGACGTCGCTGGCTACGTCGCCATAGCGTCCCAGTGAGGTATGGCCCTTAGGATTATCGAGGATAGGCCTTAAGATAACTTAGTGTTGCATTAATATTGATGACCAAAATGGGTAAATGACAAAATATAATGGTATGATCTGTATGTTGTCTTAGTGTTGCATTATAAAATTTGGGCTAAAAGGAATTAAGCTACACAAATATGTAATATTATGAAAAAAGTATATCACTTTTATATTTATCCTAGTGTTACACTCAACAGAAGGGTTTATTAATTACTATTAAACTGGGAATAAGCCACAATTAAAGATAAAAATACGTTTATTGACGTTTCAATTTCCACTTCGGAAATCGAAAAAAAAAGAAGGGTTTATTTCGCAAAAGTAGTTTTTTTACATACCCTACTGTTACTTATGTGCTTAAGGTATGGACTAGTGGCAAGCTTTACAAAAACTCGATATATATATATATATATATATATATATATATATATATATATATATATATATATATATAGTCGAGTTTTTGTAATTTTTGTAAAGCTAGCCACAATTTAAGTCTTGAAATTATATTATACACCTTTTCTCCATCGATGAAGGCTAGATGTACTTCGGTACCAACCGCTATTCTTTTTTCTATTAATTGTTGGAGTATAAACAAGTTATCAGTACAATATCAAAGATCACATATTCAAACGTCAATAAACTTATTTTAACCGTCAATTGCGGCTTATTCCCATTGAAATAGTATTTAGATCTTATCTCTGCCGTTGGCCCGGTTGGAGTTTTTCTTCTTCTTTTTTTTTATTGACTGCTCGGATGTAATTGTGAACACTATTCCAACTCTCCGTACTTCCCGTCATCTTCACGATCATCTCTCTTACAGCCACAGGGTTCATACTTATTTCTTTATATATTCCGTTTCTCTGTATATATCTTTCACTTCAGCATTGTGTGAGTTATAATGTCGGAATATTCGCAGGATAAGCATTTATCTGTATCTATCTTTCTGAACCTATGAAGAACCTATCAGCCCGTTAGGCTCGGGATCAGCATCTTGGTCCACTGGGCAACAACTTTCTTGTTGTTCCACTCTTCTTGTCATCTTTCCATTGATCTTTCCCATTCTTCTTTTTTCATAGCTGTTATCAAATGCTCTCTTCTCCCATAGAGATGTCTCTTTTCTATTGCTAACACATGCAGAGGAACATGACCCGTGATAGTCCACAAGGTCGCCGCAGATACAATCCTGTAGGCGCATGCTATTTGCAACAGATTTGTTCTGTCTATTTTTGTCATAAGAGTAATATTAGGAATCTCTAATATACATAATTATACAATAATTTATGTGTTCTACATGTTTAAAGTGGTAATTAATCCATTACCGTTTTAGATTTTTTTTATTGTGTGTGAAGATAAGTTACATTTTTCTACCGAAACCCTTCTCTGCATGAGCCACAGGGACTGAATTGAAGAAAAAAAAGAGTGCATATAGCTAGAGATTTCGTATATGAAGAAGTCCTTTTAAGAGCTTAAAGGATACTATATAATTCTGCAGTGTGAAATATTTTAATGTCAAAAATATAAAGGATTAGCAAAAGATGCTCAAAAAGTTCAAAAGGGTGCACCCTAATACTTGTCAATAATCATTAAATTTTATAAAAACGGTAAAACAGGTCCATTTTTATTCTAAAGGTGACACATTTTAACGATATAGATTTCTGTCATTTGTTCACTTCCTTCCTGTCAGTACCAAAAACTTTTAATTTTAAGTAAAGAATTTGACATGCGTGTCATATTCTTAAACAGGGCTTTCGCTAGAAAATTCTCAGACATCATGATTTTTTTTCATATTAATTCTTCTTGTGAAATAGTACCAGCTTATTGAATGTGTTACACCTCTTTAAAAAAAGTTACGCCTATGTTTTGCTAGGGTCTTTCAAAATTTTTGCAGTTCCATTAAAAGAATCAGCACTACAATTTTTGACATCACGCCTAACAAATAGGAAAGTTGAAAATCATCATCATCATCAATTAGCCTATATTTGTCCACTGCTGAACGTAGGCCTCCCGTAAAATTTTCCACCATTTTCAATTTTGAGCTTCTTGCATCCAGTTTGTGGTGATGCGCTTGATATCATCCGTCCATATAGTCGGTGTTCGTCCTCTGCTTCGATATGCATCTTGCCTTGGTCGCCATTCCAGAATCTTTCTGGTCCATCTTCTTCTTCTTCTTCGGGTTCCTTCTCCTAGCGGAGGTTGGAAATCATCATCGCTATTTTAACTTTGTTGGCCGCATTTCTGAATAATTCTAATGAGCTGCAGCCGAACCACTCTCTCAAATTTCTTAGCCAGGACATTTTGCGTCGTCCTGGGTTTCTCTTCCCTTGTATCTTCCCTTGCATAATCAACCTCAGTAATACGTACTTCTCACCCCTCATTAAATGTCCCAGATATTGAATCTTTCTAATTTTAACAGTTTTTATGACTTCACATTCTTTCTTCATTCTTTGTAACACCTCTATATTAGTTACTTTTTCAATCCACGATATTTTATGCATTCTCCTGTAGCACCACATCTCAAAGGAGTTTAATTTTTTGATTTCAGACTGCTTTATTGTCCACGCTTCCATGCCATATAGTAAAGTAGAGAAGACGTAACAACGTAGCATTCTTGTGCGAATCTCTAGATTAAGGTTACGGTTGCAAAGTAATTTCTTCAATTTTATGAACGTGTTTCTTGCCATTTCTATTCTAGATCTGATCTCCTTTACTTGATCTCCATCTTCGGTTAGCCACGTTCCTAAATATTTATATGTTTGGTCCATCTATCATCCGTTAATCTGGCAACATGTCCGGCCCAAGCCCATTTAGCCATGGCTATTTTTTCAAATGCATCTGTGACTCCTGTTCTTCTTCTTATTTCTAGGTTTGGTTCTTTATCTCTGATGGTATACTCGGTTCGCTATTCCTAGTCCGAACTGTCTAGTAAATTCAGTAATTATTTTTTTGCGAAGTTACTTTTTGACAGACTAAAAGTGGCTGGAAATTACTATACCACCAAGCACACGTACTCATGGCCAATATTAATAGTAAACAAACTAAAAAGTAAATAAAATAGAACTTTGCGAATTACTGACAAACAATATTTATTTATCTGCACCATATAATAAATAGTTATGTTAAATTATAACAACTAAATTATATTTTTCAGTCACCCGGAGCAGAAAACCTACCCACAGAAATATTTAAATGTGGCGGTCAAACATTTGTAACCCTCCTTCACAAACTACTAATACAGGTATGGCAAGAACGCGCGTTACCAGAAGATTGGAATAATGGAATTATATGCCCCATACACGAAAAAGGAAACGTTCTTGAATGTTCCAACTTTAGAGGGATTTCCCTTCTTAATACAGCATACAAAATTGTGTCCCTGATACTTAACGAACGCCTGGCATGGTATACTGACAATATTATATGGTCCTACCAAAGAGGCTTCTTGATAAACAAATCTACCATTGATCACATATCATCCATCGGACAAATATTAGAAAAAACGACGGAGTACGACATAGACTGCCATTACATCTTCGTAGACTTTAAGGCAGCGTACGATACTATTGACAGGTCCCAATTATATTCGGCGATGATCGAATTAGGAATACCAAAAGGTTTGGTAGAATTAATTAAAATGGCAATGATGAAAGTCGAATGTATAGTGCGCGTACAAAGGGATTTTTCAATACCATTTAAAACCAACAGAGGACTGCGCCAGGGAGATGCGCTATCGTGCACGCTGTTCAACCTATCGTTAGAAAAAGTTATGAGAGATTCGGGATAAACTTAAAAGGTACGATATATACTCGTAGTATACAAATAATGGCATACGCTGATGATATCGTCATAATTGGAAGCTGTGGAGGCTTTCACACGTATCAAAAATGCCGCAGAAAACATCGGACTTCTGATTAACATCCAGAAAACTAAATATCATCATCATCATCTTTGGCTCGACAATCCTCTGTGGATCTTGGCCTGCTCTAAGATTCGTCGCCATTCTGTTCGGTTTTTGGCAACATGTTGCCATCTTCTGATTTTTAATATTCGTAGGTCGGTTTCTACTCCATCTAACCACCTAATTCGCGAAAACTAAATATATGCCGGCCATATCAAGAATTGAACAAAAAAACTTTTATAGGTGCAACACGAAACGATAAAAATGGTAGAAGAATTCTGCTACTTAGGATCACTGGTAGACTACAAAAATAACACATCCAACGAGATAAAAAAAAGAATATGCGTGGCTAACCGCTATTATTTCGGCCTGGGCCCTCAACTAAGAGCGAGAAGTATGTCAATAGCAACAAAGTGCAAACTTTATAAAACAATAATACGCCCAGTGCTCACATACGTATCGGAAACATGGGCAATGACGACCCGAGATGAAGAGTTACTACGAGTCTTTGAAAGAAAAGTATTGAGAACCATATATGGCAGAGTAAACGAACAGGGCCTGTGGAAAAGGCGATATAACTTTGAACTCCATAGACTTTTTGGTGATGCAGATATTGTGAAAACCATCAAAATAAATCGCCTAAGGCCCACTAAATAACTATGCTAAACAGGCCGGTCGGAAGAAGAAGAAGGGGGCGAACTAAACTCAGATATCTGGACGATGTACAGGAAGATCTGAGGGAGATTGGAGTGAGGGGCTGGAGAAGACAGACACTCGATAGGGAAGGATGGAAGAATGTTTTGTAGCAGGCCAAGGCTCACGAAGGGCTGTAGTGCCAACTGATGATGAATATATTTTTTAAATATAATGCGACTTAAAATTTGGTGAGTTTAGTTTACACTTCCACTATTTAGAATAATTCTTCTTTTTTCAAAGGAAGAAGTCTGCAATAGTAGTATATAATGAGCTAATAATACTAAGAAGCAGGAATTGTTGTGTTGTAGGTTTCCGAAAATAAATCTGTTAAAATATGAACGAGCTAATAAGCAAATGGAGTATAATAACTAATATTGATCTTTCCATGACGCGTTGTGTAACTCTTATTTTATCTATTGTTCTTTTTGTCAGAGTCAGTGTTTCTGCACCATATGTAAGAACCGGTAAAAGGCACTGGTTAAAAACCTTTCTTTTTAAACAAACTGAGATACTAGACTTGAAAATGTTATTCAATCTACCAAAGGCAGCCCATGTGAGACCTACCTTTCTTTGTATTTCAACTGTCTGATTATCTCGGCCTAAGCGAATCTCATGCCCTAGATATTTGTAAGCTATTACTTGGTCGAGCTATGGCTCTCAATCAGAATTTTACCGCTGACTACAAGGTTGGTCATACATTTTGTCTTTGAGGTGTTAATTTTAAGACCAATTGTTTTTGACACTTTATAGAGCGTGTGCAGCATTTTTGTAGCTTTATCAACTCTATCAGATATTAAAACGAAGTCATCAGCAAATCTTAGGTGGTTCAGATCTTCCAAATTTATATTAATTCCCATATTATGCTCTCGTTCCGTTTGCTTGAACATATATTCAAGAACAGCTGTAAACAATTTAGGGAAGATAGTATCACCCTGTCTAATTCCACGTTCTATTCGAAACTTCTTGGTATCTTCATGAAGGTGGACACAAGCTGTACCAGTTTCGTAAATACTTTTAATTAAGGCGATATATCGGTAGTCAATGCGGCAGTCAGCCAATGCTCGCAGCATTTTATGATGGTCTATAGTATCGAACGCCTTTTCCATAATCTACGAATAAAAGAAAGATAGGCTTGTTATACTCTGTACACTTTTCTATTAGCGTTTTTATAACTTGTAGATGACAATTCGTTCCGTATCCGGAGCGGAACCCAGCCTGTTCACAAGGTTGATAACTATCCAGTTTGTTCACAAACCGTTTTGTTATTATCTTCATAAATAATTTGTATGTATGGGAGAGCAAACTAATCGGACTGTAGTTATTTAGGTCCGAAATGTCACATTTCTTGTGCATTATGGTTATTATTGCATTATGCCACTAGAAGAGGGTTATGCCTCTTGCCAAACAAGCATTGAACATCTTTTTTACACATTTAGTAACGTCACTCCTCTTTCTTTGATTTGTTCAATGACTATCCCATCTTCTCCAGGTAATTTATTGTTTTTTTATCTCCGAGAGAGCTGATTTTATTTCCTCTGTTGTTATATCTGGGATGTCTTCTGAGCCTACATTTTGAACTTTTGGTATTTGATATTAATCAGTGTCTGGAAGGCCTTCTTGCTTATACAATTCTAAGAAAAAATCTTGAGCAATTTTTAAAATATCTTCCTTATTTGTTTTAGTTTCTCCTTTTTTATTTACAAGTTTACAAATATTTTTCGATTCTTCAGTCAGTTGTCGGCGCAGAACCTTTAAAATTTTATTTTTATCAATGGCTTGAGTTATGCATTCAGTGTTGTAATTTTTGACATCTTTTCGAATGGATTTTGTGATATCTTTGTTTAACTGTCTAAGTGTTTCAACATTGTCTGTGTATTTGTCTTTCAATTATCTTCTTTTGTTTATAACATCTTTAGTAGCTTGAGTGAGTTTATCCATCTTGTTTTTTCCTTTTTCCTTATATTTTCCATGAGCGTTTTGAATCGCACTATTTATTCGCATGTTTGTCACCTTTATATCTAACGAATTTTTATTTAGATGTTTTACTTCTTTCAGTTCTGAGGTTATGAGATTCTGATAAGCTACTCTATCTTCTATCGATTTCCATTTATTAGAATGCCTCTCTGTTATCATTGCTGTTCTCTCTTGTCTAATGTTGATCATTATTTTGCTCTAACCAACCGATGGTCACTCCCAACATTGATTTTATTTATTACTGTAACATCTTGGACAATATTTTTCTATTTGTGATGATGAACATTACACCAATGTAAAAGAAACCTTCAATAAATTAGAGAGAGAGGCAAAAAATACTGGTCTAAGGGTCAATGAAGAGAAAACTAAATATATGTGCATTAACAGACAAAAGAGACGAGATAGAATAGGACAAAATGTAACAATAGACCCCTATAACTTTGAAAGCGTGGAGAGTTTTAAATATCTCGGAGCGACTATCACCACAGATAACGATATCACGGAAGAGATAAAAGGAGAATTCAGGCAGCAAACAGATGTATGTATAGCCTCCACAACACTATTAAATCCAAGAGCCTAACACGAACATCAAAAATCAGGATATATAAAACAGTAATTAGACCGGTGCTCATGTATGGGTGTGAGACGTGGACGCTGACAAAAGCAATGGAAAGTAAACTCAGATGCTTTGAGAGAAAAATCCCCAAAAAGATATTCGGTCCCTATCACAATCCGAATACTAACCAATACAGAATGAGAACAAATGCCGAGGTCAAACAAATGTATAGTGCTAGCGACGTAGTCCAAGAGATTAAATCCCATCGTCTAAGATGGGCTGGCCATGTTCATAGGCTCCCTAATATCCGCCTTACCAAGTTAATCTGGGAAGAAGTCCCGACAGGGAGAAGGCCCTTAGGACGTCCACGAATGCGATGGAGAGATAATATATGGTCAGATTTGAGAACAATGGGGCTACCCACTGACTTAAACATCATGGACGACCGTTCGAGATGGAAACAGGTTGTGCAGTCATACAAGACCCACCCCGGGTTGTAGTGCCACCAGAAGAAGAAAAAGATGATGAAATCAATTTCGTTGTTTGCTATGCCATCTGGACTAGCCCTCGTTTACTTACGTTGTTAGTTCTTTTTAAAGAATATGGTCATCACATAGAGCCGATGATGCAACAAAAAATGTAGTAGCACACCTCCTCTATCATTTCGCTCACCGTATCCAAATGAGCCCATAGCCACTTCTGCGTTATCTTCTTTAAATCTTTAAAGGTGGTGGGTTTTATCATTTTCTATAGCTCCATTTATATCTTCATTAAAGTTTTCGATTTCTTCATCGCTATGGCTCGTCGTGGGTGCATATACTTGGATAATTTTAATAGAGCATCTCTCGTTCAGTTATAATATGAGGTACACAACTCTTGAGCTTACACTCTCTATTTTTATAATTTTATCTAGGTGTTTCTTGTGCACGAAAAAGCCTACGCCGCCAACTGCCTTATCGTTTTCTCCAATGGAATGTAGCAGATGCCCTGATTTTAAAACTAATTGGTTTTCTCCTTTTCTTCGTATTTCGGAAGTCCCAATACATCCCATTTTATGCAGTTAAGTTCTTCCTGTAATTCAATGAGCTTATCTTCGGTTGCAAGTGTTTTTACGTTATAAGTAGCAGTATGCAATGTTCTTTGTTCATGGTAGCCGTGTCTATCCCGGTGATTCTTTGCACCCTTTCCTCTTGGTCCAATCGTTTGGCTAATGTCACCAGGGACCATTAGGCCGCCGGGGACTAAGGGCCTTTTTCTAGTTTGTGTCATGTCATTTACGGGGAAAATTAACCATTTCACTACCACGCTGGCCAGTGCGGGTTGGTAGCGGGATATATCGGGATGTGGTAAGGATTGGAAAATGGGTAGGAAGAGAGGTTGGGGACCTGGCCTCTTCTAAAGGCTTGGACATAGGAGAAAGTCAGTAGTTACGGTACGGCAGGGACGCCAACCCCTGTAGCAGCCTGTCCTTTACCGGGACCGTAGAGGAGTGCTGCCCGCTACCAGTTCCATTAAAAGAATCAGCACTACCATTTTGACATCAGGCCTTAGACATAGGAAAGTTTCGAAAATAAAGACAAAGTTTTTTTTCATATATACATCCAGTTTGATTTGATTTTAAAAAGTATAATATAGTTATGATGTCTGATTAACCAGCAATCAATTAATGTTAGTTTTTCAGTGTAAAATGATTTCTCTGTGTTGAAATAATAAAACAAAAGTTAAGACGTGCCTTAATTTAATGGAGATTTTTAACATAAAAGTCAATATAAATCATAAAATCTAACAACAAATGTATTTAATAACCTTTGTTTCCTCCTGCAGCAGTAACTAGCTTATGAACTAAAACCTTGACACCGCCTTGGCATACTTAAAATTAAATTATCAATTTTTGTTTTGAAGCAAGAGAAGCTTAAAAATCCACTAGGAAACGAAGTTCCTGTAGCTGGCTGTATACCATATATCACAAAAAATTTATTTAAAATCCTTTATAAAAGGTATATAATAGAATGCCCAAACGGGCTATCACAAAAATATTGCAAAACGTTTTCGGATTGTTAAATCCATCATCAGTGCAAACCTGAAAGTAAATAACCACTTTAATTAAAAGAACGTTGAATTTAAAATGTTGACTAAGGTTAAAGAACATTGTGGTTAATACTTACGAGGTATACATGCTATAAGGCACCAAAATATATGGGTCAAAACCCTTTAAATGATATAAATTTACATTTGCTTTACATTATATGTGGTTACAAATTATGATGTTTAAGTTACCGTTGGAATTGGTAACATAGCGACGTATGACCCTACATAGGTAAAATGGTCCTGAGACGAAGTGTCTTCGAGGACCTGTTGATAACAACTGATCAAAATGACATTGTTGACATGTTAGAACGGATGTTGTGTCAGAGCAGTAAGTGTAACTTACGGTAGTTGTCTAAAAATGACAGATGTCAGCATTATTTAAAATTGCAAAAAATTAAAATTATAATAATGTAACAGTATCAACCATCAATGTTGTAGTCTGTAATGTGAATTAATCATATGGCTATATTGGAAACATTGAAAAATTTGGTTTTTAAAAAATTAATGTGGGTAAACTGAAGTTTATGAAATTTTGTAGGATCAGTAGGCAACCAACTATACATGTGTATGAATTTATTTGTTCTAAGCTAAAAAATTTTATCAAAAGACCCTGTATGTTGTGTAACATTTGGTACCTAGAAAATGGTAAAAAAGGCACATGTAGGAAGATGGGTCCTATAAGATTTATTAATGAGGAATGTAGTAAAAAGTGTGTTTAGAGCTGTTGTTGAGCTGAAATTTAAATATGACAAGAATGTGATTATGGTGTGGTATTGATGTAGTACTTAACTTAAAACTTAAGCAAGGAGGGCCCTCTATGTCAAAAAACAACATTTGGCACCTGATAAAAATAAAAAGATTTTTCAAGTTATAAGTACATGAACATGAACTGCTGGTTATGTGTGAAAATTAAAGATGGTAGATTGTTTTTGTGTGTGGACACGTATGCCAGAACAACAGAAAACTGATGGCTGAAAGGTGGTTTGGTATGGTATTGTTAATCATCATCATCATCATTAGCCATTTTGCGTCCACTGCTGAACATAGGCCTCCCGTAAATAATTCCATTGCATCCGATCTTGAGCAACTTGAATCCAGTTAGACTGGATGCGCTTTAAATCGTCCGACCACCTTGTTGGAGGACGTCCTCGACTACGATAAGCATCGTGTCTAGGCCTCCACTCTAAAATTTTCTTTGTCCATCTTCCATCTCTGACCCTAGCAACATGTCCTGCCCAGTTCCATTTCAGGGTTGTAATTCTTTCAACTGCGTCCGTCACACCAGTTTTTCTCCTTACTATCTGACTCGAAACTCTGTCCCTGAGTGATACGCCCAACATTGACCTCTCCATCGCTCTCTGTGCCACTTGTATCTTATTAATTACTTTTCTGGTAAGTGTCAATGTTTCTGCTCCATATGTCAGAACTGGAAGTACACACTGATCAAAAACTTTTCTCTTCAAGCACATGGGAATAGCTGATTTAAAGACTTCCCTCAGTTTTCCGTAAGCTGCCCATGCCAGTCCTATTCTCCTTTTTAACTCTGTTGTTTGATTGTCTCTTCCCAATTTAATCTCGTGGCCCAGATACTTATAGGAATACACTTGTTCAATTTGCGTGCCATTAGTGGAAATGTTTTTTGCCAGTACCAGGTTGGTCATGTATTGTGTTTTGGAAAAATTAATTTTAAGGCCAACTCGTGCACAAGAGCTCTGAAGGTCTTGAAGAAGTTGGCATGCATGATCTACCTGATCTGCAATAAGGACTATGTCGTCTGCAAACCTCAAGTTGTTCAAAAATTCCCCATTTATATTTAATCCAATATTTTCCCAATTATTTTTTCTCATAGCACTCTGTAATAGGGCGGTGAATAGTTTAGGAGAGATAGTGTCTCCTTGCCTAATACCTTTCTCCAAGGGAAATGTGTCTGTGTCACCATAGTACATTTTTACAGCAGCTGTTGCGCTATCATATATATTTCGAAGAAGAGTTGTGTACCTATGGTCAATACTGCACTCTGTAAGAGCTCTTAACATGGAGCTATGCTGGACTGAGTCAAATGCTTTCTCAAAGTCTACAAATATTAATATCAATGGCTTGTTGTATTCTATAACTTTCTCTATCAAGGATTTTATTACTTGTAGGTGGTCATTTGTTCCAAAGCCACTCCTAAATCCGGCCTGCTCTAGAGGTTGATGAAAATCTAGCTTAGGTCCCAGTCTGTTAGTAATTATTCTCATAAAGAGTTTATATAAATGAGATAATAAGTTGATAGGTCTGTAGTTGCCAATTTCTGTTACATCTCCTTTTTTATGCAATATTATCATAATGGCATTATTCCATTTTTCTGGCGTATTTCCTTCAAAGAGGCAGGCATTATAAAGGGTTTTTAAAGCCTTTATGACGCATTCGCCTCCTAGTTTTATCATTTCACTTACAATGCCATCTTCTCCAGGTGTTTTGTTGTTCTTCATACCTTTTAATGCTGACTTAATTTCCTCTTCGGTTATATCTGGAAGTTCCTCTGACCCTTGATTTAGTATTGCTGGAATTTCTACTTCGGGAATGTGATCATCTCGACTATATAATGTTCTATAGTACTCTTCGATGATTTTTAGTATCTCTTGTTGTTCATGTATGACATGTCCTTGATTATTTTTTAACTTATAAATATTCCTCGTTCCTGTTTTCAACTTTCGTTTTAGAACTTTTAGGCTTTTGTTTTGTTCTACGGTATCAGTTATTTCCTTAGTGTTAAAGTTCCTTATGTCTTTCCTAATGGCTTTTGAAATGGTTTTGTTTAAATTCCTTAGCTCTGCAATGTTCGTTGTATGCTTTTCTTTCATTTCCCTTCTTTTTTGCATTATGTTTCTTGTGTCTTCTGTGAGTTTTTCATTTTTTGTTGATTGCTTGGCTTGGCACTTCTTCTGTGACTTCTTCAGGGCTTCTACCAATTTTTCGTTAAGCTGTTCAATACTGGTTTCATCTTGCAGGTCTTTCTGTAGATTACTCTCTATTTCTTCCTGGTATGCCCTGGTGTTAGTAATCGCAGTGAATGTAACATTATTAGTCCTTGTTACCATATGTCTTCTTTCCTTCTGTATATTTAAGACTATCTTCGCCCTAACCATTCTATGGTCACTTCCAGTTGAAAATTGATTTAATACAGTTACGTCTTGAACAGCGTCTTTTTTGTTAGTAAATATAAAATCAATTTCGTTCTTGTTTAAACCATTTGGTGATTGCCAAGTCCACTTTCTTTGGTCGCTTTTTTTAAAGTGCGTATTCATGACATATAGCCTGTGTTGCAGAAGAAATTCTATGAGAGTTTGACCCCTTTCGTTTCTATCGCCATATCCGTGAGGTCCAATTACAAACTCCGAATCATCTTGCTTGTGGCCTATTTTGGCGTTTAGGTCTCCCATCAGTATAGTAAAGTTGGTGTTTGTCTCTTGTATGGCAGTGTTAACGTCATCGTAGAACCATTCTACTTCTTCATCTGTATGGGTACTAGTAGGTGCATATACCTGGATGATCTTTAACCGAATTTTTTCGTTTACTTTGTAGATAAGATATATAACTCTATCACTTATGCTTTTAATTGTGAGTATATTCTTGGTATGTTAATACCTTGGTATTATGGTCTTGGTATGGTATTGTTAATACCTTGCTCAAATTCTAACTCAAGAAAAAACAAGAGGCCCCATATGTTAAAAGGAACATTTGGTGACTGAGAAATATAAAATAAAAAAGAAATGAGTTATAAATTTGAGTTTAGGTAGGTATGTGAGTTTAATAGGCTTTTGGGGTGTATTGTGAGAACATGTGAAACTGTAAGAGTAGTTATGTTTAAGTTGGATCTGTCAAATTTACTAAAGATGTGTGATGTTTAATTGTTATTGTGAAGAGAAAGGTGGAAAAACTACAAGAGGCTGAAGACCACAGAGACCCGAAAACCAAACCCTGAGGGAGAGTGGATGGGTAAAAGGAGTTATAATAGAAAAGAAAAATGTAGTAAGAAAAGGTGAAGATATGTGGTTGAGTAGGTGAAGTTGTATGTTAATGGAAAATTGTTTTTGGAGAGGGAGTGGAATAATCTGCTCTGAATTTATTTTGTTGAAAAGGAGCATGGAGAATGTTGGGTGTCTAGACAGAAGTAAGGAGAGAAGGGGAGTTGGATATATTGAACAAAGTTAGAGAGGGCTAAGGACGATTAGTGGGTGATAAGAGAAGGACGAAAATTTAAATACTAATGAAGAAGTAAAGTTGGAAAGTGGGTTATGAGAATAGTTGACGGTGAAGCGGAAGAAAATCTCGGTTGAATGAGACATGACGATTAAGACAATTTGGACTTTTCTGTTTTTCTTTAACGATTTCTAGATCTTCGTATAGGTCTAGTTTGAGAAAGTTTTTTTGTGGGATATTATGAATAAGTGAAACATCTTCTGGGATATTGAGAGTGTGGTTGTGTTCTTTAAGATGTTGAGAGAAACTGGAAGTATTTCCACAGTGGAATAGTTACACTGACTGCTCTGACACAACATCCATTCTAACATGTCAACAATGTCATTTTGATCAGTTGTTATTAACAGGTCTTCGAAGACACTTCGTTTTAGGACCATTTTACCTGTGTAGGGTCATACGTCGCCATGTTAGCAATTCCAACAGTAACTTAAACATCATAATTTGTAACCGCATATATTGTAAAGCAAATGTAAATTTATATCATTTAAAGGGTTTTGACCCATATATTTTGGTGGCTCATAGCATGTATACCTCGTAAGTATTAACCACAATGTTCTTTAACCTTAGTCAACATTTTAAATTCAACGTTTTTTAAATTAAAGTGGTTATTTACTTTCAGGTTTGCACTGATGATGGATTTAACAATCCGAAAACGTTTTGCAATATTTTTGTGATATCCCGTTTGGGCATTTTATTATATACCTTTTTTAAAGGATTTTAAATAATTTTTTTCAAGAAAAGCGTGTTTAGACTTTATGCAGATGAGGAGCAATACGTCCTTGAAGCATATCCCATACATGCTCGATGGGATTAAGATCTGGCGATTGTGCTGGACACGGTCGAAGTGTAATGTTCTCATTAAGAAACCAATTTTTTACTGTTGCTGCAGTATGTGGCCTTACATTATCCTGATTATTACGCATTTCAGGACCTACAGAACAAAAGTAAGAACAAAAGGTTCTAAGATACGATCAGTATATTGAAATTGATTTAAAGTGCTTTCCAGAAAAACGGGAACAGTTCGATGATAAAAAATTATTTCAGTCCACATTATACCTCGTAGAACACTATAAGGAGAAACACCCTATACATGCTTGAGTACACTCAGGCACTCTTCTTGAATCAAGGTAGAGACAAAACCCAGCTTTATCTATAAATAATACAGAACTTCATTCTTGTTAGCCCCAATGTACGTGTTGCTCTACCCTCCTTAATCTGAATCGACAATTTCCATGACGTAACATAGAGGCCCGCAATTTACACCTGGCGTGCACGCCAGCTTCATATTATCTATCTCCAAGTTTGTTTACGTATAGTAAGGTTGTGGGTATTTTCGAAGGCTCCACATTGTTCAAGGGTAGTTAAGTGCACATTTCGACAAGCTAATTCTACCACATAACGATACTGTCGAGCAGTAGTTGCATCTTGATGACCTCCATGTCTTTCAGCGATATTACCAAATTGTTTATATCGACGTCATAATCGCAAAATTACACTCCGACACACGTCAAAATGGCGTGCAACATCAGTTTGTGAAAGACCTCAATTATGTTCACAGAACTAACCGTTTAAACATGTGTTAAATGCCGACGCTCCATGACTATCATTGCGTTTAATATACTTATTTTAGAAATTTTTGTAAGTAGATACAGACTAAACTACACACTATTTATAACGTCTAAATTTAAGAAATATGTAAAAAATTTTATACCAGTGAACGACAGACTAGCAATACTCCAATTAAATAGCAAACCATTTAATGTCAATGTTATCCAGATATATGCCCCTACTGCAGAAAAGAAATATGATAATGATGTCGAATCATTCTATAGCCAATTAAAACAGACACTTAAAAATCTAAAAAGTAACGAAGTCACATATATTATTGGAGATTTTAACGCAAAAATTGGCCAAGGCCTAAGATCTGACCTGGTAGGTGAATATGGACTAGGGGAGAGCAATGAAAGAGGCGATAGATTATACCAGTTCTGTCAAGAACATGACATGATAATCGCAAATACATGGTTCAAATTACACAAAAGAAGGTTATACACATGGAGGGGACCAGGAGATAATTCACTACATATGATTAGAAATCAGATAGACTATATTCTGGTAAACAAGAGATTTAAGAATGGCGTCACCAGAGTAACGACATATCCTGGTACAGATATCGGTTCAGACCATAACCCTGTAATAACTGACATCAAAGTGAAGCTCAAAAAAGTCCAAGAAAGCCACAAAACACCAAAATTAAATATCTCAATATCAAACAAAACATTAATAGAAAATGACTTAAACAATGAGCTAAAGAAATCAATAAATGAAAACAACACAGAAATATGGAATACATTTAAAGATCTTACCTTGAAAGTAATAAAAAAATATTCAACAACGTTACACATTCACAAAAAACAATAATGGATGACTGATGAAATCTTGGAATTAATGGAGCAGAGAAGGAAACTGAAAGGTAACAAGACAGAATATAAGGAAAAACAGAAACTAATTAAACAAAAAATAAAGGTGGCTAAAGAAAAATGGATGGAGGATAAATGCAAGGAATTAGAAAAGTTGAATGAAAAACATGATACGTTTAATATGTTTAAAAAAGTAAGAGAATTAGCTGGTCTTTATCATAAGAAAACTCCACATACTATAACCGATTCGTCGGAAAAAATGATAATAGACGAACATGAAATTCGAACAACCTGGTGTAATTATACAAGTGAACTGTATAATGATGATAGACCCGAAGAACCGAAGACTTTAGTTGAAGGTGGAGGACCAGAAATACTAAAATCAGAAATACTGCATGCTATAAAGTTAGCAAAGAACAAGAAAGCCGTTGGCCCTGATAACATACCGACAGAGATGTTAAAGCTTATAAATGAGGAGAACATTGGAATACTGGTCAAACTTTTCAATGATGTTTATTCGACTGGTGATATCCCTGAAGATTGGTTAAAGTCCGAATTCATAACACTACCAAAAAACAACGTCCGAAAAACTGTAGCGATTATAGAATGATAAGCCTTATGAGCCACACTTTGAAAATATTTCTACGCATCATCCACAGTAGAATCAGAGATAAATGTGAAGAAGATCAGGATGAAACACAATTTGGCTCCAGAAATGGACTGGGAACTCGGGACGCCCTCTTTGCACTAAATGTATTATTGCAGGAATGTCGAGATCAAAGAAAAGACGTCTTTGCTGTATTTATTGACTATGAAAAGGCCTTTGATCGAGTACAGCATCACAAATTAATTACAATATTAAAAGATAAAGTAGTTGATAGTCAAGACATACGATTCATAGAAAAGTTATACTGGCGTCAAACAGCGACAGCTTGCATAAACGGAAAATCAACAGAAATATGTAAAATACAAAGAAGTGTCAGACAGGGTTGTATACTATCCCCACTGTTATTTAATTTATATTCAGATAGAATATTTAAAGAAGCTCTGCATAATTTGGAATGGGGCGTGAAAGTTAATGGAATTCTGATAAATACAATCAGATATGCAGACGATACAGTTATTTTAAGTGATGACATGAATGGATTACAATGCCTTTTAAATGCCATTGATACAGTGGGAAGAGAGTTTGGCCTAAACATAAACTGTTCAAAAACAAAACACATGGTGTTTAGCCGTTTAGCACATCAAGATGCACGATTATATCTTGATGGTCATATAATTCAAAGAGTGTCCAGTTTTAAATATCTTGGTTGTCATATTACTGAACAACTAGATCCAGATCAAGAGATAAAATGTAGAATCGAGATAGCCCGCACGACATTTTTAAAAATGAGGTCATTCTTCTGTAATGATAACTTGAAACTTTAACTTCGAAAGCGTATGATTAAATGCTACATTTGGTCAGTCCTCTTATACGGTGTCGAAACATGGACATTAAAAATATCCACCATTAATCGTCTGGAGGCCTTTGAAATGTGGCTGCACAGACGTATACTAAAAATTCCATGGACGGCTTTGCTGACAAATGTGGCAGTCCTTGAGAGCAAATGCTGCTCGCGAGCTGTTTGATAACATCAAATGTAGAAAGATGGCCCCTTTTGGACACGTAGTAAGGGGAGACCGATATAATATTCTTCAACTTATTATGATGGGTAAAATCGAAGGACGCAGAGGAATTGGTAGAAAGTAGGCCTCTTGGTTGAAGAATATCAGAGAGTGGACAGGAATAAAGAAAGCTTATCAACTCTTTAGAATAGCTCGAGACAGAGACAGTTTCGCCATGTTAATCGCCAACGTCAAGGGGACTTGATAGGGCACGTTAAGAAGAAGAAGATACAGACTAAACTCCTCCAGTAAGTACTGGGTGTATTAAGTAGTTCAGTAAACGCTGGTGCCGGTCCCAATCTCGGATAAATAAGGAGGGTTGAGGCGATGGGCTAGCAACTGATCCCTTGTCAAAGGAAATAAATGCTAAAAATTTCGACCAAAAGCCTCGAAATACAAAGGATGGATAAAAAATATGATATTCGCTATATGGAATGTACAAGAACTTAGAACCAAACAAGCAGAAGTATTCAAAGAATTAGAGGAAAAAAAATAGATATATGTATTCTCACCGAGACCAAGAAAATGGGAAAAGGAAATGAAGAAATAGGAGAATATATACATATCTACAGTGGTGTGAGTATAGATAACATAGCTAAAAGAGGAGTCCCTATTGCCATTCAAAAAGATCTTAATAACAATATTAAATCGTGGACCGAAGTATAGGTAATGGATTTTGGGAACAGCTATGACCTTGAAAATGCCACAAAGAATATAACTAAATATCTCTTTTCTTAGTCAGACTCTTTAAAGTCTTTTACAATATTTTAGAATCGAAGATATGTAATTATATTATTAATGTATTGGATTTTGACAAGAGCTATGCATTATGCCTATTTAGTACACAAGTTTATGTGAAATGTTCAAGGTCATAGCTGTTCCCAAAATCCATTACCTCTAAATGAACAACTGTTAATATTGGAAATGAAAAAGAAAGGCCATAACATCGTTATTGTCGGAGTCCTTATTTTATGCCCCAAATGAAGATGCAGATCCAGAAAGTAAAGACGATTTCTACAACAAAATGAATGAAATACTTCCTGAAGTTAAAGACAACTGTGAAATCTTTATACTAGGAGATTGAAACGGCAGAGTAAGAGAGAAAAAATAAGAGAGTATAGGAAGATATGGGGAACCCATTACCAATGACAACGAAATGCGTCTTAGAGATTTTTGTGAAACTATGTCTCCCAAAATTATGAATGGCTTTTTTCAACATAATAGACACATTCACAAATTTACATGGATACAACCTACTAGGAATCTGCGCTCGATAATCGACTATGTAATTCAACGTTAAACTTCCCAGCTAAAAACAACAGACGTAAGGGAATACCGTGGATCAGAATGTGGATCCGACCATCGTTTACGTATGGCCAATGTGATAGTTTTTGATAATATAAAAGGCAAATATCGAGCACAGTATTAATTTAATCGTGCCCAAGTACTTTCGATCACTAGATCATCTTCAGGGGCATTTCGTCAATTGCGGCCTATCCGATAAGAGTAAAATGTCATAAACATAAAATGGGACATTACAATACACTACACAAGGACGAACAAACACTTTCAAATTTGGAAAACAGGCAAAGCTACATTGTCTATAGGAGTCGGAGACCAAGACAATGTAGACAATGTATAGCGTTTCTTCCAAGTCTGCTCGGTCACTTTCCGTGTACATAGCCCCCTAGGTAAGAGCCGTAGAAAGAGTATGGAGATAGCGCCAAATAAATCTGCAATCAGAAATAAAACATTTGGCGGCAAATTCACAATGTAGCTTCTGAATTTTAGGTGAAAAATTCAAAAAGTATGTTGGTGAATTTTAATGAACATTAAAATAGTCGTAAAATAACAAATAAACACTTATTATACGACAAACAATATTTTCTCTTCGAAAATGTAGTATACAATTATGCAAATGTATGTTCAAAGTGCATTCGGAGTATTGGCGAATAATTGGAAAAATAAAATAGTCATAAAATAGCAAATAAAAACTTATTATATGTCAAACAATATATTCTCTCCGAAAATGTAGTATATAATTATGCAAATGTATGTTCAAAGTGCATTTGGAATATTGGCGAATAATTGGAAAAATAAAATAGTCGTAAAATACCAAAAAAAAAACTTATAATATGCCAAACAATATATTCTCTCCGAAAATGTAATATACACTTATGCAATTTTATATACCATAAGTTAAAAATATCAGATAGAGAGTCTATTACGTTTTGGCACAGGATAAGTTTTTGTTTATTATTTTATGAACATATCTGTTTTCCATTACAATAAAACACCAAAATAAAACGGAGCACACTAGCTCGCTCCCAAGGTCAAAAACCCTCTTAATTAACCTAGTTAACTCCCGTGATCAAGCGGATTAAGTATTTATCTATTAAGTTCTAGGAAAATTAACACCAGGAAAATAGGTACTGCGGCTTTTGTATTTTATATTAGAAATTATATTAAATATTGGTAATATAAAAGAGATGTTTCATGTCTTTTATATTACATAGTAGAGATAAGAAATTTAGCGATAGAAACCTATTATTCAGAGATATGTCTCTGCTATAAATTTACATTCCATTCACTGTTTCCTACCTTTAGATGTATCAGAGGAGGATGTCAACTAAAACTGTCACTGTCACAGCGGTGCTAAATTCTTACGTCTAAGCGTGGAAAACAATAAATAAAATGTAAATTTATAGGTTCGAACGCTAAATTTCCCATCTCCACTAGTGTCATTTCTATTTATCTCACAACTTAAATACAACTTAATTTATGTTTTCTATCTTTTGCGTTATTTTGCTGGTTATTAGCGCGTTCATCACTATTATGTATTTTGAAAAATGTTAGTGATTAATTTAGAAATTTTATAAGAAATTTAATTATTTTAAAAAATTACTAAAATAATTTTTGTGCCTATTCTAACATATAGGTATAATAAGAAAGCAATGCAAGTGTAAAAATTAATATAATATGGGATATTCTCTACCATTACAAAATTAAACAAATATAAATTAAAATGAGGCATTTATTTCGCTAGAAATCTCAATGAAATACATTTTACAAAATCAAATCTACTAATTTTATTTTGCTCTAATTCCGCTATTTTGTGATCAACAAATTTTTAACGCTCTAGAAGTATTTTTCGGTACACTTTTTTGGTTTCACAGAACTTCGTATTTTTACATAACTGTCAATTTGAGTATCTTTTAAAACTTCTAAAAATTGAAATATATTAGGGTGCGGATTGTAAAATAACGAAATAAATTTAGAATGGAAACTTTCACAGACATTGGTTGTAAGCTCAAGTGATGAACTATTTTCCGCCCACATCTCAGGAGGGAAGTCTGCCTCTTCAGAAATATAGTTGTCTACCAAGTAGTCAGCAAATTGTTGTACGGCTTGGTATTGTGATCGTAATATTTCACTAAAGTCTAAAACAAAACACTCATCTACTTCTAATGGATCTAGGAAAGGTAGACCAAACATATATCTAAGGTATTGTCCGACTTCATTGTCGTTTATATACTCAGTAGCCAGACCAACTTTTTAAATTTTTCTCCGCCATGATTGTCCCAGATGAAACCTACACCCTTTTATTTTCGCAAATGAAAACACTTCACTTACAGCTGCATGGATCGCTTTTTTGAAATCGGCATACCTACACAACATTGGGACTAAAATTTAAGTTCGATTTTTGACTTTCCGTTTTTAAACAATTTCAGGCAATCACATATGAGATTGTTAACTTATTTGAAATTAAAAAGAATGCCAACTGTACATCGTGCCCATTTTCGAGTCCGTGAACTATAAATAGTTGATTAAAGAATTTAGTGCAGTATTTAAAAGTTTCATCAACATAAATTGTTTCTAATTTACTTAAAAATGTCAAATAAAAATTATTCTTTTTAGTTGGTTGTCACTTCCACGGAGTTTTAACGAGTCATGTACTTCCTGCGCGCACTTCGGAATTTTGGGAATAATTTGTTTTCTGGCATTATAAATATTTTTTCTAATCAAATGTACATCTTCCACAGTAAGACTTTAAATGCTGATTGTTTCGCTGTGTATCAACTCAATGGTTTTTCACACAAATCATCCATTGCTTTCCGCTTAACACTATTACTTAATTTTTGCCAGTTTAACACTGTTTTTGATAAACTTTCAAGGGTATGGTTATGACTACGTTCGATTACAGTGTTACAAAGTTTTAACAAATGCGTAAAATAGTTTCAAAACACAATTCAGATTTCTGGTTATAATCTGAGCCTTCTAAAAATTGCAAGGCAAACAGACGTTGATAAAAGATGTTAAAAGGGACATGGGGAATCTAAAATTTGCATTCCATGACATGTCTTTTACAACTAAGCAGAATCAAATATTTGCTGTCTTTTTTATTTTATTTCGGATCTACTTTGTGTGAGTACTAGAAGCACAATTCGCTAAGGATTTCTGCTTAGTTGTAAAAGACATGTCGTGGATTGCAAATTTTAGATTCCTCATGTCCCTTTTAACATCTTTTATCAACGTCTGCTTGCCTTGCAATTTTTAGAAGGCTCAGATTATAAGCAGAAATCTGAATTGTGTTTTGAAACTATTTTACGGATTTTGTAATTAATTGTCGCTATCGCGTCCGTATTGAAACCATTTTATTGTTGCTTTTTAAAAGGCAGAAAATATTGATTTTTCACGTTGAGAACTCCTATGAATAGCTGTTCTGATGAGAAATACGTATTAACAGATACATAGGAATTGTTTGCGTGAAATCAAATATTTGCTGTCTTTTTCATTTTAACAAATGCTTTGCAACTTCTTTCTACACACTGCCAACGTTTGATATTATTAGCAATCATTTTATGGAAGTTATCCTTGTAATTGTCAATAACTAACATTGACTTGCCCTTTTCACTTAACATTTCACCTACTTCAGATTACTCCATAATGAACTAGGTATAACGACATTTAAACTGGAACTAAAGTAATAATGTTAAAATTCGCACCACCCCTATTTCTTATCATAAAATTTCAGGTAGACTACTAAGTACATAGCAATATTTTCAAAGAAATATCTCAATTGCAACTTCCGATACGGAAAAACCCAATCAAATATTGAACAAAGGAATATGAGCTCTAACATCATAATACTTTAGTGATATTATCGTTATAATTTTAATATTTTTTTAAGTAAGAAGTAGTGTTATATAGTAGCATTGTTTAAAAAATACTCATTATTTTTTAAGCAATGATGGTAGTGTTGTATTAATAGGTAAATACAAAGTTTGAGAAGACATTATTCAAATATCTTTTCTAAGAAATATATTGTTACGAACATGCATTCAGCCTGGCCTGTGTAACGGTTGCATCTCAAAGCATCTCAGGCATCGAGAACCATCCACAGATCTCTCGAACGCAAGGCGAATTAGAGGTGGGAATGTTCTAGAACATAGTAACTTTGGTATATATATATATATATAATATATATATATATATATTGAAATGATTTCAATAGGTCAAAGAGGATATAACTTAAAGGGATTTTTATATGAGTTTGTTGTTCATGAATTTCATGAAGCCATCACAATGTGGGGTCGACTCTGAAATAAAAGGGAGAAAAGATTAGTAAATTGCTAAATAAATTAATTTTGACTTACCTGGTATAGTGTTAATAATTTCTGAATAGTATAGTTGCCTAGTGTATAGGTGTATCGTCTAAACCTTAAAAGGAATAAAAAAAGAAGAATTCTTAAAAAATTATTTAAACATAGAAATTTTAAAAATAAACGTCAGAAAAATAAACTGTCAAAAGTCTGTGGGAACTAAATTAATAGGGGTTTTGTTAAATAAATTACAATGATGTGGAGATGAAAAGAATAAATTATATTAGTATTGTTAAGTTTTATATCTGAATTTTTTTTTTATAAATTCCCAAATTAGATGTGATTAAAGTGCTTATGAGAAATTAATGTGGTTTGACAAATATGTCAAAACAGGACAGTTTTATGGTTGAATAAAATAGAAGACGGAATGAAAAAAGAAAGTGGGTTGCTGTTAGCAACGAAGAATTTTGGTGGTTGGTGCTAGCTATGGCGGTTAACAAGGAAGAATAGGTTGTTGGAGGCGACGAAAATTTTGGAGGAAGAGCCCTAAAAAGGTGGAATAGTCCGGGAGTGCTTTAAAATCGTTTAATTATAATTTAGTTTTTTCCACATTTTCAAATAGAGATATCCAGAATTTGTTCCAGAGAGTAAGAGAAATTTTGACTTATAAATTATAATTGGAGTGCAGAAATGTCATTTAGATTGAAAAAGTAAAAATTCATGAATTAACTAATTGCGATAGGCCTTAAAAATTGAAATATTAATGATCATTAAAATAAAAATATAATAGTACGTACCTTTAA
The DNA here is from genome assembly GCA_918026665.1 of Diabrotica balteata. Lineage (NCBI taxonomy): Eukaryota > Metazoa > Arthropoda > Insecta > Coleoptera > Chrysomelidae > Diabrotica > Diabrotica balteata. Next base: position 25,071,902 of record OU898283.1, read on the forward strand.
CTTCCGAAGAGAGGATAGATATTCCAGTATCACCGATTATTTTGCGAGTAGTTAGTTTTCTTTAAAAAAAAAAAAAAATCAGAACTGTTTGAAAGTGAAGTTGGATAATAATTTTGGGGATCATTTGAAATTTTGATTATATTTTAATGCTAGTTATAAGTCAGCGGCATAAAGTGTTCAGTTTTCTTTTCTTTATATTTCATTTAAACACTTTATAAAGTTGCAATAGTCATTTAGATTTAAGGTAATTGTAGAGAGTTTCCACATTTTGTAATCAAATTCTATTTTCACGACACATTAAGGTTTACACGATTCCTATTTTTGTAAATTTTTAAAGGCAACCCAAGTTGCAGACTAATTTTATTGTTTATATTAAATTTGTTCAATATTAATAAATAACGTGCTTCATTTGGGTTAATTTATCAAAAATATAAAGTAAATTTTGGTTTAATTTCTTTTTGAACTCTACCAGGAGACTACAGAGTTGACGTCACACAGTGACAGATTGCTTAGAACAAATAATTGAGCTAGCCGAGGTATAGTATATTAACAACGAACTACATACTTTTAAAATTCACTTCAATTCAATTAAAATTATATTTATTAACAATAAAACATAAAAATAATAAAAACAAAACTATTACAATTGGCGCTAACAACGTGGAGCCTCTGGGAAAACAGAAATAAGGGTGTTTTTTTTAAGCAGATTTATTAATAATACACAGATTAAAATAAAAACAAATTGGTGTGATTAGAGTTGTAGAGATTCTGGGGTAGTTAAAGTTAAATTTGAGAATAAATAGAGATTAGGATAAAATGGCAGACCGAATGACTTTAAGAAATGGAAAAGAAATCGTACCGAAAGAGAGTGAAGGAGAACAGGTGTTAGAACAGGAACAGGGTATACAGGTAGATGAAGAAAGCAGAGGAGGATCAGGAGAATTTGTAGTACAATATTTAGAGCAAGGCAGACAAGAAGCAGGACAAGGTGATAGAGAGGGAAGTCTAACAGATAGTTTGAGAGAGGAGTTGGATGAGACAGTGAGAGATAGACGTGATGAAAGTGTGGATGAATGTAGAGTGCAGGAGGAGAGACGTAGGGAAGGAGATGTTGGAGAGTCAGGGATGACACAGATGGATATGAGGCAAATAATGCGGATGTTACAACAGATGGATCATAATATTAGGGGAGATATGCACAAAATGGATAGTAATATTAACAATATTAGGGGGGATATGAACAAAATGGAAAATAATATTAAAGGAGAACTTAGGGAAGAGTTAATTAAAATGAGGGAAGAAATCAAAGAAGAAGTGAAGATAGTCAGGGAAGAGATGCTACAAATTACCCAAGGTTTAGAAGAGAAAGTAGAACAGGTCAGAGGAGAAAGTGAGAATTTTAAGAGGAATGTACAGGAGGAGATATCCAGAGAAAAGGCCATAATTAGAGCGGAAATAGGACAGGAAATTGGGAGCAGATTTGTAGAGTTGGGAACAGCCATTAAAGAGAATTTACCAATGGAAATAAACAAAGAAGTTAATAAGCAGAATAAAGAGATTGTTAGGGAGGTAGAAAGTGTTAAAAGGCAAACTCAGGATTATGAGGAAAAAATTACCATTATAAAAAATAATATAAAGAAGGGATTGCAGAATTTGGAACTGGAAATGGGTATGCATGCAAATCAGGCGGAAAAGGGAGATAGAGTATTACAGGGACAAGTTGAGGAATTGAGAGAGAAATTTAAAAATGCAAGTGAGGAGATTCAGCGTTTGGAATCAAATCTAGGACAAACAAGAGTAGTGAGTACTGTGGTGCCGAGTTATAATGATGGGGGAATAAAGTTTGATGGAAACCTGAATCACTTACATCCTAGAATATTTGTAGATATCATCAAAAATAAGGTAAAGAATGTAAGGGATCCAATAGAAATGAAATTGAATATTCGAAACATGTTAGTGGGCATGCCATTATTATGGTTTTGCAATAATGAAAATTCCATAAATAATGTGCAGGAATTTGAGGCCAAGTTTATTAACTATTTTTGGGGAGAAAACCAACAGGCTAGTTTCAGGGAGCGGTTGTATTTTGGGAAATTCAATTATAAAAAAAGTACCAACTACAATCTGTACGCAATGCAGTTATTCCAGACAGCACAATATTTAGAACCGGCTATGCGAGAAGAGGAGATTGTCCTATACATTGCCAGGCAATATAACCATAACATGGCAGAAACAATAGCTCTCCACAATATAAAGACGATGGAAAGTTTGACAGGATATCTTCAGAGGATTGAGAGGAGTGTAGGGACGCAGAATCGAAATGGACAAGAGCAAGTGACATATAGGAATAACACAGCAAATAGACAGGGATATGTGAATCGAGGGAATAATTATAGGGAAAGAGAATTTGAGAGACAAAATAGAAGCAGGGATTTTACAAATAGGGGAGAGAATTTGAATAATGTCAGGAGAGATATCGGACGATATAACTGGGAACGTAGACAAGGGAATCCAAACAATGATAGAGAGAATAACTGGAGACAAGGGAATGACAGAGGCAATAATTGGAGACAGAACCAGGGAAATTATCCACAGGAGACGAGAAATAGGGAAGTTTACAGAGAAGGGAATCCAAGATATAATAGGGGGGAAAATGAGGAGAGAAGACAGGTGAATGTAGTTAGAACAGAGGAGAATAGGGGGGAAGCAAGTGTTGATGTAGAAGGGAGAAATTTTGCTTAGACCGCTCCTATGTGCATAATATTGTCTACTTATCAAAGTATGAACATCCAAGGGAGTTTATTAGAGATACTGGGGAATTAAATAAAAACAATAACACTAATACTTTAAAGTTTATTGAAGGGTACATACAAGATTCAGTATACAAGTTATTATTATAGATACAGGTTCAGAAGTAACTCTAATCAACAAAAACATTGTAAATAATTTAAATAATGCAATATTATGACACGAATTTGGTATTATAAGATATAAGTTTTGTAAATAGAAGGATAATTAATAAATAAGCATATCTTGAGATAAATTTGATAATTAAATAATTTATTAGGAACAAATGTACAGAATAATGATAAATTTATATAAACAAAAAAGGTTGATTTATTTTCAAGTAGATTTATAGGAGTTACAAGTATAAATAAATAAGCAAAGTACTATGGACAAATCGATATTTTGTAGAAATTGGGAAATAGGGAATATTATAATGATAAATAGTATATGCGAAAATAAGATGAAAAATAGAATTATATGAAATATTGAAATATGAAATATAGAGAGTTGTATGTAGAGATGATGAAATGAATATTATATGGGGATATAAAAAGAATAAATAATAATGCGGCAATGAATAAAGATACTGAAATAGTATATGCGGAAATAAATAAATAAATAAAAACATAAAATAAAGAGGGGAACAATTATAAGAATTTCTACGAAATTAGTACGAGAAATAAATAGTACAGGAAAAGAAGTAATGAAATTGGGAAAGTACTTGGAAATTTGATTCTGAAGTTGATATAATTAGTGAAAGATTTGTAGATTTTGTTTGGAGAAGTCTGTATTTTTCATAGAGTAAATTATTAAAAAAAAAATATTCAAGAGATATGCTTATTAATAAAAGTCAGTTTATTGTTATGTTAATATTAATAAAATGTTTAAGTTTATCGGTAAGAATTTAGATTTAGTAAGTGCTGATAGTTAGCACTGAACAAAATCCAAATTGGGGGGAAGTTGAAATGATTTCAATAGGTCAAAGAGGATATAACTTAAAGGGATTTTTATATGAGTTTGTTGTTCATGAATTTCATGAAGCCATCACAATGTGGGGTCGACTCTGAAATAAAAGGGAGAAAAGATTAGTAAATTGCTAAATAAATTAATTTTGACTTACCTGGTATAGTGTTAATAATTTCTGAATAGTATAGTTGCCTAGTGTATAGGTGAATCGTCTAAACCTTAAAAGGAATAAAAAAAGAAGAATTCTTAAAAAATTATTTAAACATAGAAATTTTAAAAATAAACGTCAGAAAAATAAACTGTCAAAAGTCTGTGGGAACTAAATTAATAGGGGTTTTGTTAAATAAATTACAATGATGTGGAGATGAAAAGAATAAATTATATTAGTATTGTTAAGTTTTATATCTGAATTTTTTTTTATAAATTCCCAAATTAGATGTGATTAAAGTGCTTATGAGAAATTAATGTGGTTTGACAAATATGTCAAAACAGGACAGTTTTATGGTTGAATAAAATAGAAGACGGAATGAAAAAAGAAAGTGGGTTGCTGTTAGCAACGAATAATTTTGGTGGTTGGTGCTAGCTATGGCGGTTAACAAGGAAGAATAGGTTGTTGGAGGCGACGAAAATTTTGGAGGAAGAGCCCTAAAAAGGTGGAATAGTCCGGGAGTGCTTTAAAATCGTTTAATTATAATTTAGTTTTTCCACATTTTCAAATAGAGATATCCAGAATTTGTTCCAGAGAGTAAGAGAAATTTTGACTTATAAATTATAATTGGAGTGCAGAAATGTCATTTAGATTGAAAAAGTAAAAATTCATGAATTAACTAATTGCGATAGGCCTTAAAAATTGAAATATTAATGATCATTAAAATAAAAATATAATAGTACGTACCTTTAACTTCCGAAGAGAGGATAGATATTCCAGTATCACCGATTATTTTGCGAGTAGTTAGTTTTCTTTAAAAAAAAAAAATCAGAACTGTTTGAAAGTGAGTTTGGATAATAATTTTGGGGATCATTTGAAATTTTGATTATATTTTAATGCTAGTTATAAGTCAGCGGCATAAAGTGTTCAGTTTTCTTTTCTTTATATTTCATTTAAACACTTTATAAAGTTGCAATAGTCATTTAGATTTAAGGTAATTGTAGAGAGTTTCCACATTTTGTAATCAAATTCTATTTTCACGACACATTAAGGTTTACACGATTCCTATTTTTGTAAATTTTTAAAGGCAACCCAAGTTGCAGACGAATTTTATTGTTTATATTAAATTTGTTCAATATTAATAAATAACGTGCTTCATTTGGGTTAATTTATCAAAAATATAAAGTAAATTTTGGTTTAATTTCTTTTTGAACTCTACCAGGAGACTACAGAGTTGACGTCACACAGTGACAGATTGCTTAGAACAAATAATTGAGCTAGCCGAGGTATAGTATATTAACAACGAACTACATACTTTTAAAATTCACTTCAATTCAATTAAAATTATATTTATTAACAATAAAACATAAAAATAATAAAAACAAAACTATTACAATATATATATATATATATATATATATATATATATATATCTATATATATATACATATATACAGATTGAACGAAATAAATTCGGAACATAGGAATATAATGTATTTCGGCTCAATTCTGCTGTAGGTGGTTGGCCAACAAAATATTGTCAAATAATTATATTATAAAAATCCAATACTTCAGCGGGCTGCTGGATTCTGAACTCATAAAAATTGAAAGCTACACATAAATCTACGATTTTATGCTGTCAAACCAGTTATAGTCCAGGAAATGAAGCATTTCACCTCGCAATTTTTTCGTGCTCCCTGGATTGACTTGAAATTTAACAGAAGGTAGGTAATAGCCTAAGGATCAAAATCTATATCGAACTAAAGTGCGCCAAAGCCTAGGGGTGGTTGCCACCCCATCTCCGGGGTGAAATTTTTTTTACGTTTAAACTACAGGTTTCGATTAAAAAAGTGATTCTAAACAAAAAATGTGCTATACATTTTTTTATAAAATAATATTTTTCAAGTTATTCGCGATTGAAAGTAATAACATGATTTTTAGACGAAAAAATCCACGTCTTTAATCGATTTTTCGCGAATAATTCGAAAATGGTGCATTTTATCAAAAAAATTGTACAGAACAAATTTGTAGCTTTTAAAAAGACAAATACAATTCATTTTTTAAAATGTTTTTGGATATAATAGGAACCGAAATACGGCCTATCAATGTTCAGCGGTTTTCTTCAAATGCCAAATTTGAAAGATTCAAAATCAAATATCGGGAAAATGATGCATTTTTGGAAGAAAACTCACAAAACCTTTTTTAAAGAGCATAAATAGACCTATCATAAAAAAGACTCTAGCTCAAAAATTGAGTGAGTTATGATGAAAATAAGGTCAATACCTCATTTTTTACGAAAAAATCGATGAAAACAACCCCTAACCACGCCCATAATTAAAATCGATCTTCACCCTTCTGAAATTCCCTTTGTACATATATTGTTAATACGTCCAAGAAGTTTGACCCATTTAAAATGCTTTGTGTTAGAAAAAGTACAGCTTAAAGCGAGAAACGATTTACAATTTCATATTTTTTACCCTTCTTTTTTTAAATATGCCCGAAAATACTGAATATATGAAAAAAATACAAATTACCAAATTGTAGCTTTTTTAATGACTAAAATTATCCTTCATTTAGATTTGTTGTACAATGAATATTTGGCGAGATATAGCCGTTTAAAGCATCGATTTACGATCAAGCACCTATCTTTTTCGAGCCCTTTAAACTCACCCCATTTAAAAACCAAGGGTTCCAAAAAGATTTATTTCACAGATCCTTGTAGCTCCTAAAAACCTCTACAAATCGTTTTTGAAGAAACACTCTATCGTTAAAAATTAAAGGAAATACGTTAAAAAAACCAGTGAATTTTTTTCCGGAAAATTCTATTAGTATAGTACAGTACATTTCGGAGCATAATAATCTACAAAACCGGTATATTAGCTAGTGGGGCGTTATACATTCAAAATTCTAAGCGTTCTTATTTTGAAATCCCATACAACAGAATAAAACATCTGCTCATATGTCTATGCTGACAATATAGGCACAGATTGGGGATGGTATTCCAAAGATGGTTTGTTATTACCCGTACGCATGAACAAACAACCTGCACTCGATGAACTTTTGAAAATTATTTTTTGCAATGCAAAAAAGGATGCGGTATTTCATGTGGGTGCAGAAACGTTGGTTTATACTGTAACTCTACTTGTTCTGGGTGCTCAGGTGAAGGGTGCAATAATAGTCCACCAATAATTGAAGATGAGGATGACATAGATCACGATGAAGATGTAATTGATGACGAATAAAATTAATATTATAATTGTTTTACCTATAAATGTAAATATTTTCAACTATTTATGTAAATGTATAAGAATATATGGTGCCTTTTTATGTTGATAAATTTTTTTGTATTTAATTCTACTTTTTTCAATTTATATCTTATAAATTAGTTTATAAAAACTGCAATGTTGTAAAGGGTGATTTTCAAAAGTTGAAAAGTTGCAAAATTTTGGCAAAAAATTGTTTTCACCTATAGCACTCATAACAATTGATTTTTAAGGGTTGAAAATGTATGAATTTGTATTTTAAAGTATAAAAAAATCACTATTTAACTAATCCAAACCAAATTTCACTCATCTTAAGATTTGTAATGTTATTTTACAATTTTTGAAAATTAGGGGTAGTTTTCACCCCTAAGAACAATCAGGGTTCATCGGCATGACATAAACTATAAAGCAGAGGGTGAGTTGAGCTTAATTCCAAATTTTTATGCAAATCGTTCCAAGGTGAAATCATTTTCTTCGCATTACTAATTTTTTTATATTAATCTCTAATAAGGGTCGCTTTTTAAGGGTTGAAATATGATGGAACTTTATTCAAAAGCACGAAAACTATCATTATTTAATTAATTCAAACCAAATTTTACCCATATTCAGGTTTAATATGTTATTTTATAATTTTGACAATTACGGGTAGTTTTCACCCCTTAGAACAATCAGGGTTCGTCGACATGACATAAACTATAAAGCAGCAGGTGAATTGAGCTTAAATCCAAATTTTTATCCAAATCGATCCAAGGCGAAATCATTTTTTTAGAATTAATAATTTTTTTACATTAATCTCTAACAAGGGTTGCTTTTTAAGGGTTGAAATATGATGGAACTCTATTCAAAAGTATAAAATAATCATTATTTAACTAATTCAAACCAAATCTTACTCATATTCAGGTTTAATATGTTATTTTATAATTTTTGACAATTAGGGGTAGTTTTCACCCCAAAAACCCTTCAGCGCACTTCGGTTCGATATAGATTTTGATCCTTGGGCTATCACCTACCTTCTGTTAAAATTTCAACTGGATACATGCAGGACGAAAAAATTGCGAGGTTTTAACTTTTTTCGAGCTTCATTTCCTGAACTATTATCGTTTCCTTAGACAAACCCGTCTTACGCAAACAACATTGTTGTGAGACAGATAGTTGAACGATATTTTATACAATGTCTATACCCAGGTATGGATTTATTTTTGTCCAAGTTTTATATTGGTCCACTATTTCAAATGCAGTTCAAACAGACATGTATTAAATTGTATGTTCCGTTTTAATTTGGTTCAATCTGTATATATATATATATATATATATATATATATATATATATATATATATATATATATGTATATATATATATATATATATATATGTATATATATATATATATATAATATATATATATATATATATATATATATATACATGTAACGATGTTAGGAGTAAGTTTAGTTCATAAGAGAGTACCGAACTGTAAAGTTATAAATAAATATATTTATATAAATTCGAACCGCTCGTTTATTTAATTCCGCTACAATTTGGCCGGAGCAAATTTACCTATGCTTCTTTTCTGTGGGGTATTAAAATCTGACCGCGGGAGCGAACTAGTATACACTCAAATTTAAAAAAACACAGATATTCTTAAAATACAGGTAATAAGGGTTATGAGTTTTGATGACTTTAAAATATATGAGATTCATACGATAGGGTTAACATTAATTTAGTCAAAAATGTGCGAAAAAACGTACAAAATGTTATTTAATTTACTTTTGCTAACAAACGTTTGCTTTGAGGTACAGTGCTTACCTATTGCTAGTAAAAACAAGCTCAGGATGTACCTTCGTTTAACTCCTCTGAGCCGAACTCTTACTTTAGTTTCGTCTGTAAAATGTCTAGAACAGATACGAAAACTGTTGTATATAGTATGTGGTGTAGAATTGTTTATTATTTCCCTCTTAATTATTTTCAACCATTCCAAAAACATTTTTTGGATATGGAAAACGAAATCTGCTTGTGCGGTCAGTACAATCAGGAATACAATATATTTGGCTTTTTTTATTATTTTGTTACATTTTAACAATCTTAAAACTATGTGTTACTCCTTTTTTACAATTTAAAATGTTTACTATTCAAGATGATTAGAATAAAGACAAAACTTAATTTCGCACTGTTGCATATTTCCCAGTTTTCCTATCTCTCTAGCACTACTATTTTTTTATGTTTTATGGTCACTTTACATGGTCAAATCCATTAGATGTCGAGAATCTGGCTTGTGGGATACAAAAAACTGACTCAGGCATATTGAACGAGCTATCGTGAAAATGAAAAAAATATTTCTCGGTCATATTGATGACGCTGGCTTTTGTGAAAGCTACTTTGTCGGTCAGATTGATCGAGGGGGAGTGAAATTACCTTCAGAAAAAATCCGTAAGTTAAAATTTCATTTGAAATAATTCATGCAATTCATAAAATAATAACCACTGGAGTTTACTTACCGTAAAAATGCCTTACCTTACTTAAACGTAATTACAAAAATCCAAAACATTTTAATATATTTTGCGGACGGTCAACGGGAAAAGCAGCTTTATGTAAAACGAGGATGTGAAAAACAAATAGCGAGCTTCCACATCTGATGAAAACCATAGACTAAAACCGTCTGAATAGAAAACACGTTGCTGATAGACAAAGACACTTGTTAAAACTTTAGAGGAACCCCGTATAATATATTTTCATTTAAGTTTTATTTGACGTTCATCTTACCCGTCTTGAGGGGGGCTGTAGGTAGTTGCGGACAGAATACGGTCGACACTCAGGGTCTCATCACATAAACGTTACGATAAGGAGGCTATTTTTAAATTTATTGTTTACAAAATCCACAAGGAAAAAAATCCTGCAACTGGCTGTATACCACGAATCACTAAAAAGAGGTTAATAAACGTTTTCGGAATGACAATTCCATTATCAGGTTTAAAAAACACCTTAAATAAGTATAAACCATTTAGTTAAAGAAAACTTGGTTAAAATTTCGACTAAGGTTAAAAAAGCAAAAATGGTTATACTTACTAGGTTTACATGCCTGAGCCACCAAAATATTTGTTATAAAATTTAGTTATAAAATGTTGTACATAATGTTGTTTTAAATGTGTGATGTTTGATAATAGATTAGATATGGCTTCAGGTAACATACACCCATGGTTTGAGTGAGTTCCAGTGTCCGGAGAGTAATCCTCTTCAGACGGACTACAGCTTGTAACTGATTGACAAGATACCTATGAACGGTGTCGAAAACAAAATGTCAATGTATAGTCGACACGTAATTTCGTGAGAAAATTTATAGGACCCAGAGCGAGCCAAATCCTAGAAAATGGCAACAATGTTAGACTGGCCACTGCTTCGTTGAGCAGTAGCGTAGATATCTAATTTTAAATTAGATAAGAAAGTTTTTATTTTTATTTAATTTTATTTAAGAAAAAGTTTCATTTTCTATAAGGTTTAAAGAAAAAATATTGGTTTTGTTAACTTCTGTGGTATATCTAGGGAGTGATAACACTAATAGGCTCACTAAACAGAACTTGTTGTAAAATAATAATACCTGTAAAAAATTGTTAATAAAAGTAATTATCACATACAACTAAACAATTTTTTAGGTAAAAAGTATTTTAGTATACAAACGTTTTAATAACACAACTACAAATCTTAATTATGCTGGATTTTCACAGATCCGATATCCGATGACACGAAATACGAAATTTTTTTGTACTAATATATTTGATTGTCGTATCCGAAATTTTTTGACATATATATGTTATGTGTCAGATTATTGGATGGATTGATAGTTATTTCAATGAACTGTCAATAAATGTTAGCTGTTTTGTTTGATATATAATATATATTATATTGAGCTACGTTCTCGTAATTTTTGCCTCACATAGTGTGGCCCAAAAGCAACACTTTATTTATTGCATTTATACAATAATTAGGTCTTTGTTCCATTTTAAATATATTTCAAATAGTAAACATAAACACTCCACAAAAAAAAGGTTAAGGTTCAAGTTAGAATTGTCAACAATGTCAAAATTTATCCGATTTTCGTGCAAAAGTTAAAATATTTTTAACTTCTTCCGATGACTTTTAATTTCGTACGAAAATTTTACCTGTCATTTTTTCAACCAATGAAATTCTCTGAATTTTATATCGTATCATCGTACTATCGAATATCGGATCTGTGAAAATCCACCTTTATTGGTTGAGTGACAAGATTTCATGTGTCACCTCGATTTGTCGATTTGGAGAATGTCATTCTAGTTTAGTTTTATTTATGTTCACGGATGGAACCTTGGCATTGTAATAAGCATAGATAATTTACCTAGATTGGTAACAGAGATAGCCAAGGCCAAATCATGTTCGGATTTGGCGCCCATTCGTATGGTGGCGCTGCTAGTCTGCTAGTGCGCGGTGGGAGTGTGCTGTGGAAAATTCAAAGTTGAGTTTAGACAAATACGGCGCCATATTTTTATTTGTTTTATCTTTTATAATTTATTTTATAATTTAAAATTTTTTATATTAGTGGTGCAAAAAGGTACAATTTTAGACGATTTTTTATTATGGACTCGAACACATTACATGGAATAACAATGTAGAGACGAAGAACTGAACAAAAAAGATGTGTTTCAGATTGCATGGATACTACTGGCAAACAATATAGTTTTTCTTATATGGATATGTTTGATAAATGGGTGAATGTTGTTAAGAGCCCTAATTATAGAATGCTGCAACAGAAGCGCTAGTCATTTTAAAGAGGACGATATAATTAATGTTGGACATACCGGTATTACGAGAACAGCCCTTCTGAGTTTGTTTTTACCAGCACCAGGTAAGAACTATTATGCCAATACATGTATGTATGTGACATGTGACCTTATATTTATAAAATTAGTTAATTATAAATTTAACCTAAAATTATATATTATAAAATCAGTCTTACTTGCTTACAATTTGAATTATTTTGTAGGTGGTGGTTCAACAACTATCTTAAAAATCATCACCTTAGAGAGGGTTCGACATAAATTTCTATAGGTGTGCGCCTTTCAAAGTTGGATTAGAGAGGTCTTTAAGCTTGCCTGTTAAGTGCGAGGAGGGATCTGTGCTTTCTTGTGAGTGAGATTGGTCTTAGAGTACCATATTACTATAGTTTGTCTCATCTATGTACTTTTAATGTTCCATTTTGTAGAACAACCTAAATCTAAATGTATTTAATATGTCTCTCAATAAATATATAAATATTAGTAGAAAAGAGTTACTGGTAACATAGAGTTTGGAAACTTAACTTTGTAAAATACTTCATGTTTTTATTATAACTAGGTAATACTTTACATATTTTTTTATTTTTAATGTTATTTTTCCATCTTTATAGTGCTGGATCTTAGAATCTTAGAGCTAACTGTTGGGTTTATAGGTTTAAATATGACTAAAAATATTATCATATAAATGTATATAAAGTTCTTTCTAGAACTAAATCATTTAATTTTTCTGTTTCCAACTTAGCAGAGTTCTTGAGTTCTGTCTTTCTGTGAGTAGAACGCCAGACAGTAAGAGTTCTCACTGACCGCTGGTAGTGTGTGTTATTAGATTAGGATGTAAGTACTACAAAGAACTCAGAATGTCTGACGGCTGTCTGTTGCTTATTAGGCTTTAATTTGACATTAGAATTCAAAAAAAAAATTATTTAATTACTGACAAGTTCTTGTCACAACATTTAGAACGCTAAATTATACTACATTTTTCTGTCCCTATTTGTGAACAAAATATTGCAACTATCTTGGTTTATTTTTAGTTCCAGCTGATTTACAGCTACATTGAAAATCTAAATTTTCCAATCTTGGTTCATTCATCAATCCAATCATCAGGTTTTTGAACAGGTAAATTTTCTGTCACATCTGGTATTGATTTAGTAGTGGAATTCTCTAATGTGTTATTTGGACTTTCATCTTCATCATTATCATGATTCATTAATATAACAATTCAATAGTAAACTTCGTATATAGTACAGAGCTCCTGGTAAAACAGTTTTTCATTTAGTGATGTCTAAATATTTGGTTTTCAATGCTAGATTCACCAATTTCCATATAACTCATTGTATCTTTCAACTTAACCATTTCCTTCATGGTTATATGGTGTTGTTCTACTTGAAATATTCCTTTAGAGTGTAGATAATTAATAAATTCTTGTGAAGTAAAGCTAGTTCTCCTTGTCAGATTTTATATATGCCAGCATTCTATAGACAAAAAATAGTGATTTAATCTGTGATTGGTTTGAATTGCTTTCCTACCAGATAATGTCTGCATTTTTTTAATACTTCAATGCATTTGCATGTTTTCATTCAGAGTGTGAGAGTATGTGTGAAAAAAGCAATTGGTTTTCCCCATTGATTGCTTCGCTTATGTAATTATAGACTAAATTTATTAAAAGTATGTACTTATCTTTGTCTTCTAGGGATTTATCTTTAGATTCATTGCTTTCTAAAAAAATCTTGAATATTATATACCAATGTTTGAATTCTTTGCGAATTATGAGAATAAAATTGTAGTAAAATGCCTTTTGCACAATTAGGCTTTTATTCACATAAAACTTGACATACTAAGACAAAACAATTATTTAAATACTACTGCCAACATTAAGAAAACTAAATTATAGTACACTTGGCTTTTATTATTAATATTTCTTGTAACACATATAACATTTCTTGTAACATTTTTATAAATAAAGATTTTATTCTATATTTTATTCTTTAATTTTTTTAACCACTTTGGCATTTTAATGTAATGTAAAATAAATATAGTCTCAACATAACAAGAAAACCCAAAAAGTATACGAAAAATATTTATTATCGTATAGGATAAGGATTTTTCTTGTTATTTTAGGATTATATCGATTTTCCTTTACTTTAAAATGAGTTCACAATCTTAGGTAATATTACGTAAACTTTTGAATTTCGCGCCATGCATATATAGTTAGGCGCCCGGTCACTAGGTGATGCGCCAATCATTGTTTTACTCGTCAACACGGAAGTTTTAATGCTAGGTGGTAGTGTGCTATGTTGTAATAAGTCAGAATTGCGTTGTTAGCCAGCGTTGTTGTCAGATCAAAATATAGGGAAGATTAGTTGGAACCTTTTCACACTAATAACTCCAAATATGCGATTTTGTTAGTTGGAACCCTGTCATTTTAACCTAACGATATGTTGTACGTTTTTGTTCTATCATGAACATTCTATCATAACAATAAAAATAACTAACAACTTCCAAACTTTCCAACTAACATCTAGTTGGAAATAAGAACTTAAAAATCTACTCAGATTTACTGTTATCACTAGTATCAGTTGTATCTTCTAAATTTATAGTTAATTTGGTTATTGCTGGTAAATATTTAACATAGTCAATTTCCACTTTGATTACATGTTTGATTACATTTTTGTAGTTGGTTGCTGTGATCTTTGTGACTTCTCTTCTAATTAACTGGAGAGCAGTAGACAAAAATTTAGGAGCTACGTTTTTTCTTCTTCTATTTGCTTCAAGTTGAGTCCATATTAACTCTATTGGGTTCAATTTACAATAGTAAGGAGGAAGTCCAAGCACGGTATACCCATTCCTGCGAGTACAGTTATCAACAACATATACCTTCTGGTACTGTCTACTATAAACAATCTCCAACAATTGCTTTTTACTATGATGCCTCAAAGTACAAACTCTCTCCCAAATAAAATTTCTTGAATTTGTTTCAAGTACTATTTGGAATTTTCTCATTAATCTTGAATGATATGATACGTTGTCCATATAATAATCACACTATATTTAGGTAATCTTGGAAGAAGAGATTCTTCAAACCATGATTCAAAAATTAAACTTTTCATGTCCTCATGATAATCTAAAGACGCATCTTTATTTTTTTTGCAGATATTAATAATACATAATCGATCCATCTATTTTCTCCACCGCAGTGTAAAATTATAATTCTCTGTCCTGTCATGAGTATCACATCAAGTCTCATCTAAATAAACAAGATTTCGTTTCATTTTTTGATACTCAGTTATCTATCGGATAGAAATGTCTCTTTAAGAAATAATTATTCTAGTACTTTCCATTAGTGTTTGGCGCTTGTCTATAGTTTTTTACTTAAAATTATGGGTTTTAAGAAATCATCAAATGTTGTTACTGAATATAAGAGAATATCCTTTCGAACCAGTTCACTTCGAAAGCTTTCAATAGTTGGAAAAATATTAGCCACTTCCATTTTATATATTGTTCTGATTATATGTTCCTTTAGGTGCGGTTCTATTTGTGTGAATTTGCACAATCCTTTCTCACCTGTCTAGAACAAGATGTTGCTCCTATAGTCTTGTATCAGATTGCTTTCGACACTCTGATAAACATGTTTCTACAATTGTTTCTTATTTAGACAATTTAGAACACAATCCTTCATAAACATGTTTCAGCATATGTTTGGGATCATCAGAGAGATATTGAAAATGTCGCTTACATTTTACTACACAGCTTTGTAAATATTCCAATTGATTAGAGGGTTCCACTGGCTTTTCAGCTGCAGAATTATTATCACACCACGGGTGCCACATTTTAAAAGTATCTTCGTAAAATTATAAAGTTTACTGTTCTTTTACATATTTTTACGTACTTTCTTTCTTTGTGAGTTTTATAAAAACTAACTTCTGTTTTTTTTTTCAAAAAAACATTGAACGTTTACATCTATGATTCCTGAGTTGAACTTTTTTTATACTTGAACCCTCCATATCCTCATGATAATCTAGATTCACGTCTTTCATTTTTTTTTGCAGATATTAATAATACATCGTCGATGTATCCATTTTCTACACCGCAGTGTAAAATTATAATTCTGTCCTTTATTGGGCGGTACTGAATTAGAACACTTTTTGTTATTATTCGTCCAACTTTTTTTCACCGTGTCATGAGTACCATACCAGGTTTCATCCAAATAAACAATATTTCGTTTAAAAATAAAGTTTAAAATAAAGTAAAATATTATACCTACCTACCCAAGTGTAAACCACTGGACGGTCAAAACGAAATTTATTTGGATAAACTACCTTATAGTTTCGGTCGCTCAGGCAAATATTGTTATCTTAGGCAAAGAATGCATCGATGATAACTTTATCTGGGCGACTGTACATCTTTTCTAACGTAATACCAGGCACATCTGAATGTAAATATCGATGGGAATATTAAAACTTTGTATTATAATACATCTCAGTCATTGATAATTTTGCAGTTAATAACTACTCCTGGTAGAGTACTTTTATTTTAATTTTTATTGCCTGCTTTTATTACAGATAAATATATTCTTACACAGTCTCACCGAAATACGAGGCGACTATAACATGAAACTATATTAGTTATACATAGTATTACTACAGCCAAAAGATTCAAATTTTTTTTTTGATGATGTTAAAAAATAATAACAGCAATCCAGGTGTTGGGATTTAAAAACTTTTTTATTTATTTAATTTTGGATGTAAAAGATGTGAAATTACCAATGGTGTTGAACGTCATGTTAAAGAGAATGACGTGTGTATTAGGCAACCTATGTGCCTCTTTGTCGTATGGAGTGTGGTCTGAAAAGTGTAATTTGTGTTAGATTAGTTTAGATATATAAAAATGTCCATTTAGGTTTATCAGATCTAGGACAAGGTAAAATTGAATAGTATATATTTGAAGCTAATATAAGACCTCGTATTTAAATGACATTGTTTAAGACTGCTCGTATGGTGAAAAGTTAATAAAAGTAAGTCTAATAAATTGAAAAAGGGGTTAGAAATCTTCCGGCTGAAGAAATTAAAGTTATAACCTATGGGATTAAATTTAAAATTAAAAAAGCTGAGCTCCTCAGAGACTTGATAAGAATAAAAGTAAAGGAAATGACTGAAAGAGAAGGGGAGGGTTATAGGAGAGACAGAGTAAATCAACAATTAGAGATAAAAGAGGTCCTTCATGCTGAAAGCATCTAGCACCCTGAACAAAATCTATTTTGGTTGTATTAAATTCGGTTTATAAAACCTGACATTTGATGTGTGATTGTGCTACTAAGTTGTTGACCAAGGAAAGGGAGCGATGGTTAGTTAGGATTTTTTTTTGTAATGGGGGAAATAATGAATTCTGATAAATTGTTAGATAATGTGTAAATGGTTACTGAGTTTAAAATTAATGAGTACATGTTTGATATATGAATTGACCAAGAAATAATGAAAGAAAGAAGGATGGACAGGAACGTGATGTAGACGTGAAGAGTGGAGAAAATGATGAAATAGTGTGGTATGATGAATGTAAATGGTTCTGAAGTTAACAATAGGGTCGGAAAATTTAGGGGGGGGGTGTGACGTGTGAGAATGTTGTTAAAGAACACATTTGTATAGTTAAGTGTTGACGTTAATGAAGTCGGCAAAGAAGGTGGGACAAATTTGAAAAGTGTGAACTATGAGAAGAGTTGTCGATGTAAGAGTTGAAAATCACGGTTGAAAGATGCATGGCGATTAACGCAATTGGGGCTTCTTTGCTTTTCTTTGACTATTTCCAACTCTTCATAAAGATCTAATTTTAGAAAAATTTTTTGGGGGATATTATGTAACAAAGAGACGTCTTCTGGAATGTTTACAAAATATTTTACATGTACTTTTTTTTCTTTAATACAGTTTAGTTTAAGTGATTTGTTTTTGTATTATTACGTGAAATTCTATTAATATTTAATTTACATCCTACAACACTTGCCACTGTTGTCACCTTAGTTACAGCGCCGATATTATATGTAATACAGGGGTGGCACATTTAGAATAGTGACAATATTTAACACACCTACCTTATTTTGAGAACGAATTCCGAAGTGGAGAGCTCGAATATAATTGTAAACACTATTCCATCTCTCCGTACTTTCCGTCTTCACGATCATCTCTCTTACAGTTACAGCGTTCATACCCATTTTTTTATACATTCTATTTCTCTCCACTGTACATCTATTACACTCCAGCATTGCGTGAGTAACAATGTCGGAATATTCACAGTATAGGCATTTATCTGTATCTGTCTTTCTAAACCTATGAAGATACACCCTTACCCTTATAACAGACAATCTACCCTGTCGCTTAGTCTCGGAATCCTCAGATTGGTCCTCTGGGCAACATCTTCCTTGTGATTTCACTCTTCTTGCCATCTTTCCATTAATCTTTCCCTTTCTTCTTTTTTTTTATAGCTGTTGTCAAATACTTTCTTCTCTCATAGAGATGTCTCTTTTCTACTGCTACCACATACAGAGGAACACAACCCGTGATAGCCCACAAGTCCGCCGCAGATACAGTCCAGTAGACTCATATGCTACTCACAGCAGACTCGTTCTATTTACTTTTGTCATAAGCCTAACATTAGGTATCTATATCTAAATATAATGAAAAATGTTATTAATTATTGTGTGTTTATACAATAATTATTGTATTCTACATATTTAACGTGGTAATTTCATTATTAAATTAGCGTTTTGTATTTTTTTGTATTGTTTGTGAAAGACAAGTTACATTTTCCTACTTTTCTTTATATATTTTTACTCTATATGCCCTAAGAGGGGGGGGGGGCGTTTAAACACCAAAACCCCCCACCTGAGCGCGCCACAGTTTCTAATTGATTAAGTCCGTTTTACAGCTTGCAATTTTACCTGCAAGACGCAAGAAAGTTGCTCAAAGGCATGCGCAGTATGTCGTCAGATTTTTATTGCCTGCAACTTATTGCAGTTGCGCGATAATCGGTTTGGTGCCATTTTCTGTGCAAGTTTTCATGCAAGTCTAGGGAAATTTGTAGGAAGTTTGATTTTTTCACAATGTCAAATGTCATAATCACTGATTGACACGGAGACATGCCGATCAGCTGTTTCCTGTTTTGTTTATTATTTCCTTTCCCACAAATTTGTATTTAGCTTAGCTTGGCTTGATTTGTAGATTATCGGCTTTTTCTAATTTTAATATTTTTAATTAATACGTTAGAGTATCATCAAAAATTGAACTATCTTCTGCCCGAAGTACCAACAATGTCTTGCATAGTCTTGGCATTACGAAATTTACTATCTATCTATCTAAATCAATCTATCTATTGAAATTAATTCTAAATATATCATTCTAAATTCTAATCTAAATCTATCGAAATTAATTCTAAATCTATCTATCGAAATTAATTCAATCTATCTATCAAACTAAATCGACTAAAGTGTTTTATATAAACAAGTAATTAAAAAAAATCATGAATAAGTTAGGTTAGGAGTAAAAATTTCAACATTAATTGCAAGCTGTAAAGTCGCACATAAAGACCCTGCAATAAATTGCATGAAAGTTAGACATGCAAGAAGTTGCAGCAAGGTTTCTTGCAAGCTGTAAAGCGGTCTTTAAAAATAGTTGAAGAAGTTTGGCAGTTAAACCAATCCATGTGTAGATATTTTATTTTTATACTTTTTTGGAAATAAACACAAATCATAATATCTTTTACTTGAAATATGATGTTACAATTCTAAAGTGTAAAATTGGAATATCGTTTAATAATAGAAGAGATAACCTTAGCGATATAAAGGTCACATTATGGATTTCATAGCATGTAGAGTATTGTAGAATTTTGTTTATATATTCTAAAAAAATGTAAGAAATTACATTTTTATTTAAAGTTTTTTATCTCTTTGTGTAATTGTTCTCTTATATTTGTGTTGTAAATTTTATTAACCCTCCGTTAGTCGCTCTCGGTCTCACACACCGACGACAGAATTATTCATTTGGGATTTACAAATAACTGTTATTTTTCTATCGCTACTTTCTGTACCTCTCCCTATCAACCAAACTCGTGTTATTGTACATTCTTACATTCCTGGGTACAGTTGTGTAAGTTTTACAGTTATTTTCGGTGCCAGAGTCCGTAGCGACTAACGGTGTAGCTATTATTTGTTGCAGAACTTACAGAACAGGTAAATATTTATCATCTTATTATTAGGTTTTATCGGTAAGTTTTTGTCAATTCTTATTTATAGATGTTCTTTGAAGCCAAACAAGTTTGACTCCAACTCTTGTTGGAATTATGGACATGTTTCCTACCCACTATGAAAATTATTTTGACGATAAGGGAAGTGAAAGCGAAATAGATCAAATTGAGGTGGTGATGGTGAAAATGAATCGAAACAAGATGTGACAGATGAGAAAAACGAAAGTGGAAGTAACACCTTAGCGTTTATTGGAAAATATAGCGTTACTAGATGAAAAAAAGGCTGTTCCACCGTAAAATGTTTGAACAAGACAAGAAAATTATATAGTACGTAATACAAACTAATGTTTGTATTTTGAGAACGATATCCGATGTGCAAATTAAAACATCAATGAACTTACTTTAACATTTAATTGTGGCTTATTCCCATTTAAACAGTAATTAGTTAAAAATACCACAAGAAAATAGCTTCAGAACAATATTCACAATATATTGTTATACTAGTGTTTTTCATTTTATATCTGTTTTTTTTTTTTCAAAAAAATATTTTCAAAAATATTTTTTAGTTATTCCTATACACAATATAAAATATTTGTATGAATTTTATAATAAAAACAATTTTTTTTAATTGTCGGTCTCAGACACCGTAGCGACTCTTGATGCTCAGTTTTTCCTAGCGACTAACGGAGGGTTAATTCAGTCGTCGGAGATTTGATCAATAAAAACGAGAAGAACAAGCTGAATTTTGCTGATAATGCCACTTCTGGAACTTCTGGGTAGAATAAAATATTTTTGTCATATCAGTAGGTTATGATTACGGTCACGAGCATCGAGCAAAAAGACAAAAGAGGGAGTCTAATCCTTATGAAAAGGAGACCAAAAAAGTGGCCTCTGATGGCGGACATATCCGGAAATGCGAATGCGCTAAATTTAAATTTTCCGACACTTATTAACAGTAGCTATATAATATTTTTCAGAATGTGTCTTAAACGAGAAAGTTTTAATTAATTATTAACGGTAATAGTCTAAAATGCGACACAATTGTTAAAAAACTTAAATATAAATACGATTTCATTTGACATTTGGGACAAACAATAACATAACCCAACTAAATTTGATGTCAAGCAAAGAGAGAGACTCTCTTCCCTTGTTTAATGTGGCCTCTAAAGATCGCACTTCCTGTCTAACAATATTTTTGCCTCCACTACCTTTACATTCCCTCTTTTGTCTTTTTGCTCGATGGTCACGAGGCTCTAGGCACAATGGATGGGGTCTCGTTGTCAATTGTCACTACTTGTCAGGGGCACAATTGTCAGAAGATGGGATTTTTGATATTGTTGATCCTTGCAGACATTTGTTAAAAAGTATGTTTAAATAAATGTATTAAATACACTGAAATATTATTACTTGGCGCAGTCTAGTGGAAATTAAATGAAAATCAAGGAAGCAAGGTTACCAAATTCATTACCGTTTGAAAAAAAATTTGGCTGAAAATTTTAAACGATTTAAGCAAAGATTTGAAATATATCTGATGGCATTAGGAAAAAGTGGTTAAGGTGATGAAGTTAAGGTAGCAATTTTACTCAATTTAATTTGAGAAGAAGGTATTGAAATTTATAACAGTTTAGAATTAACATGGGTCCAACAAGGAAAGCTAGCAGATGTATTGGAAGCATTTGAGTTTTATGTTACCCCTAGAAAAAACGTGGTTTATAAAAGATATTTGCTTTATAAGCGGATTGAAGAAGAAGAAGAAGAGCCTTTTGATCACTTTTTAACAGATTTAAAAAATAAAGTAAGAAATTGTGAGTTTGAAGTTGAAACATTTTCAATGGTAAGAGATATAATAGTGTTAGGCACCAATAGTGAGGATGCACAACAAAGCATAGTAAAAACAATTAAGTCAGATCTGATTACAGCCATTGAAATATTTAAAATGCATGAGGTATCAGAAGCTCAAATAAAAGAAGTTCAGAACAGCTTAGAGAAGGTGAAAATTGAAATCAATTGGAAGTAAAGTCAAGGAAGGTCATAATTCAATCCAAAAAGTCAGGGGTGCAAGTTATTCTAGAGGTGAATTTAACTGCAGAAACTGTGGGAATGTCCAAGGACCAAGGAGGTGTCCAGCATAGGAAAAAAAGTGTAGAAAGTGTGGTAAATATGGCATTTTGATAAAGTGTGTTATCATGGTAGGTTAGTAAGAAATATACAAGTGGAAGAAAGTGAAAATAATGAAGCAGACGATTTCATGATTTCATCAATCACTGTTAATGAAATTAAGAATAAAAATAATAAAGACTGGATGGCAAAGTTAAAAATGAATAACGTTGTTATACCTTTTAAAATAGACACAGAATATAAGTAGAAAACTTTTTTGCATCTGTTTGATGTCCTAAAATTAACGTTCCTAGCAAAATTCAGCTTGTTCGTATGATTTTTAGAGGTTCAGTGGCATGTTCGTCGCTGACGACTGGAGTGCGCATTAAAAGCATTAAAAAACGTAGTTATGAAATATAAATGAAGTTTTCAATGCTACTCCATGATGTGTGTATGTGGAAGAAGGTTTGGATTCGAACTGTATTCGTTAGCACAGATCATATACTCTATGATAAAATAATGTATTTGATAAATGAATATTGGGAAAAAAAATTTGGTAGATTTATTTTGCAGTTTGCAACTCTAAAGTCGAAAAATGTTAAGTGTAGCCTAGAGAAATACACATATTGCATTTATTACTTAATTTTCAATAATTGTAGTAAAATAACAATAGATAATATGTCATATGTCCCCAGTATACGACTCTGGGGATACTAAGAAAGTATTTTTTGGTCTATGGTTATACCTCAAACAAAATCAACATATTACCTTATGTAAATTCATAAAATCTTTACAAATCTGCTCTATTTGACATCGTGTTACTGAAACTGCCATACAACAGCCAAATCATCACTCATTTGCATGGAACATCTTCTTACATGCAGAAACTGTCCTCATCGATGTACCCTTGAAGATTTGTGGCTCGCCAACAAAGATGGAACCGACGTAGCCTGATACTGGGCCGAAATTTTATGAATGACATGTCCGGACACGATAAAGTAAAGTAAGTCATTTAGGAAAAATTTTACAGTTTGTTTCAAACAATATCTTGTGAAAAGGTTCATGATTAGTGTAAATAGCTCGTTTGCAGTAATTATCAACACATTTGTCGAAGTTTGCTTCTTCACTGAAAATTGCAGAGTATTAACCAAGAAAGTTTAAACTTTGCTTAAATAAGACTGGTCTGTTTTTTTTGCTGTTAAACGTGGTTTTTACGTTACCAAGAAGAAAATATGTTAAAATATATTAAAGTACAAGTACACTTTTAAGTTTTGATCTGTAATTCAACCTTATAAAGCTTTAATCCAGATTTATGTTTTCACTTGTTACAGCATTTCGTAACTGATTTAATCCAGCTTCATGATTCCGATTAGCTATTACATGTCTTAGAGTACTCCTTCGACTTTTTTTGCAAACTTTTACTAATATTCCTTATTAATATTGGAAACTAGTTTTGGACGAAGTAGGATTTTACCTTTTTTTACCTAAGATACTTCGTATTTTCTCACAACGCTTAATTATATTCAAGGGCACTTCACGGATTGTTTTACTGCAGCAATTATATTTATTCATTAACTCAGCAATATTTTAATATGTAGAGATACCATTTTATTGAAATAATACAGCGATTTATTCAATTTGACAAAAAATAATAATTGTAGAATATAGTTTGACGTGTTAGAATGTCAGACTGCATTGTTTTTGCAGCCTAATTGTCTTATTATGTGTGGTTTTTAGCAGTTATTCATACTGTCCCATTATTTAGTTGTCACTAGTTTTTACATATTTTGATGATTCTTACAGCACGAATGGGTTATCTGGGTAATATAAGACAATAGACAATATTAATGTCGTTTTGTGATTATCTATCATTTAAAAATATTGCTTATTTAACATTAGTATCGTAAATATTAAAAGAAATACGTTTAAATCAAACGCCTGAATTTGTTATTTATTTTAATTTGTCCCATTTTATATGGTATAATAGTTGTTAGGACTCGTAAATGTTATAAGAAATTCGAGCAGCTCTCCAGGACGTATCCCGATATTGGTTTTTCCACCGACCAAGTTAATTGATAGAAGTATTAAATCACAAAATAACAATGTGTAATGCGTATATTAGAGTCAAAAAGCAGAAAATCTGATTTTGGAAAAACAAAAAAACGTTATAGGGTAAATGTACCAGTTGTTGGTCATGTGCTAGTTATTGGCCTACTAATATGATTTGATTAAAATTAAGAAAATGTTGGTATTTTGTTAATTCTACCTACTTTTTTTAAGTTTGGCCACATGCCTCCTAGAGTATGACTCATCTAGTTTCAAGGTAACCATTACATTTTAGTCAGTATTCGATGTTGAATGAGACACTGTTCTGTGCCGCTAGTTTGCAACCGAAATTTTTTTATTTACCTAGAGAAACTTGTGTTGGTCGGTAAGTACTATATACCGCAATTTACCTTCTGCTTTATATTTTATGTTTTTTTTTGAGAATAAAGTGTATGTCCTGTTCCAAACTGCCTAACGAATACAACGTTATTTATACAAATAACGTCAATTTTAAGGTGGTCAACTACTAATGCATAAAATTATCAATATATCAGTTATTGGCCTAGATGGCCAATAACTGAACATTAAATTTTGTAATAATCTAGTGATTGACATATGTTAATAACTAGTGTTTTTATGTGTGGCCAATAACTAATTATTATAAATTGTTTTAGAAAATATGCCAAAACGATCTAAAACTGAAAACAATTATAAAAAAAAGTATTCCGAAGACGATGTTAAAAAAGGTAATTAAAAATGGTATGAGTGAGCGAAAAGCCTCAAAAATTTTTAATATTCCCAGACCCACCATAAGTTACCGGAAAAGTGAAAAATTTTATTATAAGATAACGTATGGACCAGATTTATTTCTTTCGAAGGATGAAGAGGAACAACTGAAACTCTGGATTTTTCATTGTCAAAATAGAGGATTTTCTTTTTGTGTTAACGACATTAAGTACTCGACTCAGTTAAATCATTTTAGAGAGTAACCCTAGAGTTAATCCATTTGTTGAAAATAGACCAGGTAGAAGATGGCTATCAGCATTTCTAAAGCGCAATCCCAACATT
Source organism: Diabrotica balteata (assembly GCA_918026665.1). NCBI lineage: Eukaryota > Metazoa > Arthropoda > Insecta > Coleoptera > Chrysomelidae > Diabrotica > Diabrotica balteata. The sequence continues at coordinate 25,097,305 of OU898283.1, forward strand.
TCGCTAAGGAATTCAGAGGGAGGGACATCAGGAAGTTCAAACATTAACCAACGGGATATATTACCAAATGGTTTGACAATATAATATCTTAGCTAGATAAAAAAGACTTTCAGACGTTCTTTAAGACCCAACAAGAATCTTCAATGGTGACGAGACATATTTTTATTTATGTCCCAAAAATAAAAAGGTTTTAGCTATGAAGGGTTCCCAGAGACCTCTTTGAAATTGAACATAACCCAAAGGTTTAACTTAACAGTTATGTTCACATTTTCTGCAATAGGCAATATTTTACCTCCTACGATAAATCATCCCCATAAAAGATTGAAAAATGATATACTAAGTGCTGTGCCAAATTCGTGGGGTATTGGTTTAACTGAAAATGGTTGGATGGACAACAAAAACTTTTATGAATATATTGGAAATATATTTAACCCTTATTTAGATCGAAATAATAGTACACGTCCACTAATATACTTTTTGTTGATAGGCATAAAACCCATTTAACTGTACATACAAGTCAACTTTGTACAGATTTGAAAATTATTTTAGTAGCTTTAGAGCCTAATGCCACGAGATTAATGCAACCAGCGGATTGTAGCTGCATTTAAGCCTCTACAAACTTTTTGGAACAAAGCTGTGCTTCAGTTTAGAAAAGACAACCCCAAAAAATTGTTAACGAAAGTATAGTTTGCCCCTGTTTTAAAATTAGCTGTAAAATATAAAATATAAAAAAAAGGTCTAGGTTTAGAAAAGGTTTTGGGAAAGAATATGAAACTGAAGATAATATGGATGAGCACAATGATTTATCCAACACTTAAAATAGTTGTCAATGACAAAATTATTGTAAATAAATAAAGTCGAAATAATTGTAAAACTCAATCTGATGATTGCCAAATATTGAAACAAATCTTTTTAGCATTTACAGAAAAATCCTCGGTAGAAATTTCTACAAACGACGAACAAGAAAATATTTTAAAAGAAGAAGTAAAATTTTTAGACACAAGTGAAGTAATTTTCGATATAAATGATATACCTGTAATAATAGATGATACTGAATTATAAACATTCCAGAAATCGAGAACGAAACTTTGATGGTACCTGAGAATGAAATTTTCAACATGCAAGGAATACGGTTAAAGAAGGTCACAAAAAAACCAAAAAACCCGAGAAATTCCTAAACATTTCTAAAAATATATCTGTAAATGTTGCAAATAAATCTATTGCGACTTACTTAATATGGCCAGATACTTCAGCACGAAAAGGAAAGAAGCAAACTCAAAAGCTTCCATATAACTTCATCAGATAGAAAAACAAATAGAAAAATAAAAATGGAAAAAATATTAGAAGAGGAGCGTAAAAAGGAACAGAAAACTTGACAGAAAAGAAAAACAGAGTATTAAGGAAAATAAAAAGAAAATAAAAAGCTCGAATAATAAAAATCCCAAAAAATTAGCTAAAACTTTTAAGTCTGAAGAGAAACGTAGAAAACCCATAGAAATGGCCTCAACAAAATTAAAAAAAAGGGTAAAAGTTCACATTTCTATTAAAACATATTAAAAAAGACAAAAAAAGCATTGAAAGTGTTTTCTCCTCTAAACCAGGAAAGTAGAAGTAACAATATTGAGGTTTTTGAGCAACCACTATCTGAATTTGTCAAAGTTTCTACACCAGAATCTCATTCTCACACAAAATCATGAAGATCTGTAAATAACCAAGATAATATTGACATTTTCAAGCATTCACCTACACCAGAAGCGAATTTGAGATTATCTCCGAAAATATTTCTCTGCCACACTAAATCTCCAAGCCCTGAGAAAAAATTGTACCCAAACGGAAATTATTTGATGATAATACAGATGAGTCCTCAATAAAAATTACAATTCTGTCTGATAATTGTGTACTAAATGTTACAGAGTGTAAAGAAGGCAATATATGCCAAATGTATCTTAGAACATATCATGTAACTTGCATAACAAAGTTCTATGGCGACACAGATCAAGTATATGTTTGCGAACTTGCCAAATAAAAAATAAAAGTTTACTTTGACAGTTGTTTTTTTTGTGTCCACACTCATTACAAAATCCTTGCTTACCCAAAGACCTACCTATCTATCTATTTTAACTTACAAATTATTTGGTAAATATAACATATAACATATAACATTATAAAATATAACATCTATGAGTCACTAATTAAAAGCAGTCTACTTTATGGAGCAGAAACTTGGAGAATAACCGAGAAACAACAGAAAAAAATTAGAAGCTGTAGAAATGATGTGTTTACAAGATCGTTAGGTATATCCCGCAGGGAAAGAGTTCGAAATGAGGAAGTAAGACGAAGAATTGGAATAGATGGTTACTTAACAACAGACATTGAGAGGAAACAGTTGATTTGGTATGGTCATGTTCAAAGAATGGAAGACACAAGACTACCCAAGAACATTATGCAGTGGGTACCACCAAACCGCAAAAAACGAGGAAGACCCAAAAAGACATGGAAAGAAGGGGTAACTAAAGCAATGAGTACAAGAGATCTTAGAGACGGCCAATGGGATGATAGAAGGACGTGGAAGTTAGGCATCGGACAACGTCGAAAGACGTTCTAAAACCGATATATATATATATATATATATATATATATATATATATATATATATATATATATAAATTATTTGGTAAAATATCTCTTTAAAAATGATGGCCAATCACTAATACATATGGTGTCACAATTAAAACACTAAAAACTTTGTTTTCAAACTTCCACAAAATTTATTTTAAATATTATCACTACAGCTGTTTCGGCTGATTGCCTTTCTCAAGTGATCTATTCTGTAGTGATAATATGCTGTAGTGATAATATTTAAAATAAATTTTGTGGAAGTTTGAAAACAAAGTTTTCAGTGTTTTATTGTTACATAAAATGAATTTCCATCAAGTAACGGTCGAATCCATCAATTACATATGGTGTCAATAACTGGAACAGTGTGGCCAATAACTGGTACATTTGCACATTTACAAAAGAACACATATAAAATATTTTCACACATGAAATATTAACGTAACACAATTTTGCAATATGTAGAAATAATAATAAAATTCCATGGTGTTAAAAATAGTTATAATAGGTCACAGTGACAAAACATTTCATAGATATATCGACGTGCTCTCCTTAAGAGGCCAATAACGGCTTTTCCTATTTAGTTTTGAAAAGGTCAAAAATGAAATAATGTCAAAAAATTATCTAATTTGCCACCCTGTCAGAAAAAATAGTAGATGATACATCGGCATTTTATATTAGCGCTTAACGGTGACGCCATATAAATAAAACTAATATTATTTTAAACAAAAGTTAACAATTATTTATGATAAAAAAACTAAATGGTTTTAACTGAAATACATAGTCACTACATTAGCGTGCCTTGTCTAAAATATTTCTTCTACATACGAGCTCTTATCATCATCATTATTCAACAGATCAATAATAAATTGTCCAATATTTGAAGTTTCGCTGTCTTTTGTATTTATTTTCTACATTAACTACAGCGTCTGCTGCTTACTTTTGAAGTCAACAATTGTGATCTCTGATAGTTCATAGCAACTCAAGTCAATCATTTTTTATTTATTATTTATTTTTTAACGGATATACCATTTTTACATTGGAACAACATATAATATATAAAATTTTTACAAAGTAAGCACAACATTGGAAAATAATTAGTAAAGTTTAACAAAAACTAATAATTACTTATAACGAATACAAACTAATATTACACAAATAGCAGTCTCTTTATCACATTTTTAAATTGTTCTTAGGACTGGAAAAATAAGTCCAGATCACTTTGGTACCTATTATATATTCTCACCATATGAGTAAGAGGCTTGAAGTATTCATAATTAAATTGATGAAATGGCAGATGAAATAATGAAGTATGTCTAGTTCCATGAAGAGTGTTAAGACCTAATCGATTTAAAAGTTCAGGGCAATTTTTCAAATTATTAACAATTTTGTAAAGGAATATTAGGCAAAAATAATCTTTTCGCCGATTCATAGAAACCATTTTTAAGTGATCAGCTATCATACTATAACTGTATGGAACAGAAAGGTCATGAAAAGCACTACGGTAATGATAGTGTTTACCAAATTTATGCTGAATACGATCAAGCTTGTCTATAGAGGTTTGATAGTAAGGTCCCCATACAAACTATTGCATATTCTAGTCTGGAGCGAATGAGACTATTAAAAAGAATTTGTTAAAACAAAACATGAAAATTGAGAAGTGTTTCTGGTTATAAACCCTAATTGTTTAAATGCACTGTTTATTGTGACCTCTAGATGATTACGAAATGTTAATTTACAATAAAAATAAACACCTTAATCCTTAAGACAGTCCTGCCTTGACAGCTGAGTGTTATCAATGCTATAATCATAATTTAAAATGTTTGCTTTCTGTGAAAAGTAATAACACAACACTTATCAATGTTCAATTTTAATTCATTTAGTTTGCAACAATCGCTTAATCTGCTGAGATCCTCTGTAACTGAATTTGATCATACTGACAAGTAATGACTTTATAAATTTTTTTATCATCAGCAAAGTTCAGAAATTTTGAATTCTTAATGACTTTTTCAACGTCATTAACAAAGAGGACAAAAAGTAGAGGACCACAACGTGACACCTGTGGTACTCCAGAGAGGACGTCCAACAGCATTAGAGGACCCACTCACTACACCCAACCCGAGACGATAATTATCTTATTGCTCTGGGTGTTACCCACAAGAAAACTATCATACCAATCAACCCATTTGCCAGCTATACCAATGGCTCCTAATTTACTGATTAAATAACGATGATTTACTTTATCGAATGCCTTGGAGAAGTCAGTATAGATGCTGTCCACCTGGTACTTCCTCTCAAATGCAGCCAATATATCATCTTGGTAGACCAACAAGTTTGACAGTGTGCTCCTGCCCCTTTGAAAGCCATGCTGTTAGGGTATTATTCTATTATCCGTTAGTTTTGATAAGTGCGAAGTCACTAGTTTGTCGAGAAGTTTTGGATTGCTGACTGTATACAAATTCCTCGGTATTTTTCAATATCCTCTCTTTTACCTGACTTAAAAAAGGGTACAATATAACTGTTCTTCCAGCAAGGAGAGAACTCACCAGTCGTAAGAGATAAATTATACAGGGAATTCCATTTAGGGGAATAGTAAGAGAACATAGACAGTGCTTTAATAATACCGGTGGGATTCCATCAGGCCCTGAGGAGAATTTGTTTGGAAGTTTTCTTAATTCATCAAACACTGATATAGTGTCAACTTGAATAAGGTTTACAGGTCAATGTGTCTGACACAGTCTTTCAAAATCTGGAATGGGAGCACCTTTATCTTTCTCATATACACCAGAGCAAAAAGGTTAGCAATTTTGATAGTGCCCTGTGCCCTTCTGTTACCGAGATACATTTCTTGGGGTAACTCGAAGATTTACGAAGTCTGCCAATGTATCCCCAAAATTCCTGGGTTTATTACTAAATTTTTTTCAGAGACGAAAAATGTTGTTTCTGACAAAGTGTATGTTTAACTTTACATTGATCACGCAGATTAGAAAACAATACGTAGTCCTCGTTTGATTTAGATAATTTAAACCTCAGATGAGCTTTTTTCTTTTGATAATATGATCTTTAGTTTTCTCGCCAAATAAAAAAAAACATTTTTCCTCCAAATTCTATTTTTTTTTGTCCTCAATAAGTCTACGGAATTAAAAATGCAAAAATAAGGTGGTAACCTCAAACTGCAAGTAGATGTGCGAAGCACTTCAAGTAACTGTTTCTTATTGTAGAAAATTAATTATCTTTTCTACAATAGTTGGTTTAATAAATAAAAGATAATAATTAAATTATTATCACTAATATATCTCACTAATTTAAACACATACGATTAACATGACATGCCTTCTTTCTGCTGTATTGTATTTCTGCGCCTGTCAGTTTTTCAGATTTAAACTATTCAAACCCAACTAACCTCAAGGCACTTAGTCTTTGTCTTCTCAAATAGAAGCACTTAAATAGTTTATCTCACGTTTCTCAAATAAAAGTAGATATCAAGTTAATTTATTTTATTAAGTAGTTAACTATATTAAATTTAGTCTTAGTGCACTCTAATATGTAAGTACCTGAAATTATTCTTTCATACAGAAGACAATCTACAGTTTCTTGTGCCAATATTTCATAAAGGCCGGTCCGAAAAATGACAGTTTTAGCAGTTCACTTGGTATTTTATTTAGACCAGCGGCTTTATTATTTTTAATGGACTTTACTGCATGCATAACTTCTGAATTTGTTATTTCGGGTCCCTCGTCTTTACTCTGATTATCTTCATATATAAATTTTCCTATCTGTGGTCATGGAATAATTCCTCTATATATTTTTTCTATCTTCCTAATTTTTGTTCTGTCTCCACTAAAATGTTTCCTTGTTTGTCCAATAGTATGCTTGAGGTTTTTTGTTTTGCTACACCAGTAAATTCTTAAACTTTCTTATGGATATTGAAGTCATCATATTTGTTTTGTAAGTCTTCTATTTCTTGGCATTTTCCAGCGAAATAAGTCTCTTTAGTTTCTCTTATTTTCCTTCTTATTTGATTATGCAGCAGTTGATACCAAGTTATATTGATATTCTTTTACCTTCTTCTGTTCTCCATCTTTTCCAAGGTTTCTTCTGTCGTCCAATCTCCTTTCTTGCATCTGGTTGTTGTGAGTTCTCTGCGACTTGGTCCGATAACTGTATTTTTAAAGATTTGCCACTGTTGTTTTATATAACCATCAGTTGATTCCGGTGTGGATTCTAGGTTTGCATTTATTTCTTTTCTTAGTTTTTCTTTGACGTATTCTGGTTTTAATTTTTGTATGTTTAGTTTATCACTGTTTGTAGCTTTTTTGTATCGTTATTAAGTGAAGCTGGAATTTTGCTACAAGAGGATTGTGGTCCGACGCCACGTTTGCACCTGGATATGCTTTCACCGACAGTATTGCGTTTCGGTATCAGTGGTTTATTAAAATATAGTCAATTAAGGTTCTAACGATTTTATCGACCTTGTCAGCTGGCGATTTCCAAGTGTAAAGGCGTCGTTTAGGAAGTGTGAAGAAATTATTCATCACCGCAAGATTATGTACTAGGCAGCATTCTATAAGGCGTTCTCCTCTTTAATTTTGAACACCGAGTCCATATGGTCCTACAGTAGACTCACATCCTCCTTCTCCAACTTTGGCGTTAAAATCACACATGGCTACTGTTATATCTTCTTTAGATGTTATATTTTGTAGTGGTTTTTAAAGGTCATTGTAAAATTTTTCAATATCTTCTTCTGTTTTATTTCCGATGTGTTGTCATCATTTGTATTATCATAATTCTTTCCGATATTGGTATAAAGCCTACAACTGATTTTACAAATATATATTTGTATATATACTAAATATTCGAAAACCTTTATTCGAGAGTACGTGTTTCACCTAGCACATAAACGAACCATCAGTCCAGCCCTTGCTTGCGGTATCGTTCCTATCATACTCGTGTCTAAATAATTATTTGTCGTTTTTGGTCTTGATATTCTTGAATTTTTTCTAAATAATTTAAATGACAATGTACTATCCTCTTACTTTCCACAATAGCCACTCGTTTAAGGACCCTTAAGCTAGCGGGGACACATAGCGGAATCCAGTTTAACCTATGTAATATTTTTTTACTCATTTTTTTTCCACTACATTTCAATTACCACACGGCGTTCATAATAACTTTTGTTGAGGCAATTTTCACCATTTTCACACACCAATATTTTTCAACGCCAAATTGCCAGCGAATCTGCTGGCTTATAGTTCAAGCTAGCAGTTAGTTAAGTGTTAAGTTTTTACTATACTTTAACCACCCTGTTAATTTTCCATCCCTAAACCAATCTTATTCGGAAACGTTCCTGCTAGTTTAATATTAGTACAGTTAAAATTATTGGGCGATAATATTAAGCAACAGAAATTAAACTTTGATACTACTTTTAAAGATAAAAAAACCGGTTCATTAGCGGAACCGAATACAAAATTATTGTGCACATTATTTTTAAAACACTGTTTAATTAACACAACTCATTTTTGGTGGTAAAAATTTTTTTTTTACACTGTTCACAGTTATATACAGATATATTAATATCTGTCCACACTAAAGATAATATTTGTTTGAATTTGCCGACGGACAATAGATAGATGTAAGCAACTTTTATCAAATAAATGTCTTGTAATTATTATTCTTTGTTAGAAACCGATTTTCAGCCGCCAAAATTATAATTTCTAATCTAATCAAGGAGACACCGTCTTTGACCGCCTTGACACTTTGAAAATATATGTTTTGAAGAAACTGGTTGGCATACATTTGGTTTTATTTTCGTTATTTGCGTTGTTATACAGTGGGACTGTTAAATCTGTAAGTACGTAATTAAGATCTTTTGCTTTATTTTTGTTGATGAAAGTCTCGTATAATCAATATACGCAAGGATTATTCCTACATACCTATAAAACAACAATTATCGTGAGGTATATTATAAAAGTAATTAAAATTAATACAATTTTCAAGGTATCTTTTAAGGTTAACTGTTTTTATAAATCTAAAAATGTTATCTAAGAGTTCCTACACTCGAACGACAACATTATAATAATATTTCAGAAGTATATACCTAATTAATAAATTTTAATATAACAAGGTAAACTCTTAATTCGGTTATTTCCTGTGATAAGATGAGTTAAAATCTCTTCAAATTAATTGTTTAGATTAGAATAGATTAAAACGATCTTATAATTTCTTTTTAAGTACTATGACTAATTCATCATCCAGTTTATAAGAATTTAATCGAAACATTTAATAAGTCAAACATTTCTTTTTTTCCTAACATGACGCATCAACCACGCAGCGTTTATGATTGTGATCAACCATTAGCGTTTATGAATTGTGATACAGAGTTAGACCTTAACAATAGAATATTAACCATTTTAGGTTTGTTAAGCTTTCGAGTTTATTTTGCTCTTTTTCAAAACTTACTAAAAATTAACATAAAAAATTACATTAAAAAATGAAGTTATTATATCTTCAATAGGCTTTCCCTTGTGAGGATTGTGTTTTAAAATTAGCAAAATTAATTAACATAATGACATTAAAAATTTGATTTACTTTTTCGTTCTGTCAAAACTTATTACTAAGGTTTCCATCACATGTCTCTCTATTTTTTATATTTATTTTAGGTGAGTTTGACAGAGGAAATGTCTATGTTTATGCAAACCTTCATTGCAAATTTTGATATAATATTACAGTTATTAAACGAGTTTATGTTACTGTTAAGTAATTAAGAAAGAAAAAACATGAATAAAAAAAAATTTATCTTATTTGAACTTGGAATAATCCCTTTAATATGCGTAACTTTTAAGAACTTTTATATTGTTATTCTTTTATTTAAAAGAAGATTACTGTATATAGCACTAAGATTTTCAATGTCTTCTCTTTTGTTTAATGTTTTATAAACATAGACATTTCCTCTGTCAAACTCACCTAAAATAAATATAAAAAATAGAAGAGACATGTGATGGAAACCTTAGTAATAAGTTTTGACAGAACGAAAAAGTAAATCAAATTTTTAATGTCATTATGTTAATTAATTTTGCTAATTTTAAAACACAATCCTCACAAGGGAAAGCCTATTGAAGATATAATAACTTCATTTTTTAATGTAATTTTTTATGTTAATTTTTAGTAAGTTTTGAAAAAGAGCAAAATAAACTCGAAAGCTTAACAAACCTAAAAGAGTTTTACTTAAAGGCCAATATATTGACTACTAAACCCGAGATATCCATTATATTACTCACATAGTCACTAAAGCCCTTTCTAAGAATGTATATATATATATATATATATATATATATATATACAATGAATACTGGATATTAGTGACTGTCGATTTAAACAAACAACAAAGTTTATTAGGGCTGCAGTCAGAAGTTTGGCCGGGATGTTACAGAAACACTCTTTTGACTTTTGGTCTAGCTTTCGGAATTGTTTAATTCCTTTTTCAAGATACTGTAATTAGAAAAATGTGTAAATATTTACAATATATCACAAAATGTCAGTGTACTTACTAGCGTGTGCTAATTACAAAAATGTATACATTGGTGAAACATCTCGTAATTTTCACAGTAGGGTGATCTCTCATCGCAGCAAAATAGAAACCAAAAAAATTAACGCATGCGCGTTGACAGAACATGCATTAAGTTTAAAACATGTATTTAAATTCGAGGGTTCCTGTAGTTTGGCAAGGAAAAATATCCTTGGAAATGTGTTTAATAAAATCCAATACGTCTTGTATAAATAAAAAGGCTGATATAGACAAACTGAGTAACATTTATTGTTATTTACTGACTAAACATCAAAAATTACATAAAGACTTACTTGTACATATACACACCATAATACTCCTGCATGCTTAACAGGTTGTATACCATCAACACAGGTTTAATACATTACTATCTATTAATAAAATATGAAGAACTCCTAACGAATTTTTAATCATACTATTTTTGTTTTTTTTTTATTCTCTATGGATTAGTTAAAACACACCATTAAAAGATGAAACAAACGAATTTTTATTATTGTTAACTATATTTTAAAATATATTTTGTTCATTACTTTATAAGTTATATTTTATATGTTTGTTATTAATGTTGAGTGTCATAACTTTATACAAATAATCTCAACGACTAGTAAGTACACTGACATTTTGTGATATATTGTAAATATTTACACATTTTCCTAATTACAGTGTCTTGAAAAAGGAATTAAACAATTCCGAAAGCTAGACCAAAAGTCAAAAGAGTGTTTCTGTAACATCCCGGCCAAACTTCTGACTGCAGCCCTAATAAACTTTGTTGTTATATATCTTTCTGTTACAGATAGATGTCCTACTCGACTTCACCATGGTTACTTTTTTAATACTGTGTATTACGATAATATTCCTTGGATACAAATATTTTACAAGAAATTTTGACTATTGGAAAAAACGTGGCGTGCATACTACGAAACCAACTCCATTTTTTGGACATTTTTATGGAATTGCCACATTTACTACTACCTTGTCTGAGTTGATAAAAGACCTTTACGATGAAACTGACGAACCCTACTTTGGAGTATTTGCTTTTGATAAACCGATCTTGGTTATCAAATCACCGAAATTAATTAAAGATATATTAATAAAAGATTTTAACACGTTCTGCAATAGAAGTCTTGCAGATCCCAGTCATCATCACAACTTATCCAACTTCATATTTTGGCAAAAAATCTCAAAATGGAGGTATACGAGGGGAAAGTTAACACCATTGTTTACATCATCAATGACAAAAACATTTTTTGAAGATTTAAAATTAATCAATCAGAAGTTTGTTGAATATTTAGAAAATATTTCTGGTCCAGTAGATGCCAAATATGTTGCGGGTCATTACAGCACTGAAATGATTGCCCGTTGTTTGTTTGCTTCTGATCCACGTTGCTTTGAACCTAGCGTATCAAAGTTCAGAGAGTGCGTGGAAAAAATATTTGAGTTTAATCTGAGAAACGGAATTATACAGACTTGCTACTTCTTAAGACAAGGTTTGGTCAAATTTTTAAAATTAAATTTTTTAGACCCTTCACTTATGTTACATTTTGAACAAACCTTTTTAAAGGCAATGGACTCTAGAAAGGAATATACTGGTAAACCCTTAAATATGGTTGATATACTAAATGATTTAGAAAGGAAACACGACGGAAATTATCCTGGTAAGTGTAGAAATGATAATTTATTGGCTATAGTTAAATAAATGAGGAGCAGACTTTCAAATCGCACTTTGTCCATATTTTCACTTTTTGACTTAGAGGTGGCGTTGGATTAGTCAAAACATCATTTATTAATTTACATACTCCTAGATATTCTAAACGTAATATTTCACATATATTTTTGGCTTGAAAAATCACTTAGACAAACAAAACGCATTTTGTCCAGTAGCGAGAGACAAACAAATAGCGCTATTTTGCTTGCATAGCTTTTTTACTATTTAACGACTTTATTTTGCTCTGAGACGTTGATTAGGAATCAACAGTATCTGATATTATTCGTGCTTAATAGGTTCTTTTTATAATAATAATAGGTGATAATAGTATTAAAATGAGTGAAGGTGAGCATATTGTAGGTGATACAAATAGAGGAACGAGAAAAAGAAAAATAAATACTACGGCAAAAGAACGTAAGAGAGAAATAAGGTAAACTACAGGTTATTTTGTGTTTTTGTGGTTTAATTTGTTTTCTTTTAGATATTCAGATTTAGATCCAGAGTTATTGAATTTTAAAAATAATTGTATTCACAAATCAAAAAAATTTGCATGTACAGATCTTTTGTTGGCCGACATAAAAATAATTAGACAAAATTTCTATGATAATGAAGAAAAGAACAAAAATGCTCAGGATAACAAATTAGCACAGATGATGAATATTAAGGAAATAAAAAGGCAAAGGAAGAGAAAGAATGGTAAATCACATGATTTTCACACAGAATTTTATGTAAGTTTTTATTTAAATAAACCAAGCTTTAGCATCAGTACATATTTATTTTTCGATTACACTTTGTAAGGTCTCTGATTGAGTATTTTTTAGGTTTGGCATAATAGCAAGAAAATCTTTGTTTGCCAAAAATTATTTTTCTCTATTTTTAATTGTGGTCCAAGAAGAATTCATACAATAGTGAGAAAAAATATGCTTGGCACTAGTATAAAAGACAATCGTGGTGGAGACAGAAAGTCCAAGAAAAATGCGCTTAAATTAGAAAGTGTCATGAAATTTATTTCGTCTTTGAAGGGCCATGAAAGCCACTATGGTAGAGACAAGTCAAGAAGAATCTATTTGTCATCTGAGTTAAACATAAAAAAGCTGTGGGAGATGTATAATGATCAGATTCCAGATAATTTACTCCAAACAAACTACAAGTACTTTAGTCGAATTTTCAGCAATAAGTTTAATATAGGTAGATATTATTAAAAAAATGTTTTTTATTTTTTACTAAGTTGCCCGTTTGTTTTAGCCTTTGGAAGTCCAACTTCTGATGTTTGTGGCTTTTGCATAAGAACAAACACTGAGATAAATACCACCAAGGATGAAGAGCAAAGATTTAACTATTCATAAGACGCGAGCAAAGCAGTTTTTTTAAATCAATGAAAGAGGAATCTGCTGATAGCGTGACATATTGCTTTGATCTTCAACAGGTCCAAAATCTTTCAAAGGCGTCTATTACGGAAGCATTCTATTCTCAGCAACTGGCTTTTTATGCATTTTGTGTGACAGATATTTTAACAAAAACTCCTGTTTTTTATACATCGCTTGAGCATGAAGCAGGAAGAAGTGTGGTAGAAATAAGTTCTGCGTTGACTGACCTTCTAAAGAAGACTGATTTTGACCCAGATATTAAACATTTAAGATTGTTTTCAGACGGATGTGGGGGTCAAAATAAAAATTCCCACATGGTACATGCACTTACCTTGTGGCTTTTGAATAATGCCCCAAAAACTATTCAAACACTTACGATGACATTTCCCGTTCGTGGCTATTCGTTTATGCCAGCTGATCGAGTTTTTGGTCAAGTTGAGCTAGACTTACGTGCCCATGCTTTTATAAAGTCACCAAAAAATATTGTGAAATCTATTCTAAGAAAGAACAAGTACGCAAGCTGGGATCTGATTTTACTTTGTATGACATAAAACATGCAGCACTTTCACTCAAAAAAGTTATAGGTATCAGTTTAGCCAAAAGAATAATCATAACTCGAAGCAAACAAACTGCTGGGGAAAGTAAAATCTTGTATAAAACAGAGGTTTTATACAGAATTGATAACAATTCTAAAAAGTTTTCAAATTTAATTCAACCAAAGAAAAAACTAAGTGACATAGTATTGCCGGAATTGCCAACGAAGCATGCTGTTAAGAAGAAAAAACTGGATAACTTATCAAAATTTTTAGTTAGTCTATCAGGCAAAGAATGGGCATTAGATCCAGAATTAACTTGGTTAGATCCAATTTTGAAGGATCAGTATGGTGAAAATGTAATTGAAAAGGACCAGACCTGCGATCAATGTGAAGATGGAGAAGAATGCTGCTGTCTTCTGGAGGACGACATACATGTCATAGGATTTCTTTTACTACAGATATTGCTTTAGAAACACGAATTTTCAGTTCATATTTTGATTTTAATCACTTAGGGAAAATAAAACCACATTTTGTCCTTCAAAGACAATCAAATGGCGTTTTGTCCATCATTAAAATTTTTTTTTTGAAAAAACTAATAAAGTTTGTTGTTTCTTATAAATAGGGTAAGTTGATAATAAAAAATTACATTTTTTCATGTTTTGTGTTTTATTTTTAACTTTATTAATAATCGAGTAGCAGTTTTTCTCGTTTCCTGAAAAATTTTAAAAATGGACAAAGTGCGATATGACAGTCTGCTCCTCAAATAATCTTAAAGGTCATATTTTTAATAACTTTCATTTACAATTTATCAATTATTTATTATTAAAATGTTCTAACACTGGTCTTTATTTATTTAATTTATATGCAATTTAACACTAATTTATTTTTCACTAACACCATTCTAATTTACATAGTTTATTTACATTTATTTTCACGTTACAATAATTCAAAACTTGATACATTTATTCTTTTTCGACTGAACTCCTGAAACCTTAAATCGTTGTCGCAAGAAGTGACTAATTACGACGCAGATTATTACTCTGGCCGGCCAATCACAAAAAGTTTTAATAACTGCATTAATAAAAGGCAGAACATCTTCTGATCGGGATCTAGTGGTCTTATACTACTAGCTTCTGCTAGACCTTGTTGACTGAGTGCCTATATTACGATTCTCCCTTTTAATAATACCTGAGTGAACATTTCTTCGATCTAAGAATACGTCGAAGCGAAGACGATTCCAAAGCTCTTTAGTGCTTGAATGAATACGAAGCCATATAGCTACAACGTCATTCACATTACAAGAAATACAAGAACCAATGATTTTTGACTGACGGCCTACCTTTTGTCAAGTTAGAGAAAAGTCTGGCAACAGACTTATAATTACCTTCCAGAAGCCGGCTAACAGCTTGGAGAGAACGTTCCCCAGATGGAGACTACCTTTAAAATAGGGAAAGACAGATTGTCTTAAAGCTATTTCAGATTGTGTCGAACTGATACAGCATTCCACTAGTCCACTGACAGCCAGGAGTAATTAAAAGTCCGAAGTGAGCTTGAAATTATTCCTCACTCGGCAGCCGAGCTGCGGTAACAGCTCTCCATTAAAAACAGAAAGAAAAGTCTTTACGGGAGTTAGGATTATTTCTCGGGAGGTGCCGGTACGGAGGGATGCAAGGGATAGTGATGCACAACGTATAGCCTCTCCAATCCAAATGTCAATCTAATATGCTTGCGTGAAGATCTTGATTATGGTCATCCGGTGCATCCAGTTAGATAACAAATGAGGCTCTGACGTCTGAGTCATTACCTTTATAAGCAATTCCCCACTTACTGACCAACGACTTAGGGCGGATGAGTTGATTAGTGTTAGGGCATTCTTTTGTCCTGGGGTTGAGAAATCGGCCCCGAAGGCAAATGAACCAACAAATAATGGTCAACGGCATAAGAATGGAGAAGGCGGAGGGGAAGCACTGCATTAACGGCTTATAGAGCACCCCCAGGAAAATCACCATAGAATTGATACTGCAATTGAAAACCGTTACTAATCATGGAAAGCGGAGGCCAAGATTCGACAGGAGAGGAGAAACATATTCATACCATGAGGCCTCTCAGGTCGTAAATATTTGTAAATCTCATGAAGAAATACTAAAAATAAAGAAATCTAATTTTAGAATGTGCACATGGAATGTTAGAAGTGTATTTGCGGCTGGGAAACTTAACAACGCAATTCAAGAAATGAAAAGAATGAAAATAGACCTACTACGAATCAGCGAAATGAGATGGCCAGAGTCAGGATCATGTAAAAAAGACGGAAGTATATTATATTATTCCGATAATAGCACAAAAGACCCACATCACAAAAACGGTGTAGGTAAATAAGTAACATTCGAACTGAGTAAATATGTGACCAATTTCGTACCAGTGTCGGATATAATAATACTAGCTGACCCGGCGAACTTTGTTCCGCCTTAATGGCAATAAATAAGCAGATTGTGTTTTTTTTTTGGAAACAATACAAAAAGAAAATTAAATAACTACATTAATCATTCATTATTATTTCTGTATTTTAGTACATAGGTTACTCTTCACTTAAGTATCTTGTGATACACGACATTTTTTGTTTTATTATCAGGCGCAAAAACAAACAACGCAGATGGTTTTCCGACCCGTGAACATGCCACGTATAATTGACCATGGGAAAACATGAATGTTCTAGATTTAAACCACAAACTTTTAAGGATTGGCCTTGTGATTTGTTGATGGTCATGGCAAATGCAAGACGTATCAGAAATTGAAGTCTTTTAAATTCAAACGGCTTATCGGTTGGGATCATCGGGATCCTCGGAATGAGAACTTCCTCACCTTTGAATTTTCCCATCATTATCGTAGCGTAAATTACATTGTTCAACAATTTACTAACCACTAAACGCGTACCGTGGCATGAATATTTTAGCGAATCTCTAAGTGTAGTCCCAACACCCCCAGAAGACGCAGAAAACCTAATACCCAATATCCAACTGAGAATTAACACCAACGAACCAACAACGCAAGAAATAGAAATGGCCATAGAAAAACTGAAAGCACACAAAGCAGCCGGCCCTGACAATATTCCACCAGAGTTGTTAAAAGCTTGCCCAGGTACAGTGGCAGAGCTAATCCAACCACTCTTGAAAAGGGCTTGGAGAGAGAAAAAGTTCCCCAAAGAATGGAAAACGGGATTAATAATAAAGATACCAAAAAGGGTGACAGAAGATATTGCGAAAACTGGAGAGGAATCACACTTCTGAATACTATAAATAAATTAACAGCAATAATTATAAACAACCGACTAACAAACAGTGTACAACCAATGTTGAGGAAGGAACAAGCCGGTTTCAGACCAAACAGATCATGCGTGGACCAAATTAACACACTAAGAATAATTGTAGAACAGTCACAGGAATTCAACTCTCCTCTCTTTGTGTGCTTTGTGGACTTCAAGAGAGCTTTTGACACGCTCACACATACGGCCATATGGAAAGCACTGCAGGAAATAGGAATACCAGAAAAAATAGTAAATCTTATCAAAGAACTCTACAGTGACACAGAAAGCAAAATCCTACACAACGGCATAACATCTGACCCAATAGCTATGCTAAACGGAGTAAAGCAGGGCTGTGTTTTATCCCCCATACTATTTAACATTGTACTGGACTCAGTACTAACAAAAGTAAACTCTAATAGAGGAATTTACTGGGGATTAACAAACAGACTGGAAGACCTAGATTACGCTGATGATATATGCCTCCTAGCACATACAAAACAGGACATGCAACTCCAAGTAAACAAAGTACAAGAAGAATCAAAGAAGGTTGGTCTAGAAATAAACATCAACAAAACCAAAGAAATGCGACTTGGTACCAGAAACAACCAACCTATTATGATCAACGACCAGAAAATTGAGAGAGTAGCGGAATTTGTATATCTGGGCAGCATAATTGACTGTAATGGGGGTACAGAGCGTGATGTACATGAAAGAATAAATAAGGCTCGCAACGCCTACAACATGCTTAACAACATATGGAAATCCAGGATTTACCCAACTAAAACGAAATTAAAAATCTTCAACACAAATGTAAAAGCTGTATTACTGTATGGCTGCGAAACGTGGAAGATATCAGCACCCATAGTACACCAATTACAAGTTTTCATCAATAGAGCGTTACGAAAAATCCTTCGTATATTTTGGCCTAACCGAATCTCCAATGAAAATTTATGGAACCAAAGCAACCAAGAAAATGTCATAAAGCAAATAAGGCGAAGAAAATGGAGATGGCTGGGCCACACACTCCGTAGACCGCCAACTGACATTGCCAGAACAGCGCTGGATTGGAATCCCCAAGGCCGACGGAAAGTAGGCAGACCTAAGGGAACTTGGAGAAGGACAGTACTGGACGAAGGGAGAAAAATGGAAAAATCCTGGCTTGAAATCAAAGCACTAGCCAGAAATAGAGTTCGCTGGAGACACTTTGTGGAAGCCCTATGTTCCTCTTAGGAATCTTGGGACTATATATATATATATATATATATATATATATATTATATATATATATATATAAACGCGTACCGTTGCACAGTTTTGGTTGGTTTATGTTTCAAAGCATGATTACTACGGAGCCAACCTTTAGGCGTAAATTGTACGGTGGTAAGCCAGGCACGTATAAAGAGTTTAAAAATTCAATTGGATAGTTGGTGGCTTCATCTTCATTTGTGACGCAGTCAATAGATTTGAATGAATGCATTGTTCCAATGATCTTATTCTGAATTATGTAGTTCAGGTCATCTACATCTTTATTCTTAGCCGCTAAAATTGCTCGCTCACTCAACCATTCATTATTTTTGTAGTTAGAAATAATATTTGGAAATACATTGTTGATAAGTTCGTCTTTTGATGAAACAAAATTACAGAAATTATTTGGGAATGATATTAATCCGCTCGATTCATCGACAGGTACTTGACCATTACCGATAGTCAGCAATTGCTCCGAGAAATCTTCAGCAGATGTATCATTAAGCAATGTAACTCTCATGTTTGTTGTCAGCTGCAGTTTCTTCACATAGCGCCATAGATTTGACGATTTGAGGCAAGCGTTTATTTCATCGGCAGCCGTAGATCTTGGAATTACTACTATCGCGTTTTTCCAATTGTTCACCAACAATCAGGATGGCAACTTCGTCTACTGTTGGAGCATTAAATGTGCGTTCGTGTGTTCCAGATGGTCGTTTATCTGCTTTGATGACAACTTTATAGTCATCATTTGGCATGCGCTCTAAAGCACTCTTAAACAACCTGACCAACGCATGATGTTCATGAAGCAGACACTGCAAGTCTTGAATAATTGCTCGCTTCATTCCTGCATTGATCCCTAGGCGTCGATCAAGTTGTTCTTCCATGTTGCCCATGAAATATATTTGTAAAAATTTCATTCTGTGTATCTTCGAAAGGTAGTAATGATCCAATTCGATGGTGAATCTGTCCTTGTATCTACAAAATAAAAACCAGACAGTATTAACTGGGTTATAAACACTTTTTCTGTGGGAGAGTAGAGTTCAGTATTAGCAAATATAATACATACCAATAGATAAAGTAAGTTATTCTTTAACTACATTCTATGTAAGTACAAAAATAAATACCTTAAATGTCGGATTAAATCCTCCCTCTTCGATAATGTCTGCCCCAAATGACGTCATTTGGAAACAACTATTGTATTTTCGAGTATTTTCAAGAAAGTGGCGTGATTCTTGTGTTTCGCCACAAAGCAATGAATACAATGGCTCATATGGCGGAGTCAACACTGGCAATTTCACTTTACCATTAAGGCAACATAATCCAGGCGTTTCTCCGGAAAACTTTAATGCGCCACAATACTCGCAAACAACGTCCATTTGCCCAATGCAAACGCTAGGATGCAAGCTGTAATCATTGCTGCAATCGTATCGAAACGCTGCTCGATTTAAATCAGCTAAATATCTTGTTCTGCTCGCAAATTATCTATTTGTTGCCTTCTGTTGTTCGCTCGACGATTCTGCATTGTCAACCGAGCTGTTTCACGGGCTGCTTCACTTTGCTCTCGTGATTGAGAAGCACGAAGTCGAGCCATACTATCGCGGCGCTGTTCACGTGCAATTTCTTGTTCTTCTTCAGTCCTTTCATTTGCAGTATTTTGTATTATTCTTGCATTACGGCTTTGTCGGGAAAGATTCGATCGTCTTGGTCGCGGCATTACTAATTAAACTTCACTTCACTTCAATTACGGCTTTGTCGGGAAAGATTCGATCGTCTTGGTCGCGGCATTATTAATTAAACTTAACTTCACTTCAATTCACTTGTTAATTATTTATTTAATAGAAATAGTTTTAATATTGATTTCTTACAAATATCAAATTGTCATCCATACGTCATTTTACGTCAATTACATAGCTGTCATTTGCGTTTTGTTATTCCAAGTCTGATTCTTTTTTGTTATACCACGTTTTATAGTGACTGACGTTTCATGTCAAGTCACACGGGAACGCTGTCGAACGGGATAAAAAGTATCCTATGTCCATCTCCTGGCTCTAAGCTACCTCCCTACCAATTTTCAGCCAAATCTGTTGTGCCGTTCTTGAGTTATAAGTGGTGTAACTAACACGACTTTATTTTATATATATATATATATATATATATATATACATATATATATATATATATATATATATATATATACATATATATATATATATATATATATATATATATATATAGATTACTACAAATAAATACTCAACCATTTAAAACTAACATACTCCAAATCTATACCCCGACTGCAGATAGAAAATAATACCATGAAGTCAAGAAGTTGTATGATCAGATCCAAGACATCTTACAGAAACTTAATAAACACGAAATTTTTTATATTATAGGCGACTTCAATGCAAAAATTAGAAAAGGTCGATGAGGTCAGACTGTAGGTCCTTATGGTATAGGACAACCTAACGATCATTGCAAATACCTGGTATAAACTACCCAAGTGACGACTATATACTTGGAAAGCCCCATTTGATAATAGCAATAACCCTGAGTCCTCAAAAAATCAAATAGACTATATACTTGTAAATAAGCGGTTCTGAAATGCCGTCAAAAAAGTCACTACATTTCCTCGGGCAGATATTGGATCTGATTATCAACCACTTGTAGCAGATGTTAAACAAAGGTTAAAACGAATTCAGCGACAAAAACCAAAAACCAATGTACTTAACTTTGACGATATAAACATAAAACATAACATTAAACAAGAATTTAACAATAGAATAAAAAACATCGGAGAACAACTAGGAGATCCAGAAGAACTATGAAGTGAATTTAAAAACCAAGTTAACGAAATCTCCACAACCTATGAATATAGAAAAAACTTAACCAAGAAAAATAAATGTATGACGGACGACATCTTGAAATTAATGGAACAACGGCAACTGATAAAATCTAATGAATCAGAATATTGACACCTGCAGAGAAGAATAAAAAGGGAGATTAAATTAGCCAAAGAAAAATGGATGAGAGAAAGGTGCGACGAAATGAATGATGTAAAATCTAAAACCGACTTGTTTAATGTGCACAAACAACTAAAAGAAATGAGTAACATATTTAAAAAACGAGTTCCCTCTGTACTCTGACAATAATAACACAATTATTGTAAATGAGCACAAAATAAGAAAAGGATGGCAGAAAAAAGAGAAAGACCCCGCCTTAGTTGGAGAAAAGGCATCAATAGAGAAATGAAAGACAGAGATATAAAAGAATACTTGTAGATGAATCGAGAGGAGTGGCAACTGGGTATCGGAAGATGTAGGAGAACGTTTTAAACCGATCTATATATATTTTATATGTTCAATCTCTTAGTTGCTGTTTTGGCCGTACTTATTTGGTTCTATAATTTATATCTAGCATACAAGATCTCTTAGTATTGTGTGGGAGCATGGGTCAGCTCATTGATGTGTCGTTTACCTTCTTAAGTACTTTTCCCGCTTGGTGTGTCTATACAGGAATCTACAGTGTGTCACCATTTTTTGTCTTTGATGTTATTCAATACATACTTAAACAAGTTTTTTAACGCATTTATCATATTTAACTAAACATTTTTTTAGATAAGGACCTATTAATATCCAACGCCATCTTTTTGTTAATGGCTGGCCAAGAAACCACTAGCTCTACAGTTGGTTATACCCTATATGAATTGGCTCTTCATCCAGATATACAGGAAAGGTTAAGAAATGAAGTTAAAGATAACTATGAAATGTACGAAGGGTTTACATACGAAGGGATACAGAAAAATAAATATTTGGTTATGGTTATCAATGGTAAATAAAGCAATTAATTATATAAGAAAAATAAATATCTTTTTAATTTTATTAAGGCTATAGAAAAGAATAGAAAAATATGTTGTATTGTTACTGAAAAGTGTACAATTTTTTGGACAAAGCTTAGAAATTAATTACTATTAAACTGGGAATAAGCCACAATTAAAGATATTTAATTTATTTTTTGTTGAACAAGATATTGTAAGTATTGAAGATTTGCTTTTCAATGTGATATGAAATTCTGATTTTGATCAAATTATTTTTGGTTTACATATAGTATATGAAAATTCATATAGAAAACAAAGAAATATACATTTAAATAAATTTAATATTCTTTTAGAACAAAACAGTATACACACTTTAGATAACCTTAATAGAAATGATGACATATTAGGGACAGTTGTCAATCTATCAAATAGACATTTAAATGCAACGGAGAATTTAATACTGCCAAAGGGTCTAAACTTCGCTATTACTCAGCCATCCGTTCCAAAATTAGATATAATAAGCTCAGTGGAGAAAATATCTCAATGCTTACCAACCCACGAACAGGAAGAATACAGAGTGTTATGTAAACTTGAATTGGAAAAATCTACTAAAATTGAACAAAACATAAGCAAAGAGGAACTAAAGGCTATAAGAACTTTAAAAAATGACGACTCCATAATCATTCTACCAGCAGACAAGGGAATGCAACTGAGATAATGGATAAAATTCAATACGAAAATAAAATTAAAGATCTGTTAATAAACGGACCTTATACAAAATTATCAAAAGATCCAACAAAGTCTTTGGAAAACAAAATATATAGAACTTTATTCAAGTTTGAAGATGTTTTAACAAGTTATCAGAGAGGATTAATTACACCTCATTACAGTAAGACTCCTCATTTTTATGGAGTACCGAAAATTCATAAAACGAATATACCACTTAGACCCATTTGTAGTACCATGAATTCTCCTTGTAGTGAACTATCAAAATTTTTATTAAATATTTTAAAACCATTTACAAATAAAAATGACACATTCATAAAAAATACACAACATTTTTTAAATAAATTATCAAATATTGAATTTAATTCAAACCATACTTTGGTAAGTTTTGACATAAATAGTTTATTTACGAATGTGCCATTAAATAAGATTTTAAGTATAGTCAAGAGAAAATTAGAGAGTGATGATTCATTGGCAACTAGAACAAGACTAAACATATCGGCTATAATGGAGTTATTAACATTATGTACTGATAATACATATTTTCAACTAAATAATGAATTCTATAAACAAAATTTTGGTCTAGCAATGGGCTCTAGTTTATCTCCATTCTTAGCCGATATATTTATGGAAGATTTTGAAACAAATATCATTGCTAAACAAAATTTCAAACCCACAGTATGGTGGAGGTATGTAGATGATGTATTCTCAATATGGCCTCATGGATCAGAGTTGTTGGACACATTCCTAAATGATATAAACGATAAAGAAGAGACAAAAATATTTACCATGGAAAAGGAATATAATAAACGCTACCTTTCCTGGATGTTTTAATCTCTAAAAACGATACTGGACATGAGACTCAGGTGTATAGAAAACCAACATACACCAATAAATATTTAAATTTCAAATCAAATCACAATATTAATGTAAAAAAGGGAATAATTAAATCCTTATACGATAGAGCCAAAATTACTTGTTCTAACGAAAATTCGTTCTTGGAGGAGAAACATTTGTTAACATCTGTTTTATTAAAAAATGATTATCCTTTATCGTTTATAAATAAGGAATTTTCAACAATCGATCGAATAGAACAGAACAACTTAGAACGAGATCCTACAGCATACACAAGGAATAATATGAGGAAAATAACAATACCGTACATAAAAGACTATCAGAAAAACTTAAAAGGATAGGAAATAAATTCAACATTTCAACAACATTCAAAACAACAAACACGTTGAGATCTATTTTGTCCAAAACCAAACCTAACAATGAACAAGAAAGGACAAAGAATTGCATTTATAAAATACCTTGTGAATGCGATCAGTTTTATTTAGGTGAATCATCAAGGCCATTAAATGTTAGAATAAGTGAACATCAATCTTATATTACAAATAGAGAATTTGATAGATCTCAAATCTGTACGGATGGTAAAAAAAGAAAAATCAAAGAAGCGGCTCTAATTACGCTAAATGAGGCCAATTGTGTCGGAAATTCCTCGGCAGAATGTAGTAGGATCTGGTTACCAATATTGAAAGAGGAAGTTATTAATAACAAAATACCAGTATTAGTAAGTCAGTAACATATAGAGGATACATCATTTATGTTTTTTAAATAACGTAACATATAAAATCAGAATTTTGATGTTTGTTGAAGGTAAACTAAATTCACGAACAAATACTTACAATGTCAGGATAGTATTATGAGGTTTTTTTCCTGGTTTTTCCCTCATAATTTACTATGGAATCACTAACAGGAGAATTTTACTGTCATCATGTCATGTGTTTGTCTTTTTAAAGACGAATTACATGCTATGATTTGTTCTGACGGATATTCTCAAGTTAAAATTGATTTCATGTAATCGAATGAACTATCTTATAAGTAAAGTCGTACCAGGAGCGCAACTCAACAATATTGGCAATATCATTTTAAAGTCGTCTACTTTAAAATGCATAATGTTTGTCTGAATTGTCAATATAAATGTGTCAGATAAAATTAAATTATTAGAAGAATTTTTCACTATGTAACAAAAAACAAAATTTGTTTAATTTACTGTTTGTATTTTGAGAACGATTTCCGAAGTGGAAATTGAAACGTCAATAAACGTATTTTTATCTTTAATTGTGGCTTATTCCCAGTTTAATAGTAATTAATTTACAATGCCACAAGAAAATAGCTTCAGAACAATATAAAGCTTAGAAAAAAAAAAAAAACAATAATTTACTAAAATTACATAAATCGTCAATATTACAGAATAAAACATAATAAAATATACAATCCATTGCAAAATCATATTGCAAATTGCTTAATAAAACCTTACCAACTAGTTTACGAATAAGTTTAAGCTGCTGCATGTGATACCCAAATATATATATATATATATATATATATATATATATATATATAATATATTATATATATATATATATATATATATATACTTTGTTGCTTATACCTAAACGTACTGTACTTTCTTAATTATTCGTTAAGAAAGTCTTTCACTGAATAATAAGGTCTTTAAGATATATTGGCTTTTGTCAATTTACGGAACGAAAGGTAAGAAGTTGTAGATTTAAGTTGCAAGGGGAGATGGTTGTATAATCTTTTTGCCGAATAGAATATGTAGATTTCTTTACTAACTCATCGGGATCGGTAAATAAACATCAAAGCTTGAATTTCTGGTGGTGTAGTGATGACTAGGTCTTGCTGTAAAAACATATGTAGGTGTTTACAAATTAAGCAAACAGTTTCAGCAAACAGAATATGTAGAGGGGGAACAGTTAAAATCTTGTGATTTTTGAAGTAGCTTTTGCAATGTGTTCTTCTACTGAGGCCAAAAGATACCGTATTGCTCTTTTTTGTAATTTAAAAATAACATCAGATTGGGCAGCTGTATTAAAACGCCAAAAGAAAAGCCATATAAAAATAAGACTCGAACAAACAAAAGAACGTTATTTTGGAAAATGCTAAATTCATTTCCTCATTCTATAAAACAGATCTTATTGCATAGCAGGCTGATGCTAGTTTTTAACTTAACAAATCGATATGAAGGGACCATTTAAGGTTGCTGTCTATGAAAATATGAAGAAATTTTACAGAATCAATTATACTGATCTGATTATTATTAAGATGCAAGAGCTCCTTAATAGAATAATGCTACTGTCTTATCCACGTTAAAACAGATTACATTAGGGTCGGACCAGGCTTTTATTTTAAGCAAATCAGACAGCATAAAGAGTTGCAATATTAGAGTTCTTCTGTGATTAGAGTTCTTCTTCAGTGATGCCATTTATAAAGATAAGGAAAAGTAGAGGTCCCAGTACTGAAACTTGTGGTACTCCACATACAATGCTTTTGTGACTGCCCATAGCTTGGTTTACTATTGTTTTCCATTCTTTTCTGTTTGTTGCTTTATTTTTCCAGTTTGGTATTTTAAGTTTTTCTATGTCTTTTTCAACATCCTTCTTACACCTGGTTTTCGGTCTGCCTTTCTTCCTTTTCCCTTCTATTCTTCCATTAGCATTATTTTTGGCAGTCTCGTGTTTCCCATCCTTTGGATGTGTCCCAACCATCTTAGTCTTTGTGACTTTATGATCCCTACGATATTCGGTTCTCCATACATCTCCTCTAATTCCATATTTGGTCTTTTTATCCATATACGATTCCATATTTTACCTCCAAATATTTTCCCGAGGACTTTTCTTTCCCAGACTTGTAGCTCGGATTTGTTCATTCTCCATGTTTCACTGGCATATAATACAATAGGTCTTATTACTGTCTTATATATTCTTATCTTAGCCCTTCTAGATATGTTTTTGCTTCTTAATAAATTGTTTAGTGCAAAAATACAACGGTTACCGGCCATAATTCCTCGCTTGGATTTCTTCCTTCATATTTGGTCTTCTCGTGAACGTCGCTCCTAAGTACTGGAATATTTTTACTTCATCGAATTTATATGTTTTTTCATCTGTTATTACTGTCAGATATTGTTCTTGTAAGTAATCTCTTTTCTGTCCATTCCATATATTTGGTCTTTTCTTCATTTATGTACATCCCTTTCTTTCTCGCTTTCATTTCTAATCTTTTTGTTATTTTCTTTTAATTCTTGCTTACTTCTGGCTATCAGTACAATGTCGTCAGCGAATGCTAAGCATTGGTATTTTCTTTGATATATAAGTCCTGACCTGTTGATTCCAGCTTCTCTGATGGTAACTTCGAGGACGATACTGAACAACAGCGATGACAGTGGGTCTCCTTGTGGCACCCCCTCACTGACCTCAAACTTATCTGTTTCTTCGCCATTTATTTTAACCCTATTCTCTGTTCTTCGTAGTGCCACTTTTAACATTCTTTATGTTCAGTCATTATCTATATTTTGAGATAGCTTATCTTTTATATATACTGCAAGTATTTTATATGTAACATTTAGTAGGGCCATTCCCCTGTAATTGTGGCATAAACTTTTGTCGCCTTTTTTGTAAAAAAGGCACAGTGTCGCTTCGGTCCATTCCTTCGGTAATTTTTCTTGTTCCCATATGTCTTTAGCAACTTTTCCAAATGCTTAATTAGTGCTGGTCCTCCATATTTAAACATTTCAGCTGTTACTTCGTCTCTTCCTGAGCTCTTATTATTCTTTAGTTTCTCTGTTATTTCTTTTATTTCTTTTTCGTTAGGCGGTCTTTCCTCTATTCGTTCTTGATCGACATTTTCCTTCACTTCTTCGTCCTCTTCATATTTTGTTGTGGGAATTTTATTTAAAAGCTCTTCAAACTATTCTTTCCATCTGCTCAATATTTCTTCGTCACTTACTAAATTTCTTCTACTTTTGTTTTTGTAGTGTACAGGTTTTCCTGGGTACCCCTTTTTCTTATTTTTCACCCCTTGATATAAGTTTCTAATTTCTCTATTTTTATAGCTCTGTTCTATACATTTTAATTTATCTTCATTGTATTTTCTTTTCTTTGATCTTATTATTCTTTTGACTCTTTTCCTTTGTTCATTGTATTTTCTCTCTATCTCTGTTGTTTTTTCTTGCATCATTTTCATTCTTAATTTATTTCGTTCATCTAGTTCCATTTTACATTCATCGTCGAACCATTCTTTGTATTCGTGTTTTATATTTCTATTACTGGCCTGAGCTGCTTTGGTCATACATACTTTTATTTGCATCCATGTTTGTTCAATATCCCCACTTTCTGCAATATTATCTAATCCTCTACTGACTATTCTTTCATATTTATTTTGTTCCTCTTCTGTCAGTAGTCTCACAGGTTTAGTTGCTTGATACTTTTTCTTCCGCTGGTTTCTAAGCACTGGAATAAGTTGTTTTATTTGTATTCCAACTACAAAGTGATCTGAGTCTGCATCAGCACCTCTGTATGTTCTTATGTTCTTTATACATTTTTGTCTATTGTCATTTGATTATAAAAGTCTTCCTTTATTTCTATACTTTTGTCTTCAGTCGGTGCATATATATTTATAAATGTTATTTTTGGTATTTTCCTCTTATTCTTAACACACATATTCTCTCTGAAATTGGTTTTAAAGTCAACGATTAGATCTTTCAGCTTTTTATTTATTACAAAGCCTGTGCCTAACATTCTATTTTCTGCTCCGCTGTTGAAAAATAGTCGTTTATTTCCATTGAGTTTTACCTTAATTGTTTTGTTTCTTGTAGTGCTACTATTTCGAACTTGTATTTTTTGCATTCGTCGATTATGTGTTTTAGTTTTCCTTTTTCGTACGTTCATCTTACATTCCATGTCCCTACTAATATGCATTCGTTTATTACTTTGTTTCCAGTAATGATCTTTACATTTTGTTCATCTCTTGTACCTTTATCTTGCCAAGTCGTTCTTCATTATTTTAGCCTGTTTAAATTTTGCTGTTAGTTTTTTGGTTTTACATTTTTATCTTTTACTAATTGTCGTTGGCTGTTATTCCATGTCCATATTTCTCCATCTATGATTAGCTTCTGGAATCTTATTTTTATATTTTTTCCATTATATCTCTCTGCCATAGCCTTACTTCTAATTTCTTTCTGGATAATTCTTTCCTCCTTTGACATATCATCATTTATGTAGATTCGCTCGTCTGTTTTGTTTTTTAGTTTATTTTTATTTTTCATTACTTAAATTTTGTTCTTCACGCTGTTAAGTTCCACTAAGGCAGTATTTTCTCCTATTTTTCTCGCTCTATTTACATCTACTGACACTTGTAGTTCTTTTTCTAGAAAGTTCTCTACGCCCTCTCGCAATAGTTTTTGATCATTTATGTCAATGTTTAGTCCTTGTATTACTACATTTTTTTTTATCTCTCCAGTTTCTCTATTTTTTTGTTTGCTGCAGTAATTGCCTTCTCTAATTGGCCTATTTGTTTAATAGCTTTTTCGTTTGATTCTCGCAACTTTCTTATTTCATTATTGTAGTCGCTTTGTTGATCTTTTAGTTCTATAATTTCCCTCTTCTTTACGGATAATCTATCAGTACTACAGGATAATTTGCTTTTGATAGTACTGATTGTTTGAATCAGTTCAGATTTATCAACTGGTCTTATAGAGAATGAATTTGGGACCTTTTTTGAATTAGGAAGATAGGAAATAGTGAACGCATATTCTTGTCTCATATGCGGATACCCTTGGTAGTCCAGGGTTTGTGATATTTTGACTTAATTGTAATTAACGGACATGTCTTATTGAAAATACAGACAAACTTATCTAACCATAACTGAAATTGTAGTCCACGCCCACAGAGGGAAAGTGCCATCCAGTAGGCAAGCACAAATTTTGGAATTTACGAAAGTTCTGGGGTGAGAAATCTGAGACAATATAATCAATTATGGTAGATGTTCTTTAGTAATTCTGGTAGGAAAATTAACGTGTATTGGACCTTCGTTTGCTCGTTGAACGTAGCTTGGGCTCCCATTCTCGGATCAAGGTCTTTCAGCATACGTAGGTCGTATGATTGTGCTTTCCTTTTCTGAGCGGTTTTGAGTTTTACTCGAACTACTCCCACTAGTGGAACGTGGTCTGTCTCCAAGTATGCTCCAGGATAAGTCTTAACAGACGTAAAGCTGGTTTGGAATTTTTTATTTACTAAAATGTATTCTATTTGATTTCTAATAATTCTCGCAGGTCAAGTATGTACGTGGCACGGTCAAATCCTAGAGTTTTGGTTTTTGGAGGAGTTCATTTCTACTTCCATTCTGGTACTCGACTTCGACAGGACAATAATTACTGTCTGAGTACCACAGTATCGTCTAAGTATCTTTGTCACACTTCCGTTCATTTTGATACGTTCTGGGAATTATTCTAGAAATTCCTTAATTTTAAGTTCCGTATAGACGTAAAAGACAAGTGGAAGCAGGAGGTATCGCGGACCTATTTTGTTTTATGCTGTAGTTGATGTGGTTGCTATTTTCACTGTTCGGAACTTATTTTTATTCGGTACATACTCTTTTAAAACATTTAAAACTGAATAAAGCAACGAATGAAACTTACCGTTCTGTTTTAGAATCTTTAAGAAAATATGGGGTTTTACCATTTCTCGACAGAGAAGCTGTCACCGATTATCGCCTTGAAGGTACAGATCTCGTCGTTGAAAAAGGAATGACAGTTTACATTCCCTTATTTGCTTTTATGAGGGATCCCAAATATTTTCCTAATCCTGAAGAGTTTGACCCTGAAAGATTTGCTGATAATAATTTTAACACAGATGAGTTGCTTTATTTTCCATTTGGAGAAGGACCAAGAGCTTGCATAGGTAAGTCAGGTATTTATGTAATAGGTTATACACATCTGTATATAGGTTTATAAAATTAAAACCTATATCAAAAAGCTTTTTTATTGAGCCAATTCTAAATTTTACGTATTTTAAAATTGTTTCTTTACAACTATTAAGGGTTTACAGTTTGTACAATACCGTAAAATAATCATAGCGAAAATTGAAGAAATTTATACAATTTTTTAATATATTTTATAAAGAATATAGGTACTACTAAAAGTACTCGTATTTAAACGGTTCTGCGCTACTGAATATACAATATCTTCTTCTTTACGTGCCATTCTCGCGACGAAGGTTAGCATTGCTATTCATCACACTGCTATTCTAACTTTTGAACTACAACCCGAAAGAGTTCAGTTGAGCTGCATCCAAACCATTCTCTGAGGTTTATCAGCCAGGACATTCTTCTGCTACGTATGCTGCGCTTTCCTTAAATATTTTCCTGCATTATTAGTTTTAGGAATTCATATCTGTCACCACGTGTTGTAACCTCGGAAACCTTTTTTGGATGGTGCTAGAAAGGTCACCAATGGAGACACTGCGGACGGCAGCCAGATTGTTGGTGGAGAGCAAGTGGTGGGTTCGAAACTAGCTTTTGGAACCGAGAATGAGTCCAACGGACGAAATAAGTAAAGATAGAACAAGAAAAGATATATTAGAAAAGATACAGAAATAAAAAAAAAGGTAGATGGGTAAAATTACCAAAGATACGATAAGGTAGAATCAGGGTGCCACTCAATTTTTTGGGGTTAAGGCGAAAATTAAGAAACGAGGTAAGGAAAAATATTTAGGTTCAGAGATCAAACCCAAGGAAAGATACCAACAGTTAATTATTAAATAAATTTGATCAACACACTATATAAACAATTAATAAATATATTACTTACCTACGAAACTTAATGAGTCTAATCTTTCTTCTGGTCAAAGGTATAGTAATAATTTAAGGTAAAAAGCAAATATTCAGAGCTACTATTTTATCAGGGAACTTGTTAGGAACCGACAAATAAAATACATACATAAAACAATAACAATATATTCAACAACAAAATTATGACGCTGCTGAATGCAACACAAGTAATAAAAGTACACCAACAACTATAAAATGGTGGTATACATATAAAAATAAGCAGTAATATAATTAGAAAATCCCTTTAGAAAGATATCTAATACAATCATGTACAAATAAAGCTTTGGCGTATCTCGAGATATTACAGCAAAAAAACACAAAAGATAACAAAAATTAATCAATTATAAATTTACAAAAATACAAAAAGGTTACAGAAATGAAAACATAAAAATTTAACTAAACCGCACTTGGTTAAGTGGATTAACTATCTCGCACTATTATTTAATGAGAAACTGAGACTTAAATGTTCGTAATTATTGCTTATTGAAATTTTTTGAATCTATTAAAATGTTCTTTAAATTGAATGCAAAAATCAGCAATCTGCAGGTGAAGACATGGAGGAATTTAGACACGTCCAGATAATGGCAGATGATATGATACCATATCATATTACTTGCCCAGATAAGTGGAGATACTAAGATTATTGTAACTTACAGTAATTTTTGATGACTGCTGCCTAATTCACTAAAGCTACTACTATATTTGTATTAAACGCTGAATTTAATTAACATTTAAGGTACACTTTATTACAATATATAATCTAATATAGTATAAGATCAAAAAGACTCAAATAAATAAGTGTATACACACTTAGAAAACAATTCACAGACGGTCAGATAACAAATAAAGTGAGCAAAGCGTCTCACGAGAAATCTGCCTTTACTCCACAACGGCCCACCGAGAAGTAACCTGGTTTTTCTCAAATTTTACAAACTACCCAAGAAAAAAGAGGGGATATCTCCCACTTAGAAATCATAGGCCAGTTGTATGTAGTTCTGAGAAGGTAAGAATGTTCTAATGGACAAAAGAAAAGACGAAAAGTTTGAGGTATTTACGGTAGGTACTAGTAATTGGACGTGATCAAATATACAATCCTTTGGATTATGTTATTGTCAAAAGATTACTATACGTGCCTTCGGCGAAAATTACCAATTTAGGAAAAAGAACCCGCATACCGAAAAGCATTAGTTCCTTTCATACTCGGAATTAAGAAGGAAAGGATTAACAACCTTTCTAAATTAGGGAAATTTCGTGTTATTTTGGTAGGTAAATTCTTCCGTCATCAACATTTCTAATCGTACACACGACCATCGGCGTATCATCCACATGGGTAAAAGGATAAAAATAATTAATATTTTAATTACATAAAAAAATTTTACAGTGTTATATGACCCAGATATTGTAGTTTTCTTATTTTGATGGAATCCAATATCTCCCTGCTGTTCTCTACTCTTCTTAGTACTTCTTCATTGGTTATGTCTATCCAGCAGATTTTCAGCATTCTTAGATATGTCCACATTTCAAATGCTTTCAATTTATTGAGACATTGTTTATTTAAAGTCAATGTCTACACCATACAAAAGAACAGAAAATACATATTAGTTACTTTAGTACCTTTAATACTTTATTTAGTACTTGTTTTCTAAGATTTAGGCTGAGGTCCCTTCAACATAATATTTGTTTCATATTATATAATGCACTTCTAGCTTTTTCTATTCTAATTTCTTTGGTATAATAGTTTGTTTCATTATTATGAAACAAACTTATTGAAGTCAAACAGACTTATTCAAGTCTGAACTCGTTCTATTGTCTTATTATTTATGTGTAAATTGATGTAACTAATATTTTTCTTTGATATAACCATGAATTTTGTTTTCTTTCTGTTGAGTTACATATAAAAACATATAATATAAAATACCACAAATTGTGATTTTGTTTGTGAGTAAAAATTCGTAGTTTTTAAAACGGGTTCATATAAATATTTAGGTGGACATGACAAAAGGAAACGAAAAGCAGATCGAGATAAAGTGGAAAAACAAATGAAACGATCTTTCAAAATTTTTTTAACTGGAGATGGAGAACAATTTACAACAATCGTAATCATTTTCACTAATTTCACTTGCTCACATTCCAGAAGCATCATTTAGGCTCGAGACTATTCTGCAAAATGATCAACAGAAAAAACCAAGCAATCCGATTGTAAAGATGAAACAAAAGAAGAAAATATAAATTTAAAATGATCTTAAAATAATGATGAAACTGAGAGATTTGTAAAATATATTGCATTATGGCCAGAATAGTTAATAGATGTCATGCGAAAGTATTATATAAAAAATTCACCAAAATCAATAAGTAGATCTTTGGAATCATCTTCTATTCGATGCAGCGAAGCGTCAAAACAAATCACAAGAAAATTAACTATTGCCTCTTTCTTCACAACAATTAATAGCAGGGAAAAAGTTAAAAGTGATTGGTTGGCATTTACTGAAACCAGCAACTTATTGCACCTACTGTTACGGATGTAAATTATTTTCCAAGCAAACAACGCTAATGGCAAAAGGGACGAATAATTGTAAAAATGAACATAAAAAATTGCCACAGTATGAAAACTCCAGTGACCACATTAACTCAATTTTAATTTTTATAACAAGATTTAATTTAAAGTTTTATAATAAGTAAAAATTAAGTGTTTTTTGAATGTAAGAGTTAAGTGACTCCAATATCGAATAAAACAACATATTTTTCTGTTTATTTTATACTTTATAGCAGTGTGGTCCAAACTTTTAGACGTTGTGGGCCGAATAAAATTATTATGAAGGGCCACAGAACTTGACCCGTTCAAAAAAAGTTTATTTTAAAAAAATAATATACAAACGAAATATTATTCACAAGTATTTTATTATGGTTTACAATTTACATGTTATGTTTAATTTAACATAAAATAAAAAATCAATGGGATATTTGAGGCAAGGGTTTATTCTCTACTAAATTTTGCACATCTATACCTATGCTAGTCATATTGAGTCTAATACATGTTTTTAGAGAATCGTTTTCCATGCGATTACGTGTTTTAAATTTAATATGCTTCAAATCAGAAAATGTACTTTCGCATATATACGTACTACCAAACATTGGATATAGTTTCAACGCAAAGTTACGAAGTTTAGGAAAACGATCCCTGGAGACTAACTTCCAAAAGATACTAA
Organism: Diabrotica balteata; assembly: GCA_918026665.1. Lineage (NCBI taxonomy): Eukaryota > Metazoa > Arthropoda > Insecta > Coleoptera > Chrysomelidae > Diabrotica > Diabrotica balteata. The sequence goes on from OU898283.1 coordinate 25,132,076, forward strand.
TGTGTTAATTTTTCTTTGCTTAAAAAACGAATCGGAATGTAGTTTCTTCTTCTTCTTTTGGCATCATAACCCTGGATGGGTCTTTGCCTGTCTGGCTATGTCCTTCCATTCAGATCTCTCTTGTGCCCTTCTTCTCCATTGTCTTATGTTCATTGTTTTCAGGTCGTCTTCCACGTCATCCAACCATCTCGTTCTGGGCCTTCCTTTTTTTTCGCCTTCCTATGGGCTTCCATTGTAACATTTTCTTTGTTGTTTTTGCATCGTTTTGTCTCTGCACATGTCCCAGCCATGACAGTCTTTGACTTTTCACAAATCTTACAATGTCATAACCTTCATTTAACTCATTAACCTCGTCGTTTCTCCTGATTCTCCATGTGCCATCTTCCTCTTGTACCGGGCCATATACTTTCCTCAGTATTTTTCTCTCGAATGTCCTGAGTTGGGCTTCATCTTTTTTCGTCATTACCCAAGTTTCACATCCATAGGTTACTACGGGTCTAATCAGTGTTCTGTAGATAGTCATTTTGGTTCTTTTGTCTAATAATTTCGATGTCATCAATCTTTTATTAGCATAGTATGTACGATTCCCGCTGGAAATACGTGCATTAATTTCGCTACTTACGGAGTTCTTCTGATTGATTTCTGTGCCGAGATATGTAAAGGCATCCACTCGTTCGATAGTATAGTTGTCTATTGTGATATTATTTTCATTGTCAGTTATTCTTTTGACTGTCATATACTTCGTTTTTGCTTCGTTTATTTTGAGACCTCTTTTTCTTGCTTCAGTATCAATTTGTTTGAACACTTCCATTAGTCGTGGCTTATTCCTACTAATGATGGCTACATCGTCTGCATATGCAGTAATTTGTACTGATTTGGTGTTTATATGGCCGGTTATATTGGTTTTTCTGATGACTGCCTCAAGAACTAGGTTGAATAGCATGGTTGATAGGGCATCTCCCTGTCTTACTCCCATGTTGATGTTAAACAGGGGAGTCAGTTCTCCATCTACTCTGACTGCGGCTTTTGAACCCTGCAACGTCATTTTTATGAGGCTGATGTATTTCTTAGGTATACCTAGATTACAAAGGTCTTCCAGCATTCTGTCTCTTTTCACACTATCAAAAGCTTGTTTAAAGTCTATATACATATTATATAGGTCTATGTCGTATTCATAAGCTTTTTCTTGTATCGTTCTTAGTATGAATATGTTATCTGTAGTGGCTCTATTTGGTCTGAATCTCATTTTGATAATCACCAATTATATTTTCGGAGTATTCTAATAATCTATTGTAGATTATACCAGAAAAAATTTTGTATATTACATTTAGCAATGTAATTGGCCTATAATTCTGGCATTCCCTCTTATCTCCTTTTTTATATATTGGCTGTATGAGACCAACTGTCCATTCCTCTGGCATTTGCTCCTTCGTCCATATTAATGTTATTAGGTAATGGATTCTTTCCCAGGGTTCGGATCCTCCATGCTTTAATAATTCTGCCAAAATCCGTCCGTTCCTGGTGCTTTATTGTTTTTTAGTTTATTTATATCTGAACTACTTCTTCATAACTCGATTTTCGATGTGCAGCTCCGCCGTATAATATATTGTCTCGTTCTGATCATTTTCGTTGTCTGCATTTAGATTTTCTTCGAAATATTGTTTCCATCTCATTATAATTTTTTGCTTCTCTGTTAGTAGTTCTCCGTCCTTGTCTTTGCATATCGTTAGTTTTGGTCTAAATGACTGTGTGCTTTCTTTTATGCATTTATAGAATTTTCTGCTTTCGCGTCTGTTGTTATGCTTTACGATTTTTTGTACTTGTTTTTCATAGCCTCTCTTTTCTTTCTTCTGCATATTCTAGTCGCTTGTATTCTCTTTTCGTTATAAATTTCACTGCTATTTCTTGTGTTTCTTTGAAGTTGGTTAAGCCTAGCTTGCCTTTTTTCCCCTACTGCAGTTCTGCATTCATCATCATACCATTCCGCATTTCTTTGCCTTTTGGCTTTTCCGACAGTTTCCTCTGCTGACTCCGTTATAATTGTTTTAATTGTCTCCATTCCTCCTCTGCAGTATCTTCCTCTCTAGTTCGGTTGAGTTTTATTTGGAGAGCATTTCTGTAATCTTGTCTCTTTGTTGCGCTTTTGAATCCTTCGACATTCCATTTTTTGATTTGAATATTTTTCCTTTTGCTACTGTCGCTATTTTCTGCCGTAATTTTGCCCCTACAAGATAGTGATCTGAGTCAGAGTTCGCCCCGCGATACGTTCTGACATTAGTTATGTCTGTTGCCCATCTTTTTAAGATAAGTATGTGGTCAATTTGATTGGCTTCGTTAGTTCCTGGTATTTTCCATGTTACTTTATGGATATCTTTTTCTCTGGAACTTAGTACTGACAACTACGTAATTATTTGCTGCTTCGAACTGTGCCACCCTGAATCCATTTTGACTGGTTTCAGTGTGCAAACTGTGTTTCCCAAATATATTTGCAAACGTTTCTTCTTTCCCCAGTTTAGCATTAAAATCGCCTAACGTTTTAATAGCAATCGTGTGTTTGGATTTTATCACACACATACTGTAGTTCTCCGTAGAATCTTTCAACGTCTTCTTCATCAGCCTCTTCCGTCGGTGCATATACATTAACCATTGTCACGTTATGAAATTTACTTTAAATCTTATGGTGCAAATTCTATCTGATATTGGTGTAAATGCGATAATGGCTTTCCGCAGTTTTTTGGTTACCATAAACCCTACTCCTCTTTCACCTTGTCTCATTTCATTTCCGGAGTAGTATAGTGAGAATTTATTCTTATGAATTTCTCCCTGGCTCTTCCATCTGATTTCCTGCAGTGCCAATATTTCAACTCCGTATTTTTTAAGTTCTTCTGCCATACTTATCATAGCTCCTGCTTTAGGTTCGCACGTTCCAGGTTCCAAATTTTAAATCCATAATCATGTCCATTTTTCTGTGCTGAGTTTGTCGTTGTGAGATCCGTCCGTTTGTTTCATTAGCCATTGTATTCGCAACAATTGAGTTCTACAAGGAAGGGTTGTTAACCCTTCGCTCAACCCCCTTTTCATCGGAGGACCAAGGCTCCCTTCTTCGTCTGCCCTGACCCCACCATCCACTAGGGTTGGTAACCCAGTCTCCAGTGGGGTTGCTCAGGTTACCGGTGTGTACCAGCTTGGAGGTGAAGATAGGAATTGAGTAGGAGAGGCTAAGTGATGCCAACAGGATACGACATCATGTATTGCGCTTCACTACCCCTTTACACACCTCGGACTGTAGTTTGCACAGCTCTTATTGATATTCTGCTGATTGGTTTTGGATGGTGACTCCCATTGGATTGTTAAAAAGCTCAAGATCGGGTTTTAGTGCATCAAATTCCGAAAACCTTTCATCGAATTCTCTTTTTATTTCATTTCTGTAAGAACTTTTGCAAACCTCAAGAAAATGACCATGGCTTCTTGTAGATTTATTTTGAAACACGCAGGAAAATACTTATGTGAAGTCGTTTATTTTTATGTAGTATTCGAAAAGATAAAGTTTTTTGCAAAATGTCTTAATTTGACCAACAATCTGTGATACTGTCTTATTTTTCTCCTGGAGCTGTAGGTTAAATGTGTTCAAGTGAGAGGTAATGTCTGTTAGAAATGCCAGTTCATGAAGAAATGTTTTGTTCTCAAGCTTTGTTATAAATACGTCCGTGTTAATAACAATTTTCGTTTCAGAAAACAGTAGGATCTCTTAAAAAAATTCTAATTTAAATTTCTAAAGCATTTACCTGCGTTCAACCAGCGAATCTCTGAATGTAGGGGGACGTCCTTATATTCAGTCTTTATTTCCTCCAAGAAAGAGATGAATTTTTCGGTGTCGCTAAGCTCTGTTTCCTCCTCTTAAGCTGTTTACTATTGGGAAACTAAAACACATTCAAAATTTTTGGCCATCTTTTCATCTCCAGAGGATCGCTTCATTTTAAGAGCACACCGCTTGATCATTTCTCCATCTCTAAATGCTGTTTTACTTTTCACAAGCTCTAAACATACTTCATATGATGTTGCTAAGCTTGATGATTGAACAGCTGTCGGCTTTGTAAATAGATATTTTTGTTTATTGAATTTAGCTTTAACTTCTTTTACAAGAGTATTTGACAACAAATAATGCATTGATATTTGCCTTTTAATTAGATGAAGAAATATTGATTTTCCCATTTTTTTTGGAACGTACGATTCTCTTTGTAAATTTTTCGTTTTTTTTGGCACTACTCATTCTAAATTTAACATTAAATTTATTCGCCACTGTTAATTTAACACGACATGTGCAGTTATACGAAACGAACCTGTTTCTAATAAATAATTAATAATAAAGAGAATGATTTAAAAATGCATTGTAGAATATTATATGTAATAAAATAAAAAATTAACATTATGTTAAATACATGAATAGCTACTATTATTGTTATTTCAAAGAATAATTACTTTATTTTTATTATTTTAGGTAAGCGTTTAGGAATGTTAGCTATTGGTGCATGTATATCACATGTACTGTTGAAATTTAAAATTGAGAAATGTCCATCTACTCCTGATCCAGTTGAATTTGAACCGAAATCGTTTGTTCTGCAATCAAAATGTGGACTTCCAATAACCCTAACTCCAATATCATAATATTACGTTAATATTTTATATATACTTGTATATTTTTAGATAAAAGTTAAACATAGTAATAAAAATATATATATCTGCATGCTAGGCTACTCTAATTTATGTTTGTGGATGACCAAATCAGAAGAAATTAATATATACTGTACCTATTTTTTTTATTTAGAAAATGGCATCGACCAAATGGCCATTAGCGAAAAATGGATTACATTAGGTACAATTACTGCATTATAATTTGGCTTATTAAATATTGTGGTACTTATTAATACCTTTCAAGAAATTCAGAGTATTGTTAAAGTTACAGTCTGCACCTAGAGTTTTTAAAAGAGTTTCTGGTATCTTGTTACTTCGCTGTTGATTGTAGATGGGACATTCACATAGTATATGCATTATTGTTAGTGTCATATTACACGTTTCACATTGCGGCGGTTCGCACTTTTTAATTAAGTAATCATAAGTAAAAATAGATTATATCTTAACGAAGAATAGAAACCTAGTAGAAGACGTATCACTGTTAAATCAGTTTGACCTAGGAAGCGATCATAGACTAATAAGAACAAAACTAATAATTAACAAAAAACTAGAAAGAAAAAGAATACATGAAAAAAGATACAAATGGACATCTGAAGAAATCAAAAATAGTGAATTTAATAAAAAGATAGTGCATGCATTAAATCAAGTTAGCATGCAGCAGATAAACTTCAATGATATTGATGATTTGAATAACCTTATTACCGAAACAGTGAATAAAAGCCTTCTGCAACTGAAAAAACCAAAAACAACATACAATGAATTAGACAAAGAAATATTACAACAAATAGAAAGAAGGAAGATCTTAAATAAATCTAATAGAAAAGGAATCAGGCAACAAAAAAGAAAAGAAAACGAAAAATTAATAACAACAACTATTGAAAAAAATAAGAGTATGAAATGCCTCAGACCGACACTAGGACGACGTCAGATGATATCATTAATAGGAAAAGACGAAAATGAAATCACAAGTAGAGAAAACATACTGACACGAATAGAAGAATTTTACACAGAACTTTACAGATCACATCAACAAGATGATGAGATGAGACCAGCACGGAAATTAATAAAAAATGTTGGATCAGAAATAATGCCAAAAGTATCAATTTCAGAGGTAACTACAGCATTGGAAAACATGAAGAGAAATGAAACTGCAGGAGAAGATAGTATTAGTATATTAGGTAAGGAACTAATTGCAATTGTAACTAAGCTTGTGGACAGTTGTTTACATCAGGGCAAAGTCCCTAAGAGCAGGAACAACTCTAAAGTAATCTTATTACACAAGAAAGGTGATAGTCGAAAATTGGAAAACTACAGACCCATCAGCCTACTGTCACACCTGTTTAAAATACTTACCAAAGTCATAACTACTCGACTAACAAGGAAATTAGACGAATACCAACCATATGAACAGGCAGGTTTTAGAAAAGGCTATTCAACTTCCGATCACCTGTTAACCACAAAAATATTAATAGAAAAATGTAACGAATACAAGTTTCCAGTTTTCCTAGCATTTGTAGACTACCAAAAAGCTTTCGATACCATAGAACACACGGCCGTAATAAACGCAATGCAAAATTGTAGAATAGACAGCAGATATATTAACTTAATAAAAGAAACTATGAACCAAGCTACAGCTACATACTACCTAAATGAAAATAAACACACAAACCCTGTACCATTAAACAGGGGAGTCAAACAGGGAGATACTTTATTACCCAAACTGTTCACCTTAGTTTTGGAGAACGTTTTTAAAAACCTAAATTGGAAATATAAGGGAATAAACATCAATGGCCGCTACCTCAGTAATCTACAATCTGCAGATGACATAATCCTGATAACTACTGACCTACAAGAAATGCAAACCATGCTTGTAGAACTACATACCGAATCTTCTAAAATAGGACTGAAAATGAATTTAAACAAAACAAAAGTCATGCACTCCGAAGACACCGTGACAATAATAAACGATAAACTTATAGAATAAGTTGAAGAATATATATACTTGGGACAAAAAATTATTCTAAATAGGGAAATTCAGACTGAAGAAATAAAAAGAAGAAGAAAGTTAGCTTGGACAGCATTTGGTAAACTGAACTATATACTCAGAAATCAACAAATTCAATTACATCTTAGATCTAAAGTTTTTGAGGCATGCATTATTCCGATATTAACTTATGCGGCACAAACATGGACAATCACAAAAAAGAATATGAATATACTTAGAGTCACTCGACACGCGATGGAAAGAGCAATATCACTTAAGGACAAGAAAACAAACACATGGATAAGACAGAAAACCAAAGTCACCGATGTGGTGCAAAAATCATTAAAGTTGAAATGGGAATACGCTGGACATGTAGCTAGGAGCGATCTAAACAAATGGCACAGATCAATTTTAACCTGGAGACCATACCGACACAAAAGACCCAGAGGCAGACCTCCTATGAGATGGACAGATGATCTGAAAAGGACTGTCGGAAAAAATTGGCTACAAGTAGCGTACAATAAAAAAAATGGAAAGGAAGACTTGAAGAGGCTTATATTCAGATGTGGACGTGAATGGCTAGACGAAGAAGAAGAAGAAGAATCATGCGTTAATCTAGTATGTCCAAGTCTGAGGCGCGTTACTATTATTTCTTGGCTTCTTGACGTACAAGGCAACACATTCCATGTCTCTGTGCTGGGTTTCACTTGTTTTAATTTTGAATTCGACACATTCCATTTATTTTTCCACTTACTTAAGATTGATTTTTTTATATAAGCTTTTATATCCGTTGATACCGATGTGTTTACGATTTCAGAAACGTCACTCACTATTGTGTCTTTCGCACTATGGTCAGCAGTTTCGTTGCAATTTATTCATATATGGGATGGGATCCAGAAGAAATTTATCTCATTTTAATTGATATAAGCCTGAAGAAGGACCGCTTTATTTTTTAAGCGGGTTTTTTGGATACAGTTTTCGGGTGCTTTGTATAGCGCTAAGGTAGTCTGTTAAGATAATATATCTGCAGTTTGTTGTCAGATTGATTAGTTCTATGGCGCGATAGAGAGCATACAGTTTAGCTGTATAGAAAGTACTAATATTATAGACAAATTCACGAGAGGATTTTAGTACAATGCTTAGTAGAAGCGACGTTGCCGCTTAGGCCGCTAGGCACGTTCATAGTCTGCAGGTGTGATACAGGACCGCGTTGGCCCTCCTGTACGATAACATTAAATCATGCAATCATATTAGAAGTAAATGTAACATTATTGACAACTTCAAGATTTTGCAAATTACACAAAATTTAATAAAACTATTTTCTTCGAAATCTTCCTTACTAAATTATACAGAGTGTAACCACAGAACGGAGTCTACCAGGGAAACTGCTACAAAAACATTTCGTAGCTCCGTAGTGGCTACAAATTTAAATTGTTAATGTATATACCGACAGGATATACCAACTTGGATCAATGATTACTATTAACAGTCTCAACAATTATTACAAAGAAAAGTGGTTATACACCAAAGAATAAAATTACGCTAATAAACGAATAAAAATTTATGTAGCCTAAACGCTATCTAATCAATAAAGATAAGACTTACAATAACAGTGTCTGGTCTCTACTCCATTTCGGAAAAATCGTCCTCACTGGAACTGCCGGTGTTGGCTGTGATAATCACCGGTAGGATATTTTCTTGTAGGTTGTCAGCTATCCACATTTCTTTTTCAATTCTGATAACATGCTGTATATAATTTTTCCACTGTTCAGCACAGACATTGGCAAACGCTTCATGAATGAGTTGTTGCACACGATCTTTTTTGAAGTCAGTGTTTCGGACTACAACGTAATGTTTAACTTGGCTCCAAACCATCTCTATTGGATTAAGCTCACAGTGACATAAATAGGAATATAAAAGAGTTAACCAAGCGAGAGCGCCCACCAAACTGGCGTGGCAAGTGGCAAGTAGCAAGTAACACGCGTCTAGCATGTTACTAAATAGGTAACCAATGGAAATGAATTATTAGAATGAATGACGTCACTGTCATTTTTGTGTGCGTTGAATCATTCGTTTTCATTGGTGACATTTTAAGTAACATTCTAACAGTTTGGTTGGCGCTCTCACTTACATCGACAATCAACAGAAGAAATTTAACCTTCCACAAGCGTTCCACAACGCTTTTTCCACGATGTGAAACTGGGAGTTAATCTTCTGCTCATTCGACTCATATAATATATAAGGTTTCAGGAATGTTTGTGTAAGTGAATAGAATAATGGTAATTAATAAAACAAAACAACACAATAAAAGTAAAAGTAGAAGAAGAACTAACCGATCCTATTGAAGCTGGCAATGGGATAAGACAGATAGGTTCCCTGAGTCCTCTATCGTTTAACCTGATTATGGATGAAATAATAAAAATAGTAAAAAATAAAAGAGGATACCAAATGGGAGAAAAACAACTTAAAATAATCTGCTAAAAAGACGACTCAATACTACTTTTTTAAAGTGAAGATGATTTACAACGTATGCTGCACAAATTTAATATACCCGCCAGAGAATTTACCATTTTGAATCTTTCCAAAAAAGACAAAATGCATGGTTACAACAGCAAATTTACTAAGATATAAATTGGAGCTGGAAAATAAGATAATAAAACAAGTGATGGAGTTTAAATATCTAGGCATCACATTGTCTAGCTAAGAAAAGCTCGAAACTGAAGTAGAAGATCAAGTGAATAGAGCAAACAGAGCCGCAGGCTGCCTGAATAAAACAATATGGAGAAATAAAAATGTCGGGAAACAAATGAAAGGCAGAATTTACAAAACAGTGATTAGACCAATAACGACATATGTGGTAGACCTGAGACCTGATACTGTAGCGTTTTAAATTTGGTAATATTAAAATCTATATAATATATTAAATTCTGTTTCTGAGTTGTTTTTTCTGCGTTTGTCTTTTACAAAAGGGAATTTTAAAACGATGGATATATTACGGCATCTTAAGTTGAGATTTCATAAATACGTAATAACGCTGAGAATATTTTTTGTCTTTGTTTACATTCAAAAATTCCCCAATTCGTACGTGTTATTTCTAACTATTTTAAAAGTAAATATTTCAAGATGTTTTGTTGTCGGTTCATTGTTAAGAACGAGATCAAGAGGGTTATTTTGTTTGTTTAGGTTCGTACACAAAAAACTAGCTGCGAAACGTGAGAGGAAAGTATTTTGCGTTGAATTTTTAAAACCGATCTCAGATAAAGGAGTCAAGCTAGATCATTTGAACGAGAAAGACGTTTGGCGGATTTGAATCCACAGCCGTTTTTTTTTTGTGTAATGTCTTAAATTCAAGACGGGGAAAGGTTGGATTCACTCTTTGCGAAAACTGCATGTTAGGACTGAGTAACAACCACAAGATTTCTGCAGTACACCGAAACTAATGGAATTTTGAAAAGCAGTATATAGGATGTCTTCACCAGTTATCGTTTTGTTTATCAACTTGCTCCTACATCAAACCCCATTCACGTCTTAGATCGTCGTTCCTGAGTATGGAAATGGTTTCCTTTGTTCCTGTAGAGTCCCAGATATGTTTAACGAGTTTTTTCAGAAGTTAAGTGTAAAAATTTGTGAATTAAGGTAACATTTAATATATTAATTTTTCCAAGTAAAATAGACATTATTTTTAATAATTGCTTTTATTAAAATCTAATAAAAGCTAAAAATTTTAATAATAAAATTATTAAAAATTAATAGAATTTGTAATAATTAAAGTTTTATATTGTGTTAGAGGCGTGGCTGAAAAAATGTCATAATTTATTCTGTCTTACAATGTTATGTTGACATATGACATTTTGGCTTAAATCTGATGTTGTTGTAAAACAATTTTAATTTGAATATTATATAGAAAAGATATTTCATATATAAGGTTAAATTTTACGATATTTTTATAAACAAGGATATCCTTAATCATAATATTGTATTTTGGGCATATTAATAAATAACCCAGGAACCATTTCAAAAATTTTTGTAGCAATCTCCTTTTGTAAACAGATAAACATGTAAGTTTTTGTTAATTTTGTATTATGGTTATATAGTAGGTTTTTGTGCAATCTGTATTTTTGATAACTATTTGTTTGAGACAAAAATAAACGTTTGATTTGTTTCTCTGATCCATTTTTTTTATTTTAATTTAGAAAAGTCTCCTAACCTTGTATGTATTCTTGATTTTAGGGAAGAAAAAAATTTTCTTTCTCCCAGCAGGAAGTTTTCTTTGAAGCGGCGTCCGAATATAAATAGCTAGAGGTAATCTTGTCTGCCATATATTGTTTCGTTTTTGTTCCAGGAGATTTATGTAGGTATCCCTTTATTGTCATTTTGTAGATACCCCAATCCGACCCATTTATTTCAACTTATCCACGACCCAGCTCTCCAATAAACCTCTGAGTGTAGTACGCATCAGTTTCGATTATTTTGTTTGCCCCATCTCCACCTTCAGTAGTTTCTGTTCCCAATCTTCTACTCCCATGTTCTTACCCGCGGTAAGCAAAATATATCGTTACAATACAAAGAGGACAAAAAGGATGTTAGAAACAGCAGAGATAAAAACACGATATTATTTACTCTGTAACACTAATGCAACAATCTATTTAGTTTCTGTTGAAGCAGATCGCAGTTGTGAATATTGTCAATTTTTCTAAAAAGATTCAAATCATCAGCATATAACAAAAAATTGCTATTCAAGACAGAATTGTCAATATTATAAATAAATCAATTTAATAAGATGTTGGGAGGTGACTTCCTTGAGATACCTTTGAGGTTACATCCAATGGTTTTGAGAGAATAACATTTATGTTAACAATTTGATGTCGATTTGATACAAAGCTTAAGATCCAACTTAACAGTGGAACACATATGGTAGGTACGGTAGCTAGTACTGTAGATTAGCGCGAAGTTTCATACTAGGTTTTCTATATTTTTAAAATTTAACCATATTTTTAAAATTTTAATATTTTTAAAAATATAATAGAGTAGTTTTATTATTTGTTTATTATATATATTTTAAACAAATTACATTGCATTGAAATAATTCAATAAATTATTGTGTTTGCTAGTATGTGTAGTAGTAAAAGTTGGTTGGTGTTTGAAAGGAATTTCTCACCCGGACGTATCTTGGTGAGATGGACCAGAAGCTTGGTAGATATGGACCAGGGGTAAAAAGTAGGATCAATGACTACAAACTAAGTATAAAGTAAAAAATATGTATATTTTACATAATAATAAATGTTACAATAACCAAATAAAAATCAAACAGGTCTATTCTTTTCTTTCTTGACCACAATATTCCTATTAATGGGAAACTTCCCTTTTTGTGACATTAGTTGCCTGGTACTAGTAAAGTCACATTTTACTTCAAATCTAGAGCAACCTTCATGAAACCACCGACAACACTGTACACTCTTCACCCAGTCTTCTTTTTTTGTAGTTTCATTGTAAGCCTCTCCACATCCCACACATTTATCTTCATCCCATTCTTCTACTGACATACTGTCATCTTGGACTAGATCTGCAGAATCAAATCTTTCTGAGTCTGAAATTTTAAACTATGTCACTTTGCCGGATGGTTTCTTCTTTTACTTAAGAAACTTCTTTTTTGATTCAATTTTTTTTTCAGCTGATCTTACTTCTTCTCCTTTTTTTGTTTATCTTTTATTGCTTGCTCAACTGCCTTCCTTTTTACAACAGCAATGTTCTGAACTGAATTTATTACTTTTGAAACAGTCGTCAAATATCTCTTAACGGATACTTTCGGCGTGCGAGAACGGACGAGTGATATATGTTCTAGAAGTTTAGAAGAAGTCATTTTTGACAGTGTAAGAAAGAAGTACTGGAAATAATAGCAAGATCAAATTGAGTTCTTGGTACTGCACAGGAGACAGAAGAATCAACAGTGTTACTTGTTGGCACACTAGTTACAACATTGACGTGTTGGCCGATAAGTTCTGCGTTGGAGGCAACAGGATTAACGTCGCCGGTTGGTGCACTGGCGAAAGTGAATTGAAGCTCGATTTCGTCCATGTTAAAACTTTGCCCAGGCTTTTCAACCAAATTGTTTTCCGAAATAACACTTTCAAGTAACTTAAAGTACTCTTCCACACACCTCGTATTCATTCTCTTAGCTCGGGATACAAATACACCTGATTTTCTCATAGTAAGAGTAGAATTTCTTAAAAGAAAAGAGTGTAGCCAATCATAGCCAGCTTTCTGTTCTGCTTTCTAGTTTACTTGTTGAAATTGTAAGGTAGTTTTAGCCCTTTAGCAAGTTCAAACATCATTCGTCTCACTGAATCCCTGTAAGGAGTAAAGGAATGAGCTTGTAACTTTTTATGTGGCCTACAATCTTCTGTTCATTTACTCTTCCTAAAATGAAGGAAAACCCTAAGCTGTCCTTCGTAAATTTTTTGTTTTTAAATCCTTCATTTAAGAGTGGTCTTAGGAATTTGATAAGCTTTAGCAGCAGCATTGATACCCATTTCTTTATTTTCCACCGCATTAACGGCTTGTATTAATGCATCTTCCGTCTACGCTCCTCTACTGACATTTTTCTGAAATAGTAAAATACGAGCTCGTTAGTTTGTAATTACACTATAAGTCGTTTTAATAAAAGTAACATTTAAATACGTTGGTACTGGTCCATCTTTCCCGTATTGAAATACGTGGCCCATCTCTACCAAAACGTACTGGTCTATCTCTCCCAAAAGTCCGGGTGAGATGGACCACCTCATAATTCGCATTTTTAACGTACACATGGCGGCGTTTTTAGGTTAGATTACTACCTACATGTTTATTAATTAAGAATCCTACATCGATATCACGTAAACTTAAATTAAAAACTAAAACTATGTTACTACGTTAAAAAAAACTTTTGGACTTACCAAAACAAACAATGACCATGACAGAATTTTTCTGCCAACATGACATATTGACCATGTCATGTTGGTCAACAACACCACACAACTAACAGCATGTCTCCACTGTAACTGAATCATACTTACAACAAACAATGGTGGCGCTCGAGCGTCGCAGTTCGGAAATAATGGACTGGCCAATCTCTCCCGGTGGTCCATCTTTTCCGGACTTACCCTATAATAAATAAAACGAATTGATGGACAGTAGTATATTGATGTGAAGACCGGCATTTCGTGATGCTTCTCGTGACATCGTCTCGTGGCGCTTCTTCTGGGACGCTCGCCTATAGAGAAAAAGTAATATAAGTCCAGAAGAAAGCTTACAGAAGCGATAGAAATAGTTTTTGAGAAAATTGTAAACATGATGATGGCTAAAGTATCAATACGGACACGCCACCTAAAGAAGAAGATAGAAGCTTGGCTTTAATAAGGCATTTAGCAGTCATGAACAAGCATTTTGTGATGTTACATTCCCATCTTTGAGTTGGTTTATAAGAATAAACTATTAATTATGCTTATCCACTGGGATTCAGTGCTTAACAGTACAAATATCTCTTGTAGTATACTTTTTTTTTGTTAAAATAATGTATCTTTAATATTTTTTGCAAAAGTAACGCTAACTTAAAGAGCAAAAAAGTTAAGCGCAAATTTATGCCACATATTTAGCATATGTGGCGCCCTCTATCAGCTACGTCAAAGTATGCATCAAATTATAATTTCTCATACTCAAGAGTACCCAGTTGTAAATTTTTATACATAAATGTTAATAAACAGAGTTATAGCAAAAAATAAAATTTTAAATTTATGCTGTAATCCCTGTATCTTTCTTAATATCAATATTTTGTTAAAGCAAGTTAGCTTAAATCATAATATTTAAAAGCATAGAATCTACTGTTTCTTTTTGTACAATTACTCAGGGACCAACCTGTATATTTGAGCCATTCAGCACAACTTGGATGAGTGAAATTTAGACAGTTTGTACATTTTTTCTTTGTACTTTTTGACTACCCGCCGCCGTCTTGATGGCGATGGATTACTATATATCATTATTAACGTTTTATTTAGGTACTATGTTTGTAATGTAGAACTAGACGAAAGTACAACTAGACGAAAATACAAATCCCATCCCCATTAAGAGAGGAGTGAGACAAGGAGACGTAATATCGCCAAAGCTTTTCAACCTAGCCCTAGAAGATGTCTTCAAAACTATAAATTGGTCAACCAATGGCATTAACGTTAATGGCAACAAGTTAAACCACCTCAGATTCGCTGACGACATAGTGATTATAGCCAGCACATTCGAGGAACTGCAAATTATGTTGGGGGAACTCGGAGGCAGCTCCCAATACGTCGGCCTTAAAATGAATAAGAAAAAAACAAAAATAATGACAAACACAGATGACTCCAGACATATAACTATAAACGGTAGTGAGATAGAACAAATCCAGGAATATATCTACCTAGGCCAAATCCTGAGACTTGACAAAGAGAACCAAAGTGCGAAAATTACTAGAAGAGCAAGGCTAGCATAGGCAGGATTTGGAAAACTTAGTTGGATACTTAAGAACCGCAAAATACCCCAATACTTGAGGAGCAAAGTGTTCAACCAATGCATCCTTCCTATCATGACATATGGATGTCAAACCTGGACCCTAACCAAGGCAAACATGAATAAACTAGCCACAACAGAAAGAACAATGGAAAGAGCAATGTTAGGTATACGACTGTCAGATAAAAAGAGGAACGACTGGGTAATATCCAAAACAAAAGTCAAGGACATAACAACAAAAATTGACAAACTTAAATAGAGCTTCGCTGGCCACACTGCTAGACAGAAAGACCAACGTTGGAATACTACAATACAACATTGGAGACCTTACGAAAGTAAACGACCAAAGGAAGACCACAGATGAGATGGGTTTGATGACATTAAAAGAATAGCCGGAACAAATTGGAAATATGTTGCTCAGGATAGAGACCGATGGAAGGAGTTGGGAGAGGCCTATGTCCAAACAAGGACGACAGAAGGCTAAGAAGAAGAAGAAGAAGAAGATGTTTGAATAATTTGATTTGTTTGGATGGTTTGTATCTGATACTTATGATCAAATCAAAAGAGATTTATATATAAATATACTGTGTAAACTGGTATGATGTGTATTATTCGATATGAAACTACGATTCTACATAGGAAAAACAACTGTAATTAACTATAAGAGTAAGATACAATGTTAACCAGTAGTTTCGTGGATATGAATTGTAATCCCTATGCGTCTGAAGTACTGCTTGAAGTATTGCCAAATCGGACTTTTCAATATAGAATGCTCCCAAAAACCATTATTTGTCCCAACAGCGAGCAACAAGATAAATTGTTAACACGACCCACATTTGCTCAAAACTGTTGACACAACCGTCCCGACCTTTCTTCTTGATGTCATATAAGAAAAGCCCCAGCAAGTAGTCTTCATATCTATGAATAATACAACAATAAATTACAATCAATTGTGACTTAATCCCATTTAAATATAATATTTAAACAAGAAGAAGTAACAAATTCACAGAATAATAAAGAAAATTACATTATAGTGTATTTTTATGTATGAGAGAGTAATAAAACAATAAATTATGTATGCAAATCCCTAAACTGTTTATACGGGTGACTCAATGAAAAACAGATATTTGTCAACAAGTTTACAGAAGTATATAGGAAAACAATTTTAAATTGAGTATGACCACCAGGTTTAAAGGTTGGAGCAGAATATAATACAATAGTTGTGAGGGTTACTAATCCCTAAATAAGGTTGCCAGTGTCGGAGTGATGGAGGTTAACAGGTACTAATGAATTTGCAAGAACTGTAAGATGTTTATTTTATTGGTTATATATAACCAATAAAAGTTTAATAAGTACCTACCTATTTGCAAAATAAAGTTTAATTCTTTAGATAAAATAAAACGTTTTATTTTATCTGAAATGAGTGCATTCCACGAAGTAAGGGTTTCAACAATCAAACATTTAATTCTTTAATTCCAGGAATCTACGACAGTAATTGACTAGATAATTACCTTCTAAACTTATTCCACAGAAAATGTGATAGTGGGTTTTTCCATTTTGTAGGAAGGTCCAAGTGGCGTATTCAAAATTCTTAACAGTTCACTAAAAGTAGGTACTTCAGTTGCAAGGTGCAGTTTATTGTGTATACTAGTGTTATGGAAAATTTGGAAGTGCCGTGTAAACGCCGAAAAATTGGTCCTTTAACAGTTAATGAAAAAACATTAATATTTAATTGTTTTAAATCATTTACAGACAAACATTTATGTAAAAGTGTTGATGAGACCGTTGAGTTAGTTAGCAGTACACTTGGTGTTGGGAAATCTACGATTTACAGAGTTATTAAAGAAGAGAAATGTGGTAGTTTTCAAATGCCACGTAATGCTTCGACTTCGACGGAAAGTGCATGAATTCTTCTTTAGACAAGAATTTCCAACATTGGATAAAGTTCTTGTCTCAGTTCGAGATGATATGGATTACCGAGGAATGAGTCGAAGTACGTTATGGAAACTTTTAAAAGAAATAGGCTTCCGCTGGAAAAAGAATCCCAGAAAGTCTATTTTATTAGAAAGAAGCGATATTGTCATATGGAGAAGACATTTTCTAAGAACCATAAAGGAAATGAGAAACCAAAAAAGAAAAATATTTTATCTTGTTGAAACATGGATCAACGAGGGTCATACACCAAATAAATTTTGGCAGGATGAAACTGTTACAAGTCAAAGGCACGCTTTTGTAAATAACTTATCTACTGGTTTAAACCCACCATCAGGAAAGGGACGCAGGCTGATAATAGTACACATTGGCAGTTCAGACGGTTTTGTTGAAGGTGGTTTATTAACTTTTGAATCAACTCGTACCGGTGACTACCATGAAGACATGAACGCTAATGTCTTTCAAGAATGGTTTGAACAAATGATAGATCTTCTTCCTATGAACTGTGTAATAGTAATGGATAATGCAAGTTATCACTCCAGACTTATAGAAGGACTGCCCACAACCAAGTGGTTAAAAAAAGACTTGCAGAATTGGCTGAGTTCAAAAAATATTACGTACCATCCCGGATCTATAAGAAAGGAACTTTATTCGTTGTGTGCACTTCATAAAGAAAAATTGAAAAAATACGAAATTGATGAAATTGCTAAAAATCGTGGAATGACAGTACTTAGATCCCCACCATATCATTGTGAATTAAACCCGATTGAACTGGTATGAGCACAGTTAAAGAGTGAAGTTTCAAGAAAAAATACCACTTTTAAAATTCATGATGCTAAACAGTTGTTTTTGGAGGCCGTAAATAATGTAAAACCTGAAAACTGGGAAAAGGCAGTAAATCACACTATTAAAGAAGAGGAAAAAATGTGGAAGCTGGACAATATTACTGATAAAATGATCGAGCCTTCTTCTTCTTAAGGTGCCGTGCAATTCTGCGTAGGGCGTCCACCGTACATCGTCTTGTCAGGTGAGATGTTAAATATTCTGAATTAAATAATTCTATTTTTAGCCATGATCGAGCCAGGTATTATAAATCTTGGTTCTGAAAGTTCATCTTCTGAACCTGATTTGGATTTGTAACAAGTAGCTGTAAGTTTTATATTAATATTTTTATTCATCTATTTAACATACCTTAGACGGTTTTAAAAACTCTTTTTCTCTTTTGTAATTTTTAAAAATTAAAAAAAAATGTGAATTTTTTAAAACCCCTTTTAATGTAGGCCAGTCAGTTCTAATATAGTGTGTGATAAAAGACGTCACTTTTGTTTACATACACATAACACATTATAACACTGAAATAATTCATTTATTTTTTGCAATTATTCAAAGTAATTTTTCAATTAATCTTGAGCACGCCCATGGAGTGGTCGGAAGTACCAGTTAACATTATGCTAATTACTCTCTCGTTCATAAAAATAAACTATAACGATGAAACAAATTTCTAATAAAATTATTCAATAAAAAAACTGTGAAATATTGAAGCCTCTGGAATTGTGGACAGTCCACGATGGCAGATTTCGTTTTTCGAGAGTGAGTCATCCTCTTCAGTATATTGTAGGACTACAAGTGATTAAATTCTTGTTATAATATATGCTAAAGATTTTTTTTATCTGGTTTATTATTATTCAGTTTAATGTATCTAAATATGGATCATTTTCTGTTATCTATACAATATTATTAACAGAGTTTAAGTGTTTTTTAAATATATGAATCATACTCGGTAAAAATAGATCTCATGATATTTTCTATATCTTCGAAAAGCACTAGTTTTAAATTTTCTAAAGCACTAATCGTACCCATTTTTCGTAGCAAGATTTCCGCTGTTCAACTTTTTGCATTCGAGTCGAGTGCACAAGGAAAATGCATTTTCAAAGTACATAGTAAGTAAAAAATTTGCGACGAAAATATAGACAAGAATATGTTCAATTTTGATACTCGGGAATTTACAACGTCGCTGAAGGAGAGTTCCAGGAGGTCCAGTCCAAAATTGAGGCTTTCTAAATGTGACTTTATCCTAGAATCCTGAATATATCATATACCGACCACGTTACTAACCAGAAAGTTTGATTAAGAATGCAAAAAGGAAAAGTTGTTAAATTAAAACAGCCAGAATTGACTAACTCGGTCACATCATGGGGATCAGCAAAATATATGGTTTGCTGCAATTAATTCTTCAACGAAAAGTAAAAGGAAACAACAATCAGGAAGGGTGGTTCAACACAACAACCACCAATCTTGTTAGAGCCGCAGTTTGCACAATACAGATTGCCATGATGGTCGCCAACATCCGAAACCGAAAGGCTTCTTATTTATTATATATCTAATTTTCACTGTATATTATGTTTTATTCTGTGTTCTTGTATTATTTCTTAGTTCTTAGTATACAAAAGTGACTTATTTTTATTGTGACATGACATGTAGTGTTTACTATGTAAAAGTTGTCAATAAACCTATTTATCTATCTATTCCTATCCCACAATATGGAAATTTCTTGATGGAAATTTTGCAGAAGTTACTTTTCATCATTAAATCATCGCTTTTATACTGCTGGATATAGATCTCCTTTATAATTTGTCATTAGTTTCGATATTGTCCTCTTGTATCCAATTCCTGTGGCAATATTTTGGATAGTCAGTCCAACGTGTTGGTATACGACCTCTGCTTTCGTAGGCGTTATCTTTTGGTGTTAAATCCAGTATCTGCTTTTTTCACCTGTTATCTGTTATTCGCGCCACGTGACCTGCCAAGTTCCACTTCAGTGTTGATATTCGCTCTACAGTATCATCCACTCCTGATTTTGGTCGTAGCTGGCAGTTTGGGACCTTGTTTCGTATTTAAACGCCCAACATAGCATACTTCATAGCCCTTTAAGCCACACGGATCTTTTTCACTGTTCTTCGTGTTATAGTCAACCTCTCTGCTCCGTTATCAACACTAGCAAAACACACTGAATAAAGATTTTTGTTTTAAGACATATTAGTATATCGAACAATTTAAAAATGTGGTCTAACTTGCCGAAAGCTATCCAAGTCAGTCTTATACGACAGAGAAGCAAGCTTTTACGTATATTGGTGTAGGTGAATTAGAGGCATGTCGAAACTTTAAATTTGCAATTCACCTAATTTTCTACTCTTCTTCTGAATGTTTTTACTCCCAAAGGAAGATACAAGAACATAAATGTGGAATTAAAAGACCTGAACAACTACAAAATCACAACAACGAAAGCTGGGATACTTATATCCAGAAATTAAATCCCATTAAATCCCAGTAAATCTACGCAGCCAGAAGGCTAAAAAGAAAAACGGGAAGAATAGGATTAACACACACCTCCCCTGAAGAGATCAGGGTTTAATAAAGATGTCAAATGCAAAAAAGCACCAGGACCAGATAATCTCACAAACAGAGCCCTAAAGAATCTGGCGGTAAAAGCAATAGTATATACAGGGTGTAAAACACCCTGTACGGTAATACGGAGTTAAAACACTCGAAATGTTAATTTTATTAGAAATATTTTGTTTACCGACGAGGATACCTTTAGTAGAAATGGAATAACAAACCATTATAATGAGCACATTTGGGCCGACGAAAATCCTCACGTCAAAAAAAAAAACGACTCATTACGTATTTGAAAAAAGTGAATATTGCAATAAGCAAAATATTGGGTTTCGACAACATGGCGCTCCATCGCGTTACAGTAATAAAGTTCGGGAATACCTTTGCAGGCAGTATCCTGGTCTGTGGATTTGAAGGGGTCATGACGCACCTATTCCTTGGCCACCTAGAACTCCGGGTCTTAACCCCATGGACTTTGGCTTTTGGTGGTTTATAAAAGACAAATTGTATTCTCTAACAATAGAGGACGAACAACAATTGCGGGTTAGAATAATTGAAGCTACAAATCAATTTCGTCAAAAAAATATTATTTTATTCGGTTTTCCTTATTAAAACAATACCAAATGTGTATTGAAGAAAATGGGGGTCGTTTTGAACATTTATTGTAATATCATATTTATAGAGGTTATTTTTACATAGAATTAACAAGTAAATTTGTTGTACTTCTTAATTCATTTAAGCCATTTATTTAGTTGCACGTAATTTTTTAAAGGTTAATGAAAAGGGCTGTAACTCAATAAAAACTGTTTTTTGAAAAAAGTGATAGGAGACAAAAAATTTTAAAAATACATACAAAAACCACTTGATTTGAACATACTTAAAAGTTTCGGGGGATTTAGGACTGCACTTCCCCCTTAAAATTTTTCTGTACACTTAGATTTTGTTGTTTCTTTTCTATGGAAAATGCTTTCAGAACAAGAAAGTAACGGGTCCACTTTTATTACAAACTGTCAAGTAGTTTAGGAGATAATGCAAAAAACAATTTTTGGTTTGTAGCTTCAAAGGGCTGTAACTTGTTTGTGTACACTTTTGTTCTAACGTAAGTCTGGGGAGTAATCCCCAGAATGCGTGATTTAATTTATGACATACCTTTTTGAAACAGCCTGTATAACGAATATTATAAATAGCATGCTTAAATTAAGAAACTTCCCGGACAGTTGGATGGAAGCGCACGTGATAATGATAGCAAAACATGGGAAAACCGGAAGTTTTCCACAAAATTATAGACCTGTTAGGTTACTATCAGCAGTAAGCAAAATAGCGGAAACAGTCATACTAACCAGACTCAACGACGAATCACAAGCTTTAAGATCTATTCCAGAGGCCCAGTTCGGATTTAGGACCGAACACTTCTGCAAACTACAGGTTTTAAGGCTGACAGAATTCATCACCAAAGGCTTTCGAAAAGTCGTACACAGAAACGGCGTTCCTCGACGTGAGTGAAGTTTTTGATAGAGCATGGCACCAAGGTCTGCTCTATAAAATGAGCAACCTAAGCTATAGTGAGGCGATGGCATATCTTCTTGCATCATACCAAGCAAACAAAAGGTTCAGATTTCGGATCGGGCCACCCCTATCTGAAATCGGAGCCGTGATAGCTGGTGTGCCTCAGGGAGCAGTGCTACTACCGTATCTATATACTATATACACAGCTGATACTTCAACAGACCCCAGAACACTGGTTATTCCGTACGCGGACGACACAGCCATGGCAGCTAGCAGTAGAGATCCTAATCTAGCTGCCAGCCACTTACAAAGTGCTCTGAATGGATTTCAAAGATGGTGCATTAAGTGGAAAATTGCCCTGAACTTCGAAAAGACCCAGGCCGTCATATACAGACACCGAAGAAGTAGACCAGACAAGGAGATCACCATATCCAACACCCCTGTAGAATGGACAAACGAGGCAGAATACCTCAGAGTGATACTAGATAGAAAGCATGTAAAGCAAGCAGTATAAAAAGCAAAAGCCTCCAGAAGTCAACTCTTTTCGCTAATAGACAGAAAGAGCAAACTTCGTTTCGAAACAGAAATCAGAGTGGCTAACAGCATAATACTAGCCTCACTAACATATGCTTCTGCCACATGAAGACACACATGCAAAAACAATAGAAAAAATGTTCAAATAGCCCAAAAATGGGCTATTTGAAAGATCCTATGACATCTTCAACGGCCTCGAAACTACAGAATTTTAAGAGAGTTTACAGACTACGACATTAACACAAGAACGGTGCATAGATGGCCGAAACAACAATTAACTGTATATAGGAAAGAAGAATAAAAATGAAGAAATGAGATAGTCACAGAGGAGTCAAAGCAACGTATTTTCGACAGTGAGCACCAAAAGCTTGAACATTTAGGTCACATATTGAGACAGGATAAGTATCATCTACTGGAATTGATTGTCCAGGGGAAAATAGACAGTGCGCGAGGACCAGGCAGAGAAGACACTCGTGGCTCCAAAATCTGCCGAAAAGCAATCAAAACAAAATAGGGAACAAAACTGCTGCAACCAATCAAGAGATGGTTGGTTGTATGAGTTTGGATAGCTGCAGCAGTTTGGTCATAGTCTGACGAGACTAAAACGATAGTATATAAGACCAACGTAAGGGCAATATACACCAGGGAATGTACATCCCAACGCACGCGCACATAGTAGTAATTTAAATATAGTAAAAAATAAAAAAACCCAAAAAAACATATAGGGTAAATCCGGGAGAGATGGGCCATCGGTATAGACGGGCCATTCGTCATATTGCAGATCCTCTTTTTATTGTGCAGTGCGACAACGTTGATTTATAACATTTAGTCAACGACAGACCTTGTTAACGTGGCCATTGCGACGTGTATGCATAAACAGCGGAGATTTTTGTACTTAATTATATGTTGTTGAAGAAATTTTACCTTGGTGAAGTTGTGTAAGTTTTGACAAAAGGTAAGTTTTTTTTTATTATTTATGTATTCAACTCTTATATTGAGATTAAACAACTGAACCTAACCTAAAATAACCTTATAAAATTTAAACTGTGTGTCCGATGGCGTGGTCCGTCTCTACCGAACCTTTGGAATAGACGGGCCACAGTGTATCGGTATAGATGGACTAATAATAAGTATTGGGTTTGTATTATTTAATTTTTTTTTAATAATAAGTATTATTAATTAATTTCTATATTGTTACAGGTTACAATATGCCTTCATATTATAAGCGGAAATCTACTGTTGAAAGAGGTAAATGGAGCGAAGAAGCACTACAAAATGCGGTTGCAGCTATCAGAGAAAATCGCATGGGACTAAATCGAGCTGCATTAGCTTATGGCATACCTCGAAGTAACATACAGAGAATAATGAAAAATAATGATCTAAAAAACACAATCGTCTTGGACCTTCTTCAACTCTTGGAGATGAGATCGAAATGAAATTAGTGCTGCATATTAAGAAATTGCAAAAGTATGGTTTACACCCAATCGTGACCATGTACAAACTGTGGCGTTTGAGTTAGCAGAAAAATTTAATGTAAGTCAAAAATTCAATAGAAATAACAATAAAGCTGGTTTTGACAAGTTGCAGTCTTTTTTAGGTATATTTTCATATACTTCAGGCAAGCCGGGGTATATTTTCAACGTAGACGAGACGGGTTTGCAGTTAAATAACAGGCCTGGACATGTACTTGCGTCTAAAGGATCCAAAAATGTCCCTGTTATTACATCAGGAGAGAAAGGGGAAACGATTTCTGTGATAAGCTGCTGCAATGCTGAGGTAATTTTACCTCCGTATTCCATTTTTAAAGGAAAAAATAGAAAAAAAGAATACGCGGATGGAATGCCACATGGAGCAATGTTTGTAATGTCCGAAAAATAGGCCTACGTAAATGCAGATATTTTTTTACATTGCCTAAAAAATCTATTTATTCCTCGAAAGCCTCAAGGCAAAGTTTTGTTGATATAAGATGGACATACGTCCCATATAGCAGCAGTGGAAGTATTAGAATGCGCCGAAAACAACGAAATTAGAATGTTGTGCTTATATAGTCATACCACGCATTTTCTGCAGGCGTTGGACCAAGCTTTTTTCAAATCTTTAAGGGCTAATTTTTACTCGAGATGTCAAAACTATATCAGAAATAACCCAACAAAAAAAAAATTACACGTTTCCAGTTTGGTGAGTTGTTAGGAAATGCGTGGACAATCTCAGCAACGGTGAAAAAGACTGATGAAGACTGAGACAACGATGAAGAAACTGCAGCTAGTACGTCTAAAGTTGAAGACTTAAGTGTAACACCTGGAAAAGTATTGGACAATTGGAATTGGACGTTATCGCCTGTACCCAAAATTGATGCCGCAAAAAAGAATGTAAGGGGCCGAGCAAGAAGAGTGACGGAAATTCTTAATTCTGCAGACAAAATTCAAGAAAATGAGATAAAGAAACAAGAATTAAAAAAGAAGACAGTTCCAAAGCAGCAAAACAAAAGGCGTCAATTTAAAATGTATGAGTTAGATTCGTCTGATGATGATTATGAATGCAGATGTGCCAGTTTTAGATGACAGCGAAGACGAAGACAAATTTAATGAAAATGAGTGCATTGGTTGTGGTGAAGATTACAGCAAAACATCCAGAAAAGATGATTGGGTTCAATGTTTGATTTGCAACCACTGGTGCCATGACAACTGTACAAAATTTGAAAATGTTTGTGATTCGTATGGAAAAATTGCTAGTAAAAAGAAATAAGTTAACATAATTATTTTATGTGTTTCAAACTGCCCAACTGTACCAATAGCAATGGCCCATCTGTACTTATTTGTATTGGTATAGATGGGCCAATAAGAAGTATTTATGTTAATTTCTATAACTTTTATATTCCTCAAGTTACATGTTTCTTTATTTTGCACAATAAATATATAATAGTATATTACATAACGAGAAATGTAAGAAGCTTATTACATGCGAGTAAAAAAGTTGCGCGTAAGCCGCGTAGCGGCGAGCGCAGTAATTTTACAAGCATGTAATAAGCTTACAACTCAAGTTGTGTACTATACTTTTTCTACGATTATTTTCGTTTATAAAAATAAAAATTAAATTACCACTACATATACCTATTTACACTGACAGATTAATAATTTTTAATCTGTCAAAATAACGTCTCTTAATTCGTTTCCATGGTAACTCGACCAACTGACTTACGAGGCTTATGTGATATTACACATTTTATAAAACTGAAGCGTAAGTTTTTTTATTACGTGCTAGTCATTACGTGTCAGTATCTTTTATGATGCATTTAATTAGCATCCAAATAGTAGGTAATATACAATTTACTAGTAAGAGAGTAGAAAAACTATATTAAGTATTCTTTCCCAAAAATCGTATCATACACTAGTCAATTTTTCAAGTAATCTGTGCGAGAAAAAAAGTGGCCCGTCTCTCCCGAACTTACCCTACACGGAGTATGTGAGAGCAATATACACTTGGGAATGCACACTTTATAGTTACAAGTATAGTTATAGTTTAGCACAAGTTAGCTTAGTAGTAGTAATTAAGATAAAAAAAAACAAAAAAAAACCGCTCACTGGCTAAACAAAACCACAGCTTCTACCGAACATCGAGTGTCATATGCTGTTTCGTCCAAAACTTAAAAAACCCAACAAAAATGTATAAAAGGCCCATTCGGCCATTTATACCAGCCATCAGGCATATGTCCCACAGACAGATCGAATGCTGATTCTATCGCGAATTCCGAGCACCTAGGTCATGTGCGGCATACATGGGCTCAACAAAATTTATTTTGCCAAATCGGCGGCTGAGTGTACGAGCACACACTTTTTTTGAACAGAGAGTCATCAGCCCAGGCTGGTGGCTCTCTGTTCGGAACACACACTTTTTCTTTTTTTTTAGGGACACCCGTCCCGATGTCAAGTTAGAGTAAATTCTATATAGTCAGTGAAGTAAATAGGAAGAAAAGCCGATATGTGTGCTACCCCTACAGTTAGGTGGCTTAACCACAGTCAATAAAAATAGAGGGTGTCCCATTACCGAAATGTTATAAAAGTAATTTAAATGAAAAGGATGAAAGGGGGACATTTCTTAACGACGACACATGAAAATCTAGTCAAAACTTCTTTATTTAAGATTTCTGTAGAACGGGCGCAACTCGATAGACAAAGACGCTTCCTAAAGACAATACGGAAGTATATTTACAGCTAACAAGAGTAATGGACATGGTAAAGGCTAGTCCTGAATAAATAACGCTAAAAGAATCTTTTAATAAAAGCAAAGGCTCGTAATAGCTGTAGTAAGCTGTAAGTAGCTGAAAGTAACATTACTTTCAGATAAATTTAAAGGTTCTCATTAAAAAATATATATTTTCTGTTAAAATCCTTTATAAAAGGTATATAAAAATGCCTCAAACGGGCTATCCAGTAAAATGGTCCTGAGACTAAGTGTCTACGAGGACCTGTTGATAACAACTGTCATGTTTACTCATGTAGAGTCATACGCTGCCATGTTACCTATCCAACGGTAACTTAACCATCACAAATTAGTAATACTAATAATGTAAAACAACTTCAAATTTATAACATTTAAAGGGTTTTTTACCCATATATTTTGGTGGCTACTAGCATGTACAACCGTTTGCACTGATGATGGATTGTTTAATCTGAAAACGTTTTGCAATGTGTTTGTGATAGCCCGTTTGAGGCATTTTTATATACCTTTTTTAAAGGATTTTAACAAAATTTTTTGTGATATATGGTATACAGCCAGCTACAGGAACTTAGTTTCCTCGTGGAATTATATATTTTCTAATTCCTTATAATATAACCTTATTTAATTTAATCCCCCACAATTTAATATCTCGGCCTACACTGATGTAGCTAACTGCGTACATTTGATAAGTGCGTGTAGATAATAATTTTCGAATTTATATTTTTTGTATAAGAACAATAAAATTGAGGGTTTTCCGAAATATTACTCCGTAATATACTTTAGTATTGTTTTGCCGAGCATAGAATTCAAATAAAAGTTTCCGGTGTTCTTGCTTATTAAGTTTTTAAAATAAAAAGTAAGTCTATTTATACCTTACGTAACACCATAATATACTTATTTTGTTTCTTGTTTTCTCAACTCTTTTATGCTTGGTGCCAATATCACCCATGCTAAATCATATATGATATAAAAAGTCATATGTGATCTATTCTTTATTATTATTTTTCCATTTTATTTGTCTAGTGCTAGAATTGTCTATATGGGTTTAAATTGATTTTTTAAAAACGAACTTATATAGACCATAAATCATTTTTGAAAAATCATTAATTTTTTAATTTTATATCTATATAATTTCCTATTTTTAACTAAAATTTCGCAATTTTATCGGTTTTAAGCATAAATCAATAACAATTTCGAACCAGTTAGTTTATTTACGTTGGATCAATTTATTTATAATATATTCAGTGCACACTTGTATTCATGTAATCTTCCGTTTCCATTTTGTTGCAATTTCGCAACTGTTCATATAACATTATATTTTTTAAGCCCTTTTCTCTATTCAGATTGCCAAATATAGGCCTCTCTTAATTCTTGCCATTCATCTCTGTTGTTTGTAAGACATTTCCACATTGGTCCTATAGTTCTTTTAATATATCTAAATGCTCCAGCACATTTGAGGTCTTTATCGTGGTCTTTTGGCTTCATATGGCCGCCAATTCCCGATTTCTTTATTCCATTGGCCATCCTTAAGACATTCGTTATGTCCAGCCCAATTCCATTTTAGTTTAGCTGCCTGTTCGACAGCGTCTTTTACTTTTGTTCTACTTACTGCGAGTGTCCATTGTACTTGTTGGAGAAAATTTCTGAAAAATACCTTAATGGAACACTGTATATTATTTCTTTTTTTTAAACAACGAAATTATACTTAGGCAGTTCTTCAAATAATAATATTAACATTTGTAACATAAAAAAATCATCTGAACAAAATAACTAGCAAAACATATTAGCAATTTTTTCATTTTGTGACAGTCTTTTTCAAAAATTCAAAATTAAATCTGACATTTTGTTTGACATTAATTTTGAAATTTGTTTTCCGGTACCAATATTTTCATCACTCTGTTGTCGAAAATCTACCCATATAATTCGTTACTTGCCTGCCAACTCTCATCATCCACATTCACAAATTAATTCAGTTATTAATAGCCTTCCAGATCAATACGCCTTTGCGATTATGCTAGTCGACCTGCAGAGCTCTCTAGTTTAAAACAACTCATCAATCAATAAATCACAGGCATCAATCTCCCACTCAATTTCAACATAAAGACTTAGACCCTTCATCATTTGAAAGCGTTTCTTCCTTATATTAAAGATGTCACTGACAAAATCGACACAATTCTTGAACCAAATATTCGATCAGTCAGACAGGATTCCAAATTAACAACACGGAGTTCAATGAAATTTCTTGTGCAGGATGCCCCCGATCTTATATAGGCCAAACAAATCGTAAAATTTAAAATAAGATTTATGAACATAACATTTCTGTTCAGAATTTCGACTCAATTTCAGCTCTAGGTCAACACCATCTTCATACAGGTCACAAAATTATTTTCGTCCACTTACCCTCCAATCAAAATCATTTCGTTAGAAATGTTCGCGCCAACCCCTGCACTTATCCCCTCGCTAACCCCCACGCCAACTACCACCCAAACCACGTCTACATCGACGGTATAAATAAACCGTTTGCTGTTCCTAGAAGTAGTAATGCATTGATTGGTGATTAGTGTAGTAGTGTCTGAGGGCACGGGAGACATAGACCTCGGAAGCCCTGAAGAAGATATCAGAGTGGATGTCGAAAACTCGGCAGTGACAATCGATGCGGTTTTACCCGAAAGCCAGTTGAGTTTAATATTAATTCTTATAATAGTAATAATCTTAGCTTTAGGTTTAATTGTACCAGCGGAAATCTTTCCAAACATATTATTTTTACATAAGACTTTAATAAATTTAGCGAAAATACGTTAAACATAGTAGAAAATAACAATAAAGCGGGTTGCAAGTAATGCCTTTGTATTTTAACATACTGAATATTCTTTGCGAAAACAAGCATCATCATTATCCAGTTTCTATAACAAAAGACAAGGAAACCACATGTAACAATAAAAACTCTAGACCAGCATTCATTTAAAACAAACGTGTCGTGTAGAGTTTATAAATATCAAATCATTGGACTTTTCTTTTCCGAAAACTTAAATGCGGATCGTTATTAGTGGTTTTTAAAAAATGAAGTAAATACTTTTCTAGGTTTCTAGTAGTTTTCTACTTTTCTACGATTCAACATTATAAGATACAGTTCTAGTGCGATGGTGTGTTATGGTATCCCATAACATAGCAGACTGGCCTACACTGTTTCATGATTTAAAACCACTCGATATTTTTCCTCTTCTTGGCCAAGATTGGCCAGCCAGGATATACGTCTACGTCCAGGGCCTCTCTTACCTTCAATCTTGCCTTGTAGAATCAGTCGGTCTGTAGAAGGTCAGAATATAGAAGTCGGTATTTATCATTACGCATGATGTGGCCGAGGTAAGCCAATTTTCTGTTTTTTATGGTGTTATTAATTTCTTTGTCTTTTCTTAGCCCCTGGAAAATAGTTATGTTACTTGTGTGATGTATATATGAGAACTTCAACATACGTCGGTGACACCACATTTTAAATGCCTCTAATCGTTTCGTAGCATCTTCTGTAAGGCTCCAGCTTTCTACCTCATAGAGGAGATCACTAAAAACGTAACATCTAAGAATTCTTATGCATATATTGATATTTAAAGATAAGTTGCAGAGAATCTTGCTGAGGCTGTTAAAAGTGCTTTTGGCTTTTTCAATACGAGTTTTTATTTCGTAGCTGTGATCCCAAGTATCCTTAATATTGCAGCCCAAACATCATATTTTTCCAGTCTTTCTAACGGTGTATCTTCTTCTTAACATGCCATACACTAAAGTGCGTAGGCGACTATCTCATTACTAGATTTCTGTTCTTGGCGGCGTGACACAGCTCCCCTGTATTTTATATTCCTGTCCATTCTGTAATATTTCTTAACCAGGATAATTGTTTGCGGCCGGCTCCTCTCCTACCTTCGATCTTCCCTTGTAGGATTAACTGTGGTATTTCATATTTTGCTCCTCTCAATATGTGCCCAAGGTAACCAATCTTGCGTTTTTTAATTAATTCAAAGAGTTCTCTTTCCACTCCGGCTCTATTAAGGACGTCATCGTTTCGAACTCTATCCACCCAAGGTATGCGCATCATTCTTCTCAATGACCACATTTCAAATGCTTCAAGTTTGTTGATAGATGTTTTTTTCAAAGTCCACGTTTCCATGCCAAAAGCTTGTCTTGCCATTTGTATTCGAGTTTTTATCTCGTGTTATGGATCCGATTGGTCATTGATTGTGGTGCCAAGGTATTTAAAAGTTTTCACGCGATTTATACGATTGTCACCCATGCATATTATCGGGTTTTCTGGAGAGTTTCTGCTAATGACCATATATTTCGTTTTAAAAATGTTGATTTTGAGGCCATATTTTTTACCTATGCTATTCGCCCTATCAAGTAATAACTGCTGATCTTTCAAATTATCAGTTATAATCACTGTGTCGTCCGCATAGCGTAGATTGCTAATAGGTATGTCGTTCACCTTAATGCCTAATTCCGTATCTTCTAATGCTTCCGCAAATATATTTTCAACATATAAATTAAAAAGCATCGGAGAGAGTATGCAGCCTTGGCGGACACCTTTCCGGATTTCAAATTCATCCGTATATTGGTCTTGATTAATCCTCACCTTTACCATTTGGTTCCAGTATAGATTCTGAATAATTCTGATCTCCTTCTGCCCTATGTAGTAGTTCTATCATGATATCATGTTTAACATTGTAAAGTGCCTTCTCGTAGTCGATGAAGGTGAGGTAGACATCTTTTCGTTGATCTAAACAGTTTTGTATTAAGGTGTTTAAACATAAAATTGCCTCTCTTGTTCCTAGTCCTCCCTTAAAACCGAATTGTGTTGACCCGCTAAGTTCTTCTAGTATCCTGTACATTCTTGAGTGTAATATCCTATTGAAGAGTTTCAACAAGTGACTTATTAAACTGATTAAGTGGTGTTCATTGCATTTTGTGGCATTAGCTGTTTTTGGGATCATCACAAAGGATGACTGCAGCCATTCTCGCGGAATGTAACCAGTATCATAAATTCTATTGAACAGCCTTACCAAGATTTCGATATTCTCCTCGTCTAGTAGTTTTATTGTTTCTATATTAATTTCATCTGGACCTGTTGCTTTATGCATCTTTGTGGTTCTAACTGCATATTCTATTTCACTTCGCATTATTGATGGCCCTAATAGGTTTTCGGAAGGATCACAGTCGAAAAATTAGTTAAATTATTAACATAATTTAACTCATTTTTCGACTGTGAAAATCTCGGGCAGTTCATTTTCCAATCGTACTGTTGCTTTTTGTTGAAGATATAAATTTGGGATCAGTCTTATATCCTTACCATCGAGTCCTGATATTTTTAGGATATGGATTAGTTTTCCATTTGGGACATTATCAAATGCCTTCTCGAAATTAACGAAACATGCATACACATTTTAGTTGACATCCTTGGCTCTTTGTAGAACTTGCAAACTAAAAAGTGCTTCCCTCGTTCCGAGTCCTGCTCTGAATCCAAATTGAACTTCATTCAGGTGTTCTTCTAATTTGGTGTATATGCGCGAGTGAATGATAGTAAGGAGTACTGTAAGTACATGGTTCATCAAACTAATTAATCTATGTTCTTTACATTTGCTAGCTTGGTAAGTAACTAGTCTCGTAGATGTTGTTAAATAGTTTCGTAAGAGCTGTGATTTGGTGTGCCTCTAATAGCTTTAAAATTTCACCATGCTTCTCATCAGGTCCCGGTAATTTTCCATCTTTAGCTTAATGGCCATAGTTACTTCTTCGTTTGTTATGTCTGGGCCGTAGGGATTGTTTATTTCAGTCAGACTTCGAGCTGCATCTTCGAATAATTCTTGCATATATTCTTTCCATCTTCGTAATTAATCTTCAATGGTAGTCAAAATCTGGTCTTCAATGTCTACAACTATGCGTGTATTGCGACGTTCTCTGGTATTCTGTAGCTCTTTAATTTTTTTGTGCATATTGGGCATAATTTTTTTCTAGAGTTCCTTAAAACAAAAGTTATGCTCTTATGACGATGTTGTGATGTTGACCGTTTAGAGAGAATAATTATAGAAACTGTTCGTAGTATAACTCCTTTTGTGGAAAATATTTTCTTGAGTCAATTACAGATAATAATTGTTTATTTTTATTTATTATCACAACATAAACTAGTTTGTTATTCATTTAAATGCATCGTTACAAAGTTACAAACTAATGAATAAACAATTTAAATATTATCAGTGTATAATTGAAATTTAGGGATAAATGTTTTGATAACAGTAGATTTTTATATAAAAGTTTATTATTTTGAAGTGCTTTATCAAATTCATAATATTATTAAATGCATTGCATTAATGTGCAAACTAAAACTAAAATTATCTTTATACCTGGCCAAGAAACTATCTAAATTGTTCCATAGATAATAGTTATTTAATATTAAAATTTTAAAACAGAAACAAAAAAATTAAAAATTTGGTCATTTCTAACGATACAACTTGTGTTTGAAAAATCTACCAACAAGGGACTCTAAGAATACAAAGGAAGAAATATCTTCAATAATAGAAGCCAAAGACATAAAGTGGAAAAAAAAACAAAAACAGAAGAATGTTGTATACTGTAAAGCCGGATAAATATTGACCTCCCAGAAATGAATACAATAAGCTGATATTCTGTAGGGGCGTAGGAAATTTCGACACTAAGCAGGTAGCGACTAAAATTTAATGGTAATTTTCGACACCAGCCCCAATTCCCGTTTTTATCTTACAGGTACCTATATTAGACACCAAGTAAATATAGCTGCGACATAAATAAAATACCATAATTAATTAATTTATTTATTTTAATAAAAGCGTAGATTGAATAATTTGGGTTATTCAATCAACGATAAAAGTAATGTGCATTTTATTTCTTTATAGCTGTAATAATATCTAAATATAATACAACTAGTACCTAATTTTTGTACATTTTACCGTTAATATACTTGTATACAATGATTTATTTGCTATTATAGGAATGATAAGATACAACTTTTATAAAATCTAACCTACGTATTTGTTGGAATCGTAGTTTATCCATCATTTTCTCCAAAAATGCCAATTTAGCCTTAACAGTAGTATCTTTGATTTTTGCTGGTATATGTAAACTATTTATTTTGACATAAGTGTCTACTTGATATTCTTTTAACTTTTCAATAAAAATAAAAATAGAAGGATGTGTTTTATAAAAAGAAGAATTAACTCTTAAATGAAAGGATTCACAGGCATTTGTGGTCCTCGCAATAGACGGATTCTGATTAGACCATATGTGTGGTGGAAATAGAGCGCTATCGAAAATGTAATTTTCCAGTAAATAATCTGCATATATATATATATATATATATATATATATATATATATATATACATATATATATATATATATATATATATATATATATATATATAAATATATATATATATATATATATATATATATATATATATATATATATAAGAGTAAGAAAAAAGAAGTACTTGTGACTCGTTTGGAAAAAATATAACACTGTTTTTGATGGGTTGGAGTCAATAAAAGGGGCTATTTGTTGACTATTTTTTACTCGAGCTTTCAATTGTGATTACAATTTTTATCAAGAGCTTCTAAAAAATACAAAATGTCTTACAAAGTTGAACTAGAAATAAAAAATTTTTTTTTAACTCACCAAATAAAATTAGTTTCTTATATAAAACTACTGCTTACATAATAAATACAAAAAATATTAATAAAAAAATGCCTTATTCTAATAAATGTTTCTCTGAAAAATTTAGATGAAGTTTCTTAAGAAAAAATTAAATTTATAAACAAAAATAGAATAGCTACAACCAGCCTAAAATGACATAAATACTAGCTTAAAAATTTTTATTTTTGACATATTGTCAAAAATAAAATTTTGTTTAAAAAATTCTTCTTTGTTAAGTAACAAAAAAAAAGAAGAAGATTTATTCACCATTGATAGATGCCCGAAAAAATGTAACAAATACATGGAAAATTCAAAATGTGATATTTTACTGACTGCATAAATTAAATAGAAATTATATAATTATAAATTTTGCTTAAATTTTGAATTTCTGACCTTTTGTTTAAATTATTATCACTTTTGCTAATACAAACCATTTCCAAAAAAGTTCTTTTAAATTTATTACTTTCATTACATAAAATTTTAATATTATCAAAATCCATAATATGGTCTTTGTCTATTACATGCTCTGCCAAAGCACAAGATGGTTTCTTAATTCTACAATCACTCTTGTGAGAAATAATGCGATTTGAGAGATTTCTTCCAGTCTCACCAATATACTCAGCTTCACACTGAGTACAAACAATGCTGTATACTACATTTGTTTGATCTAATTTGTCTATAGGATATTTAGTTTTGGAATATAAAGATGAAATAGTTTTGATGTTCTTTGTTGCTATTTTTATATTGTCAATAACCTTTAATGTTTGTATTAATTTAGGAGTTAATGATGGTATAAAAGGTAGTGAATGATAATATATGTTTTGATTGTTGGATACAGTGTTTTGAGATTTAGCAAAAAATGGTGTTAAGTTATTTATATTTAATAAATTAGAAAAAAGCATCCTATGTAGCATATCAGGAGGATAAGAGTTTTCAATTAAAATATTTTTTAACAAATGAAGATCTTCTTGTAGGTAGTCTGGATGAGAAAGTTTTAAAACACGTTCCTTTAATCCTGTTAAAACTTTGAACGTGTTTTAAAACTTTCTCATCCAGACTACCTACAAGAAGATCTTCATTTGTTAAAAATATTTTAATTGAAAACTCTTATCCTCCTGATATGCTACATAGGATGCTTTTTTCTAATTTATTAAATATAAATAACTTAACACCATTTTTTGCTAAATCTCAAAACACTGTATCCAACAATCAAAACATATATTATCATTCACTACCTTTTATACCATCATTAACTCCTAAATTAATACAAACATTAAAGGTTATTGACAATATAAAAATAGCAACAAAGAACATCAAAACTATTTCATCTTTATATTCCAAAACTAAATATCCTATAGACAAATTAGATCAAACAAATGTAGTATACAGCATTGTTTGTACTCAGTGTGAAGCTGAGTATATTGGTGAGACTGGAAGAAATCTCTCAAATCGCATTATTTCTCACAAGAGTGATTGTAGAATTAAGAAACCATCTTGTGCTTTGGCAGAGCATGTAATAGACAAAGACCATATTATGGATTTTGATAATATTAAAATTTTATG
This sequence comes from Diabrotica balteata, assembly GCA_918026665.1. Taxonomy (NCBI): domain Eukaryota; kingdom Metazoa; phylum Arthropoda; class Insecta; order Coleoptera; family Chrysomelidae; genus Diabrotica; species Diabrotica balteata. The sequence goes on from OU898283.1 coordinate 25,168,125, forward strand.
TAATGAAAGTAATAAATTTAAAAGAACTTTTTTGGAAATGGTTTGTATTAGCAAAAGTGATAATAATTTAAACAAAAGGTCAGAAATTCAAAATTTAAGCAAAATTTATAATTATATAATTTCTATTTAATTTATGCAGTCAGTAAAATATCACATTTTGAATTTTCCATGTATTTGTTACATTTTTTCGGGCATCTATCAATGGTGAATAAATCTTCTTCTTTTTTTTGTTACTTAACAAAGAAGAATTTTTTAAACAAAATTTTATTTTTGACAATATGTCAAAAATAAAAATTTTTAAGCTAGTATTTATGTCATTTTAGGCTGGTTGTAGCTATTCTATTTTTGTTTATAAATTCAATTTTTTCTTAAGAAACTTCGTCTAAATTTTTTAGAGAAACATTTATTAGAATAAGGCATTTTTTTATTAATATTTTTTGTATTTATTATGTAAGCAGTAGTTTTATATAAGAAACTAATTTTATTTGGTGAGTTAAAAAAAAAAATTTTTTTATTTCTAGTTCAACTTTGTAAGACATTTTGTATTTTTTAGAAGCTCTTGATAAAAATTGTAATCACAATTGAAAGCTCGAGTAAAAAATAGTCAACAAATAGCCCCTTTTATTGACTCCAACCCATCAAAAACAGTGTTATATATATATATATATATATATATATATATATATATATATATATATATATATATATATATATATATATCAAGTGTTGCGTTTATAGGTTTATATGACATTAAATCATAAAGAAAGCATTCTTCAACTTCTGCTGGATTTAAATAAGTTAAACCAAACGTATGCCTTAACCATTTTCCAATTTCTGAATTTGTATCCTTATATTCTTGTACCAAACCCAAAGATTGAATTTTTTTAAACCAGTTTTGGTGTAAGTGAAAACGGCATCCACTAATTTTTGCAGTGGGCCACATATACAATAAAGCACAGTCAATTGCTTTTTCAAAGTCCACAAATATTTCAGTTGGCTCTAATGATAATTGAAATGTTTCAAAAATCTTAGACCTTAATAAAGAAAATAAATTTTTGTATGTCATTGACAATTTGTCCTTTAACAAACAATATGCTAAAGGAACATAATGTCTATTTTCCAAGCCATGTATTGTAAATAATTGTAGAATATATTTGGTACTGTATGAAAATGTACCATCCATATACAAAGTTTTTAATTTACACAACAAACGAATATTTGTCTCGCATGAAAATACAATTACATTTAATTCAGGATGATTTAAAAACAAAAAATTAACTAACTAGGTTTTAGGAGAATAATTACTAACCGCGTTATGGACTTCTGATATACTTCTTGGTAACGGACCTGGTAACAGTTTACGACGACAGTTGTAAATGTCCTTTCTTATGCTAGCTATGTCAGGAACCGTCAGCAAATTGGCATCACACTCAGCAACATCAGTTCTTGTAATTTTGGCAGGCTTTTCCGATATGTCCTCTTGGGCTTTTCTTTTACATGCATTGGTTACCATCTTTACTTCAAGCGTTTTTGGATCGGCGGCTTCATGATTATGTACCAAATCACTTCTTGTGATGGTGAGGTCCTCACAGCCTATTGTAAACACTTTTGCGGAACACTTAGTGTTTCTTTGGATGCAGCGCCAAAATATCTCGCCGCTTTTTAACACTTTCTGTTTCGAGAACCAATGATGCTCCACCACTAATAAATCTCGACCATGGGAACTTTTTATCAAACTCATTTTTTAAATATCCGTATACGTGCACAAGTCAACGTCAAACAAGAAATAAATTACAACTGAAATAATTTAGTCACAAGTACACAAGTGCCACGCCCCCCGCCGTGACAATAAATATTGGGATAACCCGCTTGTCCTGCTTGGGTGCAAATGTCCATCGCCGCTAATTACCTACCTACCTGCTTTATGCCGCGGTGTCGAAATTTCCTATAATAAAATTTGACCCTTCGATTACCCCACGTACAAAGACAATTTGGTGTCGAAAGTTCGCCCGCCGTTCTGTAGAACTCTGTACAAAAACCTGCCTATTGTTCTATAAGACTACCGTTTAAAGTACCTTTGGTATATATTTACGTAAGGTAGATCTATAGTTTTTCCATTCCTCCTTATTGCTTTTTTTTTTGTGGATAGGCATGCCTTTGCATGAGATTCCGGGTCTCTGCATCTCCGTTCCCCGTTTTCGTTTTTGTTAATGATTACCACATTTCTGGATTTTGTTTATTCTTGACGATATTTATGTTTGTTATTTTCTTCTTTTGTATTGAGTCATTTGTGGCACGCATTTTGTTTACTCGTTTCTTATTGTCTTAATTCTCGAGTTTATAATTTCATACTAAGTTGGTAATTCTTCGGATATTTCTTTTTGGATATTCCTTACCTAAGTTTTCAGTGGCTGGCTGTTTATCCTTTGGACTACATATCTGTTAACACGACCGTATCTTGGTTTATAAATATTTTGGTTAATTCGTTACCTGATTTACTTTGATATAGATCCCTTGAACTGACATTATTATAGTCCTGTTAGTTTGAATCTTGTTGTTTCTTCTTGTTTTTTAAACGGACAATTGTTTTATAATTAAATGGGATTTCAATTCAGGCTTTTATCAAGTAATTATCCGATCTACATAACATACTTGTGAAGACTCTTATCGACCTCTGTTCATTTGTATTTTGGTGCCATGTATATTTGTGTATGTCTTCATGTGGAAAGAAACCGTTTAAAATTTTCAAGTCAAATTATCATAGTTAAATATAAGTTGAAAAATACTTAGAAATTTTCTTTTACCCTCATTTTGACATTTTTTTCTTCTAGTGTTTAAGTTGCCCATTACTTTCATGACGATTTGCCCATATCGTTCTCGATTATGCGCGACATGTAATAATTCATCTGCTGATAAGCCAGTCCATTGACGAAGGTTTCGGAGCCATGTGTATTTCTTCCTACCAAATTTTCTTTTTTTCCGTCGATCTTTCCATTGAATATCAACTGCATTTTCCTGAATCTGCTTCTCTCATTATATGCCCCAGATATTCAAGTTTTCTCTTTTTTATCATCTTTATTAAGTCACCTTCACCTTGACCTACTCTGTTGAGGACTTCTCTGTTTGAAATGCGTTGAACCCATGATATTCTAAGCATTCTACGATATAATCACATCTCGAAGGCTTCTTATTTGTTTATCCTGATAACCTTCATAATCCAGGTTTCACATCCATACAGTAATACAGGATACACATAACATTGTAGGAACTTAATTCTCAGCTGTAAGTTCAGCTGAGAATTGCTCAGAATATATTTAAGTTTCATAAATGCTCCTCTTGCAATTTCTATACGAGTTTTAATTTTTTCATCCGGATTTAGTGTCTCGTTTATTCAACATTCTAGATATTTAAAATGGTTAACTTTTGTAAACGGTTCTTTATTGACAATCAGTTGTATAGCGCCGAGGTCTTGTTTACTAACCACAAGTAACTTTGTTTTTGTTGTATTTATGCTTAGTCCGTTATTAGAGCATTCTCTAGTGACTCGATCTATAAGAAATTAAAGATCTTTGACACTTTCAGCCATGATTGCGTTGTCATCTGCATATCTGATGTTATTAATAGTTTCTCCCCCGATTCGCCACTCACATTGCCCTTCCAAGGCTTTGTTAAAAATTATTTTTGAGTAAACGTTAAACAAAGTTGGGGACAACACACAACCCTGTCTAACACCTCTTTGAATACAAATTGTGTCTGTCTACCAGAATAGAAGCTTCTTGATTCCAATATAGATGTTTTAAAAGTCTTAGATCTTTACCATCTATAAACTACCAGTATAGTACTTATGTCGGTAGATGTTAAGGTTGGCCGACACCATTGGTTAATTTATAATTTCTCAATTAGTTGTCTCATTTTTTAGTTTTCTGTCAATGAGGTTCTTTAGCGGCCTTTTGATGTTTTAATACACAGCTAAATATGTGAATATAGTTACTGATTTGTTCTCTTCCTCGGCCCTTCTTTTGTGTTTCGGTGTTAACTGCCATTGATACTTTCATTTGCTCCAATCTCTTAGTTACCTACTTCCACCTTATTTTGCCATCCTTTTTTATTCCGGGCACCAAAATGTATTGTCCCTTTTTAATGCCGTAGTACTATTTCCGAGGAGATGACCAAATTCCTTCTCCAGGAACATGTTATTCCAACAGAACAACATGAATTTGTCTCTGGTCGCTAACCAATGCCCTACATTGTGTTAATGACTGGAGGTCATCCCTTAATAGTTCGCAGCCAGTCGACGTTGGTTATGTAGATTTCTCTAAAGCCTTTGACCGTGTACTTAAGCGCAGACTTCTACATAAGCTAGAACATTTCGTAGTTCGCGGTACTTTACTTCGTTGGATAAATGATTTTTTTGACAGATCGATATTACAAAATTAGAGTTGGCGAAGCTTTCTCACAGGACAGGTTAGTGGAATATGGATTGCCTCAGGGCTCTGGGCTTGGACCGCTGCTTTTTACGGTTTATAATAACGGTAATCCTTAATATGTCTCAAGTAAAATATCGTTTTACGCTTGACACAAAAATATATGTCAATCCAATTACAAACCAGCTACAAATAGACTTGGACTCTACTTTAACTTTTGTTCATAGTGGTTACTACCCCTAAATGCGTAAAAATGTATAGTGCTTCGAATTGGTAAAAATAATCCACTTGTGACGTACTTTATTAACGGCCAGCCATTCGATTGTGTATATACTTATAACGACCTTGGTGTTATAGTAAACAGCAGCCTAACTTGGTCCGACCATATTATGTTTATTTGTAAACGTGTGAACTCCAGACTGTATCTTATTCGGAGGTGTTTTTCGAGAGTCTCAATGTAATCATTCTGAAAACTTTATACTCTTTACGTAAGACCCATACTTGAATATGCTGAACCAACATGGTATCCTGATTTGGTTCGAGACAAGACTTTGATGGAAAACGTTCAAAGACACGTCTCTCGAATTCCTTTGGGACCGAGAACTTCTTATGCAGAGAGACTTAGTTGGCTAACCTAACTTCTTTTGAACTTCGCCGACAACGTGGAGACTTAATTACAACATTTAAAATATTAAAATTTAATTTTGGAAATTTCGATGAAATGTTTACCATAAATCATGACGAACGCCTCAAAGGTCATCAGTTTAAACTAAAGAAAGAAAACTTTTCTACAAGATCAAGACAGAACTTTCTACTAAATAGAGTTTTTGAGTGCTGGAATAACCTTAATAATCACATTGTCTCTGCTCCCCCTATCAACTTGTTCAAAAACAGACCTGATCATTTTATGTTATACTTAAAATATTGTTTTTCTTTTATATAATAATGTTGTAATAATTTTGTCACTTATTTTGTAATTTTATTTACTAGTAGGTTATTAACGAAATTTCTTTGTTTTGGTGCATAATAGGGACTTGTTCCTCTGCCCTCGCTTATGTATAATAATAATATTCTGTGTAGTTAGTCCGACGTCCTAGACTTTTCTCTTCTGGGATATGTAGCCATTTGATGTTGTATAACATTAGGTTTCTGGCCCAACGACTGAGCCTTTGACCTGGAGGGACAGGGATTTTTCTATCGTAGCGATCTCTATTAGCTTTTTCTTCTTGCTCTTAAAAGCCTTGGACTCTCAGTTTCGCCGAATTCGCCGTTTCGATTGTTCTTCTCCGATTTTACCGCCGTTGTGGACTTCATCCGTTTCCTGGACAAGGAGTCCTTATAGGATACTATCAGCTAGGTCATCTTGCAATTTAAAAACAAAAATGGAAATAAAATCTCTAAGAGGTCAGATATATTATATATAGTTAGGTGATTTATATGAATCATTGTATTAAAGCCAAGTTATAATAGAGCAGTCAAATAGCATTTATAGATAGCAGTCAAGAGCATCAAACAGTCAAAATAAAAGGTGTAGAGTTTAGGATCGGACGATAGACCAAATATGTCAAGGAAGGAAATTAAACACGCTTTTAAGAATTTGAAACACAATACGGCTTATTGGGAGAAAAGAGGTCATAAAACTTCTGGCATCTGATATCAAAAACCCAAACTTTTTAAAAGCTTTGTTTGCATAAGGAAAACTTATATAAAATACTTATAAAAAATAAATAAAAACATTATGTTACAAGTCTACTGTCTACTACTATATAATATTCTTTTTATAGTGTAATATGCGTTTTAGTTCCTTATCTCTAAGCCTGTCTATCTCAACAGTCGTTTTCACTTAAATTTATTTCAGACATTGGTTTGAGGTGCTGTCTCGTGTCCTCTTCTCTGGCGGAATTCATTCCAATATATTTTTAGGTTCTGTCAACTATTTGATTCAAAACTAATAAACATTCAGTTCCAACATAAAGATATTCATAAATACACTTAGGAACGACCTAGTACAACCCTACAACAGAAGTCGATCATAGACTATATAATAATGAGGCAGGAATCAAAATTTAAGGGTCAAGACTGCAGAGTAAAAAGAGGATCTAACTGTGGAACAGATCACTACTTTCTTTAGGCTAATCTTTTGTGCCCCTTTAAACAACACTACAAACAGAACACGGAAATTAAGGGAAACGATAGTACACAGTACAAAACGGAGAGATATAAATTGCACCTTTTATTCCAACCAAGTATTAAACATATTTTTCAATCTAGATTTGAAAAGGAACTAAATAAGATGGAAAGAGAAATGGATGTAAAATAAGAATACAACGCCTTCAAAACGATAATAAAAAGAATTGCTTATGAAGTATTAGAAACAGAGAACAACAACAAAAACAACATGAATCATGATGGATCACAAAAAACGTAAAAGAAATGATACAAGAAAAAAAAAAACAAAATATATAAGAAATAGCTAACAAATATAAAACATCTAGCAATAAAGTAACATATTAAAGGAAAACGAAGAAGTACTCAATAAATAAAATAAGCAAAAAACAATTTCTGAGAACAAAAATGTGTTCAAGTTGAATATTTAATTGGTGGTTCTCAGACTATGAAAGCATGGAGAACTATCACTAATCTAAAGGAAAACACTCCTTAAGCAACTTAATTCCTATAGAAAGTTGGGAAAATTACTCTAGCAATTTACTCCAAGAGTCTAGATTGGAATATATGGGAGAGGAATATAGTGTGGAGAGACAAACAATGGTAACATTAATACGACTAACAACAAGGTTCGTACTGCGACATTTAAAATAAAGAATGGACGATCTCAAGTACCTAGTAATATAGCTGAGAGTAACTTAAAGCAGGAGATCCACTCCTAATAAAACGAATAACTTCTCTAATGAATTAATGCTGCCAACAAATTAAAGTACCATCTGAATGGAAAACCGCTCACCAAGTGTCCATCTTTAAAAAAGGTAATCGAAAAGATCCTAACTGCTACATAGTATTAAGTGTCCTACCTACTTTTGGGAAATTTTTTTGGAAAGAAATTATTGTAAAAATACAAGAATATGTCGAACATCTAATTAGTGAAGAAAAAAGCGGATTTACGCCTGGCAGATCGTGTACTAATAACTTGTTTATACTTTAACAATTAACAGAAAAAAGAATAGCAGTTGATACAGAAGTATATCTAGCCTTTATCGACCTAGAAAGGGCGTATGATACAATTCCAAGACTTAAATTGTGGTAAGCTTTACAACAAATCGGCATTAGTCCCTAGCTTTTAGGAATAATCACAGAAGTATACAGGGATAACACTACCTACCTAAAAATCGGAAATAGACTATCAGAGGCAATAAAAGTAATTAAAGGACTGAGACAAGAAATATTATGTCACACTTATTGTTTAATTTATATAATGAGGCAGTCCTCCAAACTTGAAAAAACCACTGCCAGGGAATGAGAATCCCATAGAATATGACATACTGTTCTCCCTGAAATTTGTGGATGACCAAGTCGTCCTAGCTCAAGATTGCTGTTATCTAGAATTTATGATAAAGTGTCTATACAGAGAATATGTAAAATGGGGGATAGAAGTCAGCATGAAGAAACAAATATTTATTTATCAATTCAGATGCAAGGTTTGAAGCGTTGATAGACGAGGACGTGGACATTAAAACAGTGGAAAAATTTAAATATTTAGGTGCACTAATTGATAAGAATGGCTTGGAAGAAACCGAAATTAAACACCGAATTAATCAGAGATGTAAAATTGTAGGATGTCCAAACTCCTTATGGTGGGATCGCAATATTTCCAAAATGAACAAAAAAAGAATAGGGCAAACTATGGTTAATCAGTTCTTTGTTATGGCTCTAAAGTATGGACAATTACTGCAGACCTGAGGAGGAGATTGTTGGCAGTTGACATGGATAATTAGAGAAGAAGTGCTAGAACATCATGGCTGGAAAGGAAGATCCACGAATCTATTAGAAATAACATGAATGCTACAGAAACAGTCATTGACAGAATAGAAAGAAGAGGTTTAAAATTGGTTTGGACACCTATTGCGAATGCCTGGCGTTGGCCTCAAAACTTCACAGATGGAAGCCCCTGAAAGAAGAAAAAAATAGACCTCGAGGCTCATGGAATGAAGAATTAAAATGGAAATGGAAATTTTTTTGGAATAGTTTTCTCTCCCATTTGCCTTACGTGTCCATATCATATTAATTGTTGATTCTCTATACGTTGTTTTATCATTTCTTCTACATAAGTTTCTGAGCTATAAGTAATAACCGGTATATTCTTCCATATAATTGGTATATTGTACATTTTTTTTCTGGTCCAATATTTTTCTGCCAAAATACGGTGATTGAATCTGTGATTGTCTCTTCATCTTGTTTTTCTTGTGCCCTGCTCAATTGTCCAGCGTTGGCCATTAAATTGGTTTTACTAATTTTGTTGACGGCAGCTTGGAAAAGGTCCGAAGAGAATCTGTTAAACCATTATCTCAGGTTTTTAAGCCATGACGTTCATCTTCGACCTGGTTCACTTCTTTTATCTATCTTGCCTTGCATTATTAAATGAAATATATTATATCTCTCTGGGTGACGTATAACATGGCCAAAATATTCTAGTTTGCGATTTTTGACTGTTCTGAACCCTTACGTAACTGTCTCTATAGGGTGCTTTCTTGACTGTGTAGTGCTGTTTTATGGCAAGATTTACACATTTATTTATTCCAGATGATTTTTACTTTTAAGGCATATTTATTGTATTTTTTCTAATTACTTGCAGATTCCAATCCCGATATTCCTGTAACAGTTTTCTTGACATGCATTCTAGATCATCTTACTCTTGTGATATCACTACTTGATCATCTGTATATTGTACGGTATAGAGATTTGTATCCTCAACAGATAAACTGGGGTCATACCACTACATTTTTTCTTGCATGTGCTCAGAGATTCTTTAATATATATAATAAATGAAGTTGTGGAATGGCAGCAATCTTGCCTTACGACTTTTGTTGTCTTGAAGTCGCGTGATATTTTATTGTTTACATTTTAGCCATTATACCTTTAAATAATTCCTTAATGACGATTATTACTGTCACGTTTGAGTTACTTTTTTTCAAGATTTTGCGTAGTTTTAATATCGAATTAGTATCATATGCTTTTTTTCAGATCTATCAGTAACAGATGCACAGTTACTACAATTTATTATTTGTTGGACCTTTTTTTATGTAGAGGTATGATTATGGTCTTTCTTCAATCCTCAGGCTAGACGCCTATCAGTCAGATTTCATTACACAATCGGTGTAATATCGTCACTCAACATACCGGAAGATGCATAAGCCACCAGCAGTAATGAAATCATAACCTGCTGCATTGTTTAACTTAAGTCTTTTCAGAGAAAATTCCACCTCAGGAAAAAATATGTCAGGGTCAGCCTGACAACCTATTCCTCATGACAACAATATTCTTCAACATCTTCTGCTTTGTCCAGGGCTCCTCTAAATACGGTTTCAGAGTATATGTTAAATATTGCTGGTGACAGTAAGCAACCATGTCGAACAACTCTTTTTTCGACAGTGAAAATAATCTTTATTCTTTATAAAATATTCTGTATATTCTCAAAATTACACATTTCACAATTTCAAAATCTTTCATTTTTGTAACTATTAATTTTAGTGTATTTGTCTGCTTATGCTTATGTTCTATAGTCTATTCTAATCCCCATTATTAAGATTAATTACCACAATAACCAGTATGGTAAATTTTCGGTGAATGCTAAGCTTATGAATAAAGATGAATAAATTTTTGTTAATCACGCATCTTATATCGCTAACACGATTATTTGTTTCGTCATCAAACTATCCTTTTAGTTGTCACCATATGTAAACAAATGGGACAATTTAAAACTGCTTCGTAACGTGATAATACAGTTTTGAAGACGTAAAAGTGTTAAAAATTTTCCTAAATGATTGTGTATGTTACGTAATATTTTTATAAGAGTCTAAAAATAAAATTTACACTAATCAAAGTTTATTTTTATATCTCAACTACATCCAAAAATATGTATACAATTTTATAGTTCAGCAAAATTTAATTCCAAAATCAATTCAGAGACATTTGTCTGCAATTGTTTGCGTGTAGTAGTATAGTGGTATACTGTATAGTAAATTGATTATGTCGTATGTTTTGCACTATTTATATTTATTTTCTAACGTTTATTATCATTAAAAATTACTTGAATTTACAAATTGGAAAAAAATGATACTTATCTAAAGATATTTAAAATATCTAACATTAACTGGTAAATGACGAACAACTTCTGTGAAGAGTAAAGTTTTTGAATGAGATAAAAAGTTTTCATCTCTGCTGTTTCTAACATCCTACTTTTTATTTATTTTCCGATATTTTCATTTCTTCATATTGTTTCATTTGGGCAACCTGCGTCTCTTTTTGCTCCATTCGCTTAATCTTTCACTTCCGTTTCGAGCTTTCCGTAGCTAGATAATGTAATGCCTAGATATTTAAATAAATATCGCAACGATAGAGGACTCAGATAATTTCTCCGTCTTATCCCATTGCCAGCTCAATAGAGTCAATTAGTTCTTGTTCTACTTTTACTTTTATTTTGTTGCTATGGTAGTTATTTTCAATCGTTTTGATTATTCCTAAAAGTAGGTATCCCTCTTGCGTACAATAAGTGGATAACGTTCTATAATTTGGCTCGATCGAATGCCTTCTAAATGTCCACAAACCATTGATATGCCGGTTTATTGTATTCTAATGATTTCTCTTGCACTTGTCCCATTATCAATATAGTATTTTTTTGGCCTAAAATTCTTGTTTTTTTGCTAGTGTTATGATTTTATTCAATTTATTTGTTATTACTTTGGTTACTAATTTTAGTTTTGTGTTTAATAATTTAATTCCTCTGTTATTTTCCGGATCCAGTTTGTCTCCCTTTTTGAAGAGAGGTATTAGAATGCTTGATCTCCATTCTTAGGGAATTCTATTCGGTTGTATTATTTTTTGGCTTAGTTTTAATAGTTATTTGCTCAAATCTGGTCCTCTACACTTTAGGAGTTCGTTGGGTATTCTGTCATCTCCTCGAGATGTCCTATTTTTTAATTTCCTTTATGGTTTCTTTAATCCTCAATATGTGTTTCTCCGTTTGTCGTCACCTCTGGTACTGGTGGTTAATTATCGTCAGTTTTAGCAAATAGGGATCGAAAGTAGTCTACCCATGTTTTCTTATGAATGTGTTTCGTTTTTATTAGTTCGTTCACTTGTTTCTTTGTCCTCTGATCATGCTCCATATTTCTTTTTGGGTTCCGTAGAAGTCGTGTTCTATTTGTTTTGAGAAGTTCTACAAGTGTTCTCTTTTTAGTTGTCCAACTAAAGTATTCGTTTCATTTCTGCTTCGTTTATAGTGGTTGTATGCCTATTGTATTTGTGATGTTTTGTATTGTATTGTTGTGTTTTTTTGTATACACTGTAGGTAAAAGTTTATGGTCGGTATGGTAAAATTTAACAGGATATCTAACGCAGATATAAAATCATATTTTCAGCGTATAGACAAAGATAACAATCATATTTCCCCTTGGTCTCCCCTCCATAAATATTTTTAACACTCATTTCCGATTAGAGAGACGAATAGTTCCGATCAGAGATATTTTACATATTCTCTGGTTTCGATCATAATATACCTAAAAAACTAAAGGTGGATCCTCCCGTTTTTTAAATTTTTATCGGAACCGTTTTTCGTAAACTGTAACTAGTGATTGTTTACCAGTATTCAAATTAGCGAGTACACAAACATATTGGCTAATGTCGTTTATGTGTATAAGTACTGAAGTGAAAGAACCTAACGAAGGATATATTTATTATAACTTGAAAAATAAATTAAACAATACAAATAGTACTTACATTTACATTACACATTATTAAATCGCGAATCGTCTAAATTGACATTTAAAAACATAAGTTTTTCCACTTTTCTTGTTAACCGTGTTCTTCTTTTATTTAAAATTAAACCAGATTTTAAACATGTGTTCACAAGGAAAAGATTTTGTTACAATACTACAATATTTTATGAATATAGTGGTTAAGTTAGGTTATACATGGCGATGGTTTTTCCACCACGGTTATGGACAGTTCCAATCTCCGTTCGAAATTTTTTGTGGGTAATATATCATCAGACAAATACATGTCGACTTCGTTTATATCTCTCGATACAGGTGTATGTTTAGATGAGTCATGTCCAATTAATTCATCTGGTAAGCTGCCATTTAAACCAATTTCGCCCAAATTGGATTATCTTAGAACATTGTTCAAATTCAAAAAAGACAACAGGTCAAATAAAACCAATAAGTTTGACAACGTTAAACTTCCCCTTTTTTATTATTTCCACGCTTGCATGTTCGGCGGTATAAAGAGCGGACCTAATATACCTCTCTCTTTCTAAACAGCTGTTTATCACTCCATCTCACGTAAGGTCCATACCGACCATAAACTTTTTCCTACACTATATGTATTCCGTGGATTCCGTTTTTAGTACTTCGACTCTGATTTTTGTCTGGGTTGGCGCCGCTCTCTTGGGTGTAAAGTATTTCATAATTCCATAATCATAATAATTTCATAATTCTTATTTTACATAGTACTAGGCAACTACCTATATCTGTCGAGTTGAAGCATCTTACGTAAATTATTTTTGATGGATATATACCTCTGTTGGTTGTAAGATAATATATCATAGATATTTGTCCACGGGTGTTATTAAATGTATATTTGTGTTGGTCTTTGTCATCAAAAAATGTGTTTATCATCAGTTCCCCATTTTCGTTTTTAATATTCTCATTATATTTTTGGTTAATTCCGGGTATTACTTGATTGCCTATTCGAGCGTTTTAAATTCCCCAATAATATCATATTCCCTCTGATGTGATCTACTACTTGCTGTAATTGGTCATAAAACATTTCCCTTGATGTTTGAGGCTTTTTCTAGGCTGTATAATTCGACAATGTTCAGGTGTTCTTTCTAAATTCTCATATTTGCTGTAACAATCCTTTCTGATACATGTATTGATACTTATTTGATTTTAGTGCCTTTGATCTATTAGTAATGCTACACCTTCTTTGCCCTGTTTTATTTTGCGACTTCACTGTATTACACTTCACAAATTAGCATGTATTTGCCTAGTTTTAATTGACTTTTTTCTTTCTTTTTTGTTTCCTGTAGAGCGCAAATGTCTATTTGTTTCTCTTTGAGCACTTGGATTACTTCTTAGTCCCTAGAGTTGAGTGATCTGATATTCCATGTTGAAAATCTCATCTGGGTTTTGGATATTTCTTGCTTGTCCTTATTTCTTGCCTGTTCGTCTTCATAGTAGCAATTCGGTTCCGAGGCTGTACATTGTTTCTTTGAGCAGTATTAGTCGTGACGATTGGTAGGTTGCTAACCTTGCCAATTACCCACCACATACTGCTCCCTTTTTTATTTTATATTTTGATTCTCCTTTTTGTACTGATTTTAAAAACTATGACACATTGGGCTTGAAGTGAATATTTTATGAGATAGACACTTCTTTTTTTAACAATTTCTCAATCACAATCTCAATCACAATCTTTCCCACCTTAATTGACTGTAACAAAATAAGTTGTAGCACAATTTAAACTTTTTAAATATTTAACCATACTATTTGTAGTACCTTCAAGTCTAAGAAACAAAAAACTTCACGTTTTATTAAAGTTTTATCAAAGGTTTTCGATACTATTTGGACATAATTACTATTTTAATGGAAATAAGCCACAAATGAAGGTTAAAATTATTGACGTTTCAACCTCCACTTCGGAAATCATTCTCAAAATATTAACATTATTATTTGAACTTAAAGGACTGAAAGAAAAATTACTTGCAAGTAATTATGATCGCATGTACTTACTACGCAATATGAATTTGGGAAACAATATAAGTGTTTATATTTTAATTCTGTGTTCTAAAAATACCAGACATTTTTGAGATCCTACGGAATACAATAGTAAAAATCAAGCTTAGATATTAACTTTTTCGTTTTAGTGTAAAGTGGGGCAATGACAAATACTTAATAATTGATATTTTTATTGTTATTTTTTGACAAATTTAACTATACACCTATAATCTATTTCTAATGAGTGTAGAGTAATAAAATCTCATGAAGTATTCAAAAGCGCTACAGGGTAATCCGTCAATAATCCGTCAATAAATTCCGTCCGCATTGCAAAATTCTGTCGTTTCATAAAGAGCAGGTAGGTATCACCCTGTTTTAAGGGATTAGTCCATTGTTATCGACAGATAAACACTGAGCCAGAGGCGCGCTAGTGGGTTAATTGACAAAAGAATATGCATTCTTAAAAATCATATTAAAGGAAATAAAAAATGTAATACAGCAGAACAGTGTTATTAAAAAAATATAAAATGTAACAATAAAATATATACGAACCGAAATCGGGAAATACTCACAAACACACACGAATGAACTTTACATATTGAAACACTTGTGGGGAGTTTAAATCAATTTATTCACAAAAACTACAAAAACTTTACTGGATACGTTATTACAATTCTACATCACTATAGTCTTCATCCGAAGAACTGTCATCATCCCCTGGTGTTATAATTATAGGGTCAACCACCTGATCGACCAAGTTGTCCAGTTCCCACATTTTATCTTCCTCTTTTAAAACATGCTGGATTGCTTTTTGCCAGTTTTCTGATGTGATTTCCATAATGGCTTGATCAAACAATACCTTGACATCTTTCATTTTAAATGTGGTATTGTGCCTTGCAACATATCCTTTAACTTGTGCCCATATAAGTTCTATGGGATTTAATTCGCAATGATATGGCGGTAGGCGTAGCACAGTTACTTTATACTTTTCTGCTACATCTTCTACGGCATATTTTATGAAGCGAGATTTATGTTGTTTTACTACGGCTAGTAGTTCCTTCTTTATTGAATTCGTCTCAAACTGAATACCTTTATTTGACAGCCAGTTAATAATTTCTTGCTTTCTCCAAGCTGAAGTTGGTACCTTCTCTATGCGCCTTGAATGGTAGCTTGCATTATCCATAACCACGACCGAATCAGCTGGAAAAAATTTTAACATTTCCCCGAAGTAGTCTTCGAAGACATCCGAATTCATGTCCTCATGATAATCTCCCGTCCGACACGACTCAAAGCTTAACAAACCTTCTTTTAAAAATCCTTCTTCGCTTCCAATGTGAGCAATTATAAGCCTCTTCCCTTTTCCCGAAGGCACTTTAATACCCGTCGAAAGGCCTTCTATGAAAGCTTGGCGAGCACTTGTTACATTTTTATCTTGCCACATTTTTTGGACTATATAACCTTCGTTTATCCACGTCTCATCAAGATAAAAAATTTTCTTGTGCTCTCTGCGGTACTGTTTTATAGTTCTCAAATATTTTCGTCTCCAGCAAATGATTTCATCACTTTCCAGTAATAGTGCCTTTCGATTGTGCTTTTCCCAGGAAAAATTCATACTTTTTAAAGTTTTCCATAAAAGTTTTCTGGATATCAAAGGAATATCGTTATCTTGGCTTATCTCCATTAGTATTTTGTCAAGGGTGGGTATTTCCTTTTTAAAATAAAACGAATGAACTTTTCTTCGAATGTCACGTTTGGTGTCTTCACCTAAGATTTTTATTGGTCTTCCTGATTTTCTCTTGCATGGACTTAACTGGCCTGATATCTTTCTTTCTCGCAATAATTTAAAAATCGTGGACTGTCCAATTCCAGTCATTCGGGCACATCGCTCAACACTTTCTTGCACAGACAAACTAGGGTGATCGTGTTTTATGCAATCATATACATTTAAAATTATAACTTTTTCACTAACAGATAGCGGAGAATTTTTTACACCTCTTTTCTTTGGAGTAAATGTCGCCATTTTATAACTTTTTCACTATTTCTATATCACAATATTACTGTACGTTTAATTGGTGTAGTAACAATTACTAACTCGAATGTCGAATGTCGAATGATAATAATAAAATAAAAGAGGGATTATAATGAAAGTGTAAGTAAAACCTCATTACGCGTTATTAGTCTTCATGTTGATTTATTTTAGTTCTTAGTAATATTAGGAGGTGCGTCATACCCTTATCAGTTTCTTCTAATGCTTTTATTCGTTCAGTAAGGAAGTGAATTTGTTTTTATAAATAAAAATGTAATTAGCTTTAATGACCATATAATGGAATTCGAATGTCGAATGTCGAATGATAATAATAAAATAAAAGAGGGATTATAATGAAAGTGTAAGTAAAACCTCATTACGCGTTATTAGTCTTCATGTTGATTTATTTTAGTTCTTAGTAATATTAGGAGGTGCGTCATACCCTTATCAGTTTCTTCTAATGCTTTTATTCGTTCAGTAAGGAAGTGAATTTGTTTTTATAAATAAAAATGTAATTAGCTTTAATGACCATATAATGGAATACGAGTTTGAAGAATAAGTTAATCGAAAAATTAAATAAAATTGGTTATCACAAAATATCCAAAATATGATATTTTGAGGTACATCAATTTTTGACGACGAAGTTGACATCCGTCCATTTGCCTACGCCCATGACGACACCGAAATTCAGGCAAATTTTATGACACTTCATGATTTATTACTCTACACTCATTTGAAACCAATTATAACTAAAATAAAAAAACACACAATAATCTGGTTTTAATTTTTATTAAAAACCCTTTAAAATATTAATTAGATGATATTTTCTTTTAGGATATCTTTATCTATAGCTCATTATCAGCTCATATTATGTATGACCCTTTTTTAGCTGAACTTTTTTTTCATCTTCTTCCTCTCTATCTTTCACTGTTTCGCTATCTGTAACCCATCTTTATTTTAGTTTTAGTTTGTGTTTCTGACTAACCCAACTACAACCTTTTATTCAATTTCAATACTTACTCAAAAAACGTTAGTTAAAAATTCTGCCTGAAGCTTTACAGAAAATTTGAAATTTTTGGAATACTTGTTTCTAATGAATACCTATAGCACTATTGGCGTCATGCAAATGATTGAATAGTAGGCTTCAGGCTGATTTAATGTTGGCTGGATGAATTGCAAAATACATAACGATATAAATAAATTTATTAGGTAAAACATCTTAAATAAATAAAATATGTAGAAAAAACTTTGTCTCGTCCAATAACAAACATGTGATGTTCTAAGGTTGCAAGGTACACACCACACACAACAAAGTAAATCGCAGCTTCAGGTGACATAAGAATCCCAGATTAGGGTGTTTTAATGTCCGAACGATCTCTCTAGTCTCGTAGATAAGGTGCCTTCCTAACCCAAGCTACATCTGATCCTTCCAAATCGCAGACATAATGACTTAAAGACTTTACTTATTGTTAATCTTGGATGACTTGGAAATATGGCATCTGAGAGGCACTTTTGCGGTAATGCAGCTTTCGTTGTCCGTTGTTTACCTTTTTTTTGTGAATTCTCTATAATTTACTTTTCTTTATATGTGTGCCTGTTCAGCGAGATAGTGAATTTGCTTTTTGACCTTGGTCACTGGCTCTTTGCACTAGAGTTTTGTGTGTGCTAGACGATAGACTGATGATTTGGCTTACATCGCCAGCTCATAACCGGTAGTATCTAGCCACCAAGCCGGCCTCAATACTCAGAAATCGCGGTTGATTCATGTGGACACCTTTGTCCTCTTTTGGATGAACTAAAACTCAGTAAAAAAATTAATTGAATGGTGGGAAGTGGTAGTATTTAACCTAGGGGGTAAGGCATGACATTCCTAGGCGTATAATGCTCTCACATGCCTTATGTGTCTGTTTCTATATTTACACTTCTGTTTTGTTTTTTAATCTATCTTATTTTAATAACTAACCTATTCTAACTTTCACTTGCCTGGTCTAGTGCAATGTCAACTCATAGAGTCCTATTTACCACTACGTAACTACATTTTAATCTTTTAGTCTTTAATCTTCAGGTTCTGGACCCTACTAGTTGGTGTCTGAGTCTTCTTTGCCTTGCCGGTCTGTTTTCGTTGTAGTTCGTCAAGTTCCTTAGACTTTCATTTAGATGATTTCTTGGTTCGTTAAAGATTCTGTACGCATTTTAATTCATTTTATCTGGGAGACCCTTACCTCTTTGGTTTCATTGTATAAGAACCTTTCAGATACGTATGTGCGAATGTTCACAGTCTTCCTTACAATGTTAGTATGTGCTACTTGAATTTTCGTTCTTTCTGGTTTTACAGGTTGAGTTCCAAGCTACTAATCCATATGTTATGGTTGGTATGATGATGCCATTTGCCATTCTTAACTTCGTTTTTAGGCTTAACTTGCTATTTCTTTCAATAAGAAAACGGAGCTTGCTTTTTAATGTCTTGCTCCTACTAGTAGTACTGTTGACATATGGTGTGTATGTCATTATTTTGTCCATTGTTACTCACAAGTATTTTCATCATCATCATCAATCAGCCAATCGCGTCCACTGCTGGACATAGGCCTCCCTCAGTTCTTTCCAGTGTTTCTCTACACTGGGCCGCTTGTAGCCAGTTTCCCGCTACACGTTTTATATCATCGGTCCATCTAGTCGGTGGTCGTCCTCGGCTTCTTTTATAGTTTCTGGGCCTCCATTCCATAATACGTCTTGTCCACTGTCCATCTTGTGCTCTGGCTAAGTGCCCTGCCCAGTTCAACTTAAGCGACGTTGTTCTTTCGATGACGTCTTGAACTCCTGATCTTTGCCTGATTTGTTGGTTTGTTATGTGGTCTCGGAGGCTCACGTTCAGCATTGCACGTTCCATGGCTCGTTGCGTAACTCTGAGTTTATTCGCAGATTTTTGCGTGAGTGTTAAAGTCTCGTCATAAGTTTGTACAGGTAAAACACATTGGTCATAAACCTTTCGCTTGAGACACATGGGAATTGAACTTTTTAGAATATGGCTTAATTTGCCAAATGTTGCACAAGTTAGGCCTATTCGCCTCTGTATTTCATGTGTTTGATTGTCTCTGCTTATTTTGATTTCGTCGTCCCAGATATTTGTAAGTGTCTGTTTGTTGTATGTTATTATTGTCAATAGTTATATTTCCACTCATTACGAGATTTTTTATTAAGTTTAGTTTTCTCAAAGTTTATCTTTAATCCTGCTCTTTCTTTAAAAAATAAGTATTTTACTTGGTACGAACTGAAATACTTGTATAGAGAAAGTAAGATTTGCATTTCAAAAAATGGCTAAGCTATTCAAATGCCATGATTCATCAATACCCATAAAAATCAGGTCCTACGATACGTGGACTAGGAATACGAAGTATTTGTGACTGAAAAATCTATTCTGAGCAGAAGTTTGTAAAATACAGATTGCCATGATGGTCGCTAATATCCAACTACAAGACAAAGAAGAAACTGAAATATACAGTTGCTCAACAAGTTCTCCCAGACTCTTGTCTAAGGACTAGCAGTGAAGTCCTATGTAGCCATGTGATCAATTTCTTTTATAACTTAAACGTCATAGTTTTTAAATATCAAATATGTAATTCAAAGTTAATTTAACTACATCTAAAGAGTTTTTGCACACATACTTACTGGTCTTTTGGCTCATTTTTCTTCAATATTATTAGTATTCAGTATTCATTTGACTCTAGACCTGTAAAAATCGATACAAATTAGGTGATAGTTTATAGTGGTGATTAGAAACGAGCTTTGGTCTTGTTTTTACATTATCGTGTATCAAGTGGATATACTATTAATAAACTATTTAAAAATTAAAATATACAGTTTTAACAATTAAAATGAGTACTCTACCAGATTTATTAATGAGTGTTCCTTTGTATACTGCTTCTGTTAATGGTCAATCTATAAATATTCAATATGAGCAACAGCAAATTCAACCAGAAGACCCAAAGGTCATTTTTCCACAAAATGTACAACCAAATTTAGCACAAATTTAAAAAAAATTTATACAACCTACCAACACTATATTATGTTCCTAACCAAGTACTATCACAATCTTGCTTAAAATGTCGATACAATCCTAAAATAAATCTCACATTATCTACACCTCAAAATGAAGCTTCTGATTCTATTGAGATGATCATACATACATTACCAAGTGAAGAATCTTCAGGGGAAATCAGCAACATTAAGTCATCGGACATCCACGAATGGCAAACTATACAACATAGTAACAAAAAACGTAAAATTATCCTCCGACATCAACAGAAAACGAAGACACGATAGAAACTAGCAATAAATTTCAGATTCTACAAAATGAAAACGAAAACGACAACAATAACAGTACAGAAATTTAAACAGGTAAGACATTTAAACAGTAAAAAAATTGTGCATCATACGTAGCAAATGAAAGAGGATAGAGCATACGGAGTTTTAATTCGTAATCTACATCATACAGTGCCCATTAATATAATAAAAAGTTAAATAGAAAAACATGGGCATTTAGTACGCAATATTGTAAATATAAAACACACAGTAAATAAGGACTCTCTACTGATGTTCTACGTCGATATAGTACCTAATCAAAATATTAAAAAAATATTTGAAATTCAATTTATAAACAACGCAAAAATGATTATTGAGCCACCGTATAAAAAGAATAATATTGTCCAGTGTACCAAATGCCAATTTTATGGACACTCTAAGATATACTGTAATAGAACTTATTACTGTAGCAAATGTGGAGGCAACCATATGTCAGCCGATTGTAAAAAACCTAGGGACACACCTGCCATAAGCGCTCTCTGCAATGGAGCACATACTGCAAATTACGAAGGATGCATGGTATATAAAGAGTTAATTAGTCGTAGAAACAGAGCATAAGGAGTATCATTGTACACTCCAGCGAACAATCAACTGCAATATAACAGAAATACAGTACAGAATAATCCGAACTTAAGCAATCAAAATCACGAAACTTACACACAAGCAACAGATGGAATAAATGTAAATAATGTTCATGAGAATACGAACTCATACAACCAAAATCATGCAACTTACGCACAAATAACAAGTGGAACACATGTGTAAGTTATACAAACAGTGACATTGGGGAGATGATAAAGAGTTTCCTTAACGAATCCAAAGCTATGTTCTCACAACTAATAAATCAAAATTGCGTGATCTTAAACATGCTTTCCAAAGTAATTAATAACTTAAGTAATGAAACTTAAGTCGCTACGAATTGCACAATGGAATGCCAAAGCAAAGCCTTCTAATACCAAAATGATTCAGAGAATCCAATCCAACGTATTTTCAATCATAATGATGTTCAACGCGCCGTAGTAAGTTAGTAACAAAACACTGCGTGATGCTGATTCGTTGAAGACGAAATCAGCTGACTAACACGAAATTATTTAGAATATCTACCAGCCCATCCCAACGAGGAAGCAAGACAACTACACCTCCAACCAGAAGTCAGACGAAGATTGAAGAGACAGTGGCAACAGAGTTTATTCACTAATTTCAATTTCAATTTTAATTTTCATTTCAATTTTCGTTTCAAATTATAATCCTACAATAATTTAATTTATTAGTGTAAGTATTGGGAGTGTTATCAGTGGATAATTTCTCCTCTGATGTATTTGAAATACTCACATTTACTATAGATTGTAATAGCAGACTGTAAATTTGCAAATTTAATAAAAAAAAAATAATGGTATTCACGAGCGAAACAACCTGCTTCTCGTTGTCTGGTATTACCCCACTTGTCCCTACCAACAACGTGAGTACTTATAGATTATATAATTAATTTTTTTTCTAAAACTACCCCGAGGCGAAATTGAATAATAATATATTAAACAACAAATTTAAAAAATTAAATATTTCGTAAATGAATACGTATTGCCACTGAGAACCAGCGAGCACAGTGAATCACTTAAGGTATGTTTATACCATTTTTGTGCAATTTGCATTAGTAATTATATTTACCAGTTTTTATAGTGTGAAGGAATGTTAACAAAAAAATTAATTACTTTAGATTAATAATAAATAATAATTAATATAGCTATTAAAATGGCAGTTTTATGTATCGCAAAGTGTAGTGTATAAATTAGTTAAAGGTAAGCGGGAACTGGAAATATTAAGGAATGAGTTAGAGTGAAGAAACAACAGGAAAAAGAATTATTGCGTTACTCTATCAACGCTAAGAGTGTCATCTGATACCTGAAAATACATAAATACGTTTTTCATGCAAAAAACACTACAATTTTACTAGCAAGCCTACTTACTGAACTTACTGATGGTATTTATTCTTTTTATAAGAAGAGTATTGCTCACCACAGAGCACAAATGCGAAAAACTGGCTTGAGATCTGGAACATCGAAATTTACGAAAGAATAAAAATCTCTACTCTTTACTGAAGAGTTTTGCTTGAACATGATTCACGTGTTAGTGTACAAATTAATCGTTTCTTCTTCTTATGGTGCCCTATCCAATAAAGGGTGCTGGCTACAATTCTGGCATACTCCTCTTCGATCTTGTGTGGCTCTAAAGAGTGCATGGGCATCGATGTTTGTCGAATCCCTTATGGTTTTAAGCCATGAGTATTTCTTTCTTCCGATTAATTAATCGTTTAGTGACTAGAAATTCTCGACATATCAACCGCAGTAATCAATGTCAACTGGGTTCCGTTACAAAGTAGGGTCAAGTTTTAATAGACGGACATATTTATTGGTTTTGAATAGAAACATGATCAATGTTGTTTTTAGAGAGAAGTCATCAATGTTTTTCCAAATTTTTTGGCGAATATTTTTTTCCTTGACCTCAATGCCGATGTGCCATTGTAGTTAACTCAAGTCTGACTATAATCTCAACTAGTTGGGTGCTTATATCAGTACCGTAAACAATTTTTTTAATGTGCTGTATTTCAGATGTTTTTATAACAACTTTTAAAGTTTAAATCTTTTAAAGAAATTTGTATTTTTTCCCAAAATATTTTTTCTCTTTAGTCGTCGTACTTTTTAAATTTGTGACAAAACTGTAAAAACAGCTCTGAGGATGGCTTGGTAAACCAAAAACTGTCAGCTAGGAATTAAATACTTTCCACACTTTAAAATACTTTTGTTTTCCGTTCATTTATTTGTCATAAGTGTGTACAAAAACCTATAAGTCTTTTTTAAATAGTTTTCCTTTACCCTTATGGTTTAGGAATAAAATGCAATATTATTTCATCTGTGCGTAAATCTCTTCCAGATTTTCCTATCTCGTATCATAACCGTAGCTTCTTTCCATATAACTCCTTTTTTTGTCAAGTTGTTTTGCTATTACTTTGGTCCAAGTCTCCCTAGATCTTTCTCTCTTCTTTTTCCCCTGTACTTAATTTGTCATATCTTTTTTACCAGTATCCAATTTTTAAGTCACTGCAGATGACCACATGAACTAAACTTATTTTTTTTCAACATACTCTGTCATCGACATTTTCTAATTCATTTCTTATAAGATTGTTTATCATTCGATCACTTCTACCTTCTCTCTGTACAGTTCGCAAATATCTTCTCTCTCTTGCAAGTATCTTACTTTGTTGTTACTTACTTAGTACCCAGGACTCATACCTGTACGTAGGAATTGGTATATATATATATATATATATATATATATATATATAATTCTTTTTAGGATAACTTTCGGGAAAGCGTCAAAACAAGGATCAGCTAGAGATGGTATAAGCCAGTTTGGTGTAGAACTTTATTCTAAATGTGAAATTTTCGGTGATATGTTGTCACCTTCATCAGCACCTAAATGGAAAACCTATTTTAGTACAAGTGGTGGAATTAACATATAAAACCTACATTGAAAATGTTCAGTTGGTCCTAGAGGTGAAGAACACTGTCACAAACATGTTAAAAATATTAAAAAATACATTTAAAATTTTGAATAAAAACATTACAACACAACAGGGTATTATTTAAAATACAAACACAACAAAAATCTAAAAATTATAACCTACACAAAAACTGCAACTTCATGTTAAAGGTAGAAAAGAAGAATTATTCTTCTTTTTTGATGACATATTTCTGACTTCTGTCAATATCCGGGTGTCATATGCAACGAGGTTATAATTTTCACGTTAGAACCTCATGGATATGGAAAGAAAGAGCCCCAGGAAACACAATCAGCAGGGAAATGAAGTCTTTTCTCAAGTACAGGTAGGCAATCTATGTATGTTATGATAAGTTCCCTACATTCTCCAGTTTGTTACATCTTGTCAAGTCCTGTTGAAGTAGAAATGAATAAATACAACTTAAGTTTTCAACATCTTTCTTACAGTTCATAGAAGAACTGCAGTTATGGATGTAGCACATTTCTATGAAGTTTCTCTTAAATTGGTTGTCAACCCTCTTTAGTACTTGCACATTTTCATAGTTAGCAATGTGTCCAGTATTCTTAATATGTTGGCTAAAGGCTGTGCAGGTGGGTTTCCTCACTACATCACTCTTGTGCAAAGCTAGTCTTTTTGAAAGTTTCTGGCTGGTTTGACCGACATACACTTCTGAACAGGAACCACATGGAATAGAATACACTACATTGAAGTTATCCAGTTTTTTAACTCTTTCTGTCAGGTGAGTAAAGTATGTCCCTAATCTTTTGTACACTGAATTTGCTATCACTATGTTGAACTGTCTGAAAAGGTTTGTGATCTGTGGAGATAAACCTCTGATGTAAGGTAATCTCCCATAGAAAACTTCTACTGTTTCTCCTTCTAATGTTTGTCTTTGGTGTGTTCTAACTGTTGGCATATCTTGGAATAGCAATTTATTAAGAAGCATCTTAGGGTAGTGATTTTTTCTAAGAATCTCATACAATAATTTGATGTTCTTATTGTAGTTAGAAGGGTGACAAATTCTTTTTATTCTGTTTTTCAGACCTTTGATGATGTTAATCTTCTGTTCGTCTGGATGATATGAGTGAAAAGGCACATATCTACCTGAAAATGTTTTCTTTTTGTACCAGGTAGATATGTGCCTTTCACTCATATCACCAGACGAACAGAAGATTAACATCATCAAAGGTCTGAAAAACAGAATAAAAAGAATTTGTCACCCTTCTAACTACAATAAGAACATCAAATTATTGTATGAGATTCTTAGAAAAAATCACTACCCTAAGATGCTTCTTAATAAATTGCTATTCCAAGATATGCCAACAGTTAGAACACACCAAAGACAAACATTAGAAGGAGAAACAGTAGAAGTTTTCTATGGGAGATTACCTTACATCAGAGGTTTATCTCCACAGATCACAAACCTTTTCAGACAGTTCAACATAGTGATAGCAAATTCAGTGTACAAAAGATTAGGGACATACTTTACTCACCTGACAGAAAGAGTTAAAAAACTGGATAACTTCAATGTAGTGTATTCTATTCCATGTGGTTCCTGTTCAGAAGTGTATGTCGGTCAAACCAGCCAGAAACTTTCAAAAAGACTAGCTTTGCACAAGAGTGATGTAGTGAGGAAACCCACCTGCACAGCCTTTAGCCAACATATTAAGAATACTGGACACATTGCTAACTATGAAAATGTGCAAGTACTAAAGAGGGTTGACAACCAATTTAAGAGAAACTTCATAGAAATGTGCTACATCCATAACTGCAGTTCTTCTATGAACTGTAAGAAAGATGTTGAAAACTTAAGTTGTATTTATTCATTTCTACTTCAACAGGACTTGACAAGATGTAACAAACTGGAGAATGTAGGGAACTTATCATAACATACATAGATTGCCTACCTGTACTTGAGAAAAGACTTCATTTCCCTGCTGATTGTGTTTCCTGGGGCTCTTTCTTTCCATATCCATGAGGTTCTAACGTGAAAATTATAACCTCGTTGCATATGACACCCGGATATTGACAGAAGTCAGAAATATGTCATCAAAAAAGAAGAATAATTCTTCTTTTCTACCTTTAACATGAAGTTGCAGTTTTTGTGTAGGTTATAATTTTTAGATTTTTGTTGTGTTTGTATTTTAAATAATACCCTGTTGTGTTGTAATGTTTTTATTCAAAATTTTAAATGTATTTTTTAATATTTTTAACATGTTTGTGACAGTGTTCTTCACCTCTAGGACCAACTGAACATTTTCAATGTAGGTTTTATATGTTAATTTCCACCACTTGTACTAAAATAGGTTTTCCATTTAGGTGCTGATGAAGGTGACAACATATCACCGAAAATTTCACATTTAGAATAAAGTTCTACACCAAACTGGCTTATACCATCTCTAGCTGATCCTTGTTTTGACGCTTTCCCGAAAGTTATCCTCCAAAGAATTGTATTCTTAGCGTCGTTATACAAACTCTATTTATATATATATATATATATATATAATATATATATATATATATATATTACTATATATATATATATATATATATATATATATATATATATCGGATCTGTTGAGTGATCCTTTTATATATATATATATATATATATATATATATATATATATATATATATATATAGACAATATATATATATATATATAGACAAGGTAGTCCAAAATTTTTTTGACTAGTTTGGAAAAATATGTAAATACTTTTTTCTTTTTGGGTGTGGTAGTCAATAAAAAATAGAGCTTTGCTAAGGCGTACTATTTATTCTGAAATCCGAGCTTTCGGTGGTTGTTTGCCACCTTTATCAAGGTCTACAATGAAAATTACTGTGTTATAAAATTAGCTGATGTAATATTAATATGTAATATATGTAATTAGGCATTTTGTTAGACATCAGTTTGAAAGTTTGTTTTCTGTAGTTACATCGAACTATGGCCTGTGTTACG
Organism: Diabrotica balteata; assembly: GCA_918026665.1. Taxonomy (NCBI): domain Eukaryota; kingdom Metazoa; phylum Arthropoda; class Insecta; order Coleoptera; family Chrysomelidae; genus Diabrotica; species Diabrotica balteata. The sequence goes on from OU898283.1 coordinate 25,195,400, forward strand.
TGTGGCCTGTTCTCCTGTACGGAATGGAAGCATGGACGTTAAAGGCCAGTTCCATTAACAAACTTGAAGTGTTTGAAATGTGGTGCCTGCGTCGAATGCTTAGAATATCATGGACGGACAGGGTCAGAAATGAGGAAGTACTCAGAAGAGCGGGCTTACAGGATAGGGAACTTTTTGATTATGTAAAAAGTAAGAAGACTGCATACTTGGGGCACATTATACGAGGAGAACGATACACTTTTCAGCAACTGATACTCGAAGGGAAGATAGAGGGTAGAAGAGGTCTCGGACGTAAAAAAATGTCATGGCTGCGCAATATTCGACAATGGACAGGAATCCACAGCTATGAAATGCTTCGCAATGCTGCTAAAAACAGAATTATTTAATCCTAGAATATTTAACATCTCACCTGACAAGACGATGTACGGTGGACGCCTACGCAGAAATGTACGGCACCTTAAGAAGAAGAAGAAGACTACCTCTTTCTGTTCGTGAGATGTGACTGAATTCAAACCTGCGAAGACGACTGTTTTTTATCAAACATGTCGTCTTAATTTTTACTTTTTAAACTTTGTAACATGTTCTTTAATTTTTAAGTTATTTTAAAGTTTTCAAGTTTTAATGCCTTCAGTAATTCAGATCATATTATGTTATTTAACGTTGTGTTTTATATGCTATGAATCTTACTTTCTGGTAAGTTTTTATAACTTTCATATTACATCAGCCTAATTTTATAACACAGTAATTTTCATTGTAGACCTTGATAAAGGTGGCAAACAACCACCGAAAGCTCGGATTTCAGAATAAATTGTACGCCTTAGCAAAGCTCTATTTTTTATTGACTACCACAGCCAAAAGAAAAAAGTATTTACATATATATATATATATATATATATATATATATATATATATTATATATAATATATATATATATAAGGATCACTCAGACGAGTGGTGGGTTCTTATATCGGTCTCTAGGTGGAGAAATAAAAGACAAAGTTGATAGGCTACTTTATCTATTTTGAAGACGTTTCGCTTTCGAGTTTTGAAAGCATCATCAGTTCATCTAAAAAATTATTACAATATGAGAACCACACAATCATGGAAACGATGTTAATTGTTACCTTAAAAAGATATGTAGCAGTCAATGTTATTAACAAATATGTGAATGAAACTAAGTAAATGGACATAGTACGCTGATCTTGTATAAACAGTTAAGCAACTAACAACATATATGAACTTGTACAAAAATTAGCACAGCAATTGACCATGTGGTCCAAAATAAATTCAATGTTATTTATGTTAATAAGTGAGAAAGAACCAAGAAAATCATAAATAACCTCCAACTATTTAATGGATATTAAACTTTGATTTTAACTTTAGGTAGCATTATAAGTAATATTAATAAAATTCTACAAAATAGTGAATATGAAGTTACCGATCAAAGCCCTATGGATGTCGCCGTGAAAATGGCGTTAGATGAAACAGGAACGAACTAAACCGCAAAAAGACAGCCAACCTTGAGGTCAAAATTACTTTTGACAGATCAACAAGGTGTAAATACCAACCCAAAATTTTGGGCGGTTAATTTAATTTTTAACTGAGTCTGGATGACTACCAGGTTGTAAAGGACACAACAGTGAAAAAAGTTGGTAGTGTAAACACAACTCCCCTCACTAACCGGCCCAAATTTACAAACCGGAGATTTTCATTCAAACTCATAATAATGTAATGACGTTAATCATGTGGCAAGTTAAATAGCCAGGTGGTTAACGATATTATAATTTCCAAACAGCCCAAGGTTCAATATACTTGGAGCTGTGATTTGTAAAGGATTCTATGAATCAATTACAATGTTTGTATTATTTTATATATAATTTGAAACTCTAATCAAAGAAATTAGTGTAATGAAATGCAATATGGGTTGCATATGTAATAGTAAAATTAAGTAAAGAAATTAAGTTATTTAATTGATATATTTATTTATTTTATTTCTATTTATGTATGTAAATTGTTTTATGAAAAGTGGAAAAAAGTTCAACTAGTACACCTAATATGACATTAATGTAGTGAAAAGATTAAGTAGCCTAATTCTGCAAAATTAAAGCATGATATATCTGGCTCAAGTTACTTATGTCAGTTCTCTTATTCAATGCATTAGGATGTTTTAATATTGAACACATTTCCAAAAACTGTCTTTTAGCTAGATTGCGTTCAGTGGCAAGAATCTTAACTTCATTAAAATCCACTTCATGTTTTGTATTTATCGCATGTTGTGCTAGAGCACAAGTGTGTTTCGATAAGTTAATGTCGCTACGATGTGAAGTGAGACGACCTTTCAATGATCTACCAGATTGCCCAATGTAACAAAGATCGCAATTAGCGCATGGAATTTTATAAATTGTGTTCACTTGTTCCAAAGTGGACAAGGGTGTTTTAGTTTTAGAGAACAAATTTCTAACAGTTTTTGCATTCTTAACAGCAATTTTAACAGGTATATTATTTTGTTTATACAATTTAATAAGCTTCTCAGTAACTTGAGGGAAATATGGTAAGGAAGAGTAATGCGTGATAGTATTCTCAAGATCGGTATTATGCAGAACAGTGCTATTTATAGAATTATTAGAGATGTTTATAAGTTGGTCACCATCGGGTATGTCATAAATTGAGGATCCATAACTATGCGAATAAAGGTATTTATTGATGATAGAGGAAGGATATGAATTCTCTATTAGAATATTTCTCAATAACTTAAGGATTCCCTTCGATTAATTGGATGTGTCAATTTATTTAATCTAAAGCTTAAAGCTTTTATAAGGTTTAGTTTGTATTTCATAGGATGACAGGAATGGTAGTTAAGGAACCTATTAGAGGCCATTGATTTTCTATACCAACTTGTGGTTAGGGTGTTATCTCCCATTCTGATGACACGCATGTCAAGGAAGGGTATACTATTGGTGGTAGTGTCCTCAAGTTCAACAGTGAACTGTAAATGAGGATCAAACTCATTAAAGTGGGATAGGGTACCCTGAACCTGCAGGTGTGGCTTTATCTCCACGTGTGTGATATATTGCCCTACCACCTGACAAGGTTCAGGGTACCCTATCCCACTTTAATGAGTTTGATCCTCATTTACAGTTCACTGTTGAACTTGAGGACACTACCACCAATAGTATACCCTTCCTTGACATGCGTGTCATCAGAATGGGAGATAACACCCTAACCACAAGTTGGTATAGAAAATCAATGGCCTCTAATAGGTTCCTTAACTACCATTCCTGTCATCCTATGAAATACAAACTAAACCTTATAAAAGCTTTAAGCTTTAGATTAAATAAATTGACACATCCAATTAATCGAAGGGAATCCTTAAGTTATTGAGAAATATTCTAATAGAGAATTCATATCCTTCCTCTATCATCAATAAATACCTTTATTCGCATAGTTATGGATCCTCAATTTATGACATACCCGATGGTGACCAACTTATAAACATCTCTAATAATTCTATAAATAGCACTGTTCTGCATAATACCGATCTTGAGAATACTATCACGCATTACTCTTCCTTACCATATTTCCCTCAAGTTACTGAGAAGCTTATTAAATTGTATAAACAAAATAATATACCTGTTAAAATTGCTGTTAAGAATGCAAAAACTGTTAGAAATTTGTTCTCTAAAACTAAAACACCCTTGTCCACTTTGGAACAAGTGAACACAATTTATAAAATTCCATGCGCTAATTGCGATCTTTGTTACATTGGGCAATCTGGTAGATCATTGAAAGGTCGTCTCACTTCACATCGTAGCGACATTAACTTATCGAAACACACTTGTGCTCTAGCACAACATGCGATAAATACAAAACATGAAGTGGATTTTAATGAAGTTAAGATTCTTGCCACTGAACGCAATCTAGCTAAAAGACAGTTTTTGGAAATGTGTTCAATATTAAAACATCCTAATGCATTGAATAAGAGAACTGACATAAGTAACTTGAGCCAGATATATCATGCTTTAATTTTGCAGAATTAGGCTACTTAATCTTTTCACTACATTAATGTCATATTAGGTGTACTAGTTGAACTTTTTTCCACTTTTCATAAAACAATTTACATACATAAATAGAAATAAAATAAATAAATATATCAATTAAATAACTTAATTTCTTTACTTAATTTTACTATTACATATGCAACCCATATTGCATTTCATTACACTAATTTCTTTGATTAGAGTTTCAAATTATATATAAAATAATACAAACATTGTAATTGATTCATAGAATCCTTTACAAATCACAGCTCCAAGTATATTGAACCTTGGGCTGTTTGGAAATTATAATATCGTTAACCACCTGGCTATTTAACTTGCCACATGATTAACGTCATTACATTATTATGAGTTTGAATGAAAATCTCCGGTTTGTAAATTTGGGCCGGTTAGTGAGGGGAGTTGTGTTTACACTACCAACTTTTTTCACTGTTGTGTCCTTTACAACCTGGTAGTCATCCAGACTCAGTTAAAAAATTAAATTAACCGCCCAAAATTTTGGGTTGGTATTTACACCTTGTTGATCTGTCAAAAGTAATTTTGACCTCAAGGTTGGCTGTCTTTTTGCGGTTTAGTTCGTTCCTGTTTCATCTAACGCCATTTTCACGGCGACATCCATAGGGCTTTGATCGGTAACTTCATATTCACTATTTTGTAGAATTTTATTAATATTACTTATAATGCTACCTAAAGTTAAAATCAAAGTTTAATATCCATTAAATAGTTGGAGGTTATTTATGATTTTCTTGGTTCTTTCTCACTTATTAACATAAATAACATTGAATTTATTTTGGACCACATGGTCAATTGCTGTGCTAATTTTTGTACAAGTTCATATATGTTGTTAGTTGCTTAACTGTTTATACAAGATCAGCGTACTATGTCCATTTACTTAGTTTCATTCACATATTTGTTAATAACATTGACTGCTACATATCTTTTTAAGGTAACAATTAACATCGTTTCCATGATTGTGTGGTTCTCATATTGTAATAATTTTTTAGATGAACTGATGATGCTTTCAAAACTCGAAAGCGAAACGTCTTCAAAATAGATAAAGTAGCCTATCAACTTTGTCTTTTATTTCTCCACCTAGAGACCGATATAAGAACCCACCACTCGTCTGAGTGATCCTTATATATATATTGGATTGACGGTCGTACTCCTTTTTCCGATATATATATATATATATATATATTATATATATATATATATTATATATATATATATACCTATATATATATATATATATATATATATATATATATACATATACATATATATATATATATATATATATATATATATATATATATATATATTATATATATATATATATATATATCTATATATATATATATATACAGCCTTAAAACATTTTTCTGAAGCTATTTTCTATTTTCTTGATGCTAAAAAAAGAAAAATCAAAGAAGCGGCTTTAATTATGCTAAATGAGGCCAATTGTGTCGCAAATTCCTCGGCAGAATGTAGTAGGATCGGGTTACCAATATTGAAAGAGGAAGTTATTAATAAGAAAATACCAGTATTAGTAAGCCAGTAACATATAGAGGATACATCATTTATATTTTTTAAATAACGAAACATATAAAATCAGAATTTTGGTGTTTATTGAAGGTAAACTAAATGCACGAACAAATACTTACCATGTCGGATAGTATTATGAGGTTTTTTTCCTGGTTTTTCCCTCATAATTTACTATGGAATCACTAACAGGAGAATTTTACTGTCATCATGTCATGTGTTTGTCTTTTTAAAGACGAATTATATGCTATGATTTTTTCTGACGGATATTCTCAAGTTAAAGTTGATTTCATGTATTTGAATGAACTATCTTATAAGTAAAGTCGTCCCAGGAGCGCAACTCAACAATATTGGCAATATCATTTTAAAGTAGTCTACTTTAAAATGCATAATGTATGTCTGAATTGTCAATATAAATGAGTCAGATAAAATTAAATTATTAGAAGAATTTTTCACTATGTAACAAAAAACAAAATTTGTTTAATTTACTGTTTGTATTTTGAGAACGATTTCTGAAATTGAAACGTCAATAAACGTATTTTTATCTTTAATTGTGGCTTATTCCCAGTTAAATAGTAATTAACTTAAAACATTTGTTTTAGTTTGTTTCGTTATTTCTTTTTATTGATAATTTTTATTTCCTGGTATAATTTATTTTACATGATTTATCCTTTTATTCATCTCTACTTCTTATCTGTCAGTTTCTTTAACTCATCCCAATCATCACTTCTAAGTATTTAAACGTTTTCAAATGTTTAATTTCTGTTCTTTCAATGTAAACTTGAATATGCTCCCTTTTGCTATGACTATCAATTTTAATTTCTCTTAATTTGTTTAATTGTTTATGCTTTTTGTTTAAAGTTTTGTTTAAAGCCAACTCAAGCTTAATTTGTTTAAAGCTTTATTTCATATTGTACACTTCCTTGGATCTCTTCTTGTATCGATGCTAGTATTGCTACATCATCTGCAAACACGCAATCTGGTATCTCTGTTTTTTGTACATTTGGCTACCCTAAGTTTATTGGACTAGTTTTTGACCATATGACCAGACTTGTTTTGTGTATTGTATTCAAATAGTTTGTTACGAATGGTCAACTTCGATGATCTGCCTATGCATCCAATAATATTTACGAAATTTTAAGTTCAACTGTTGGCGTTTTTCCATCTATAAGTTTTTCATGTCAAAGATTTGTCCATATGCATTTTAAGGTATTTAACGCTTTGAGCTTGTGTACCTGGTTTGTTATTTATTTCTATGCTAGGCGGTATTTTGCGACATTTTGTAATGATAATATGTTGTGATTCATTGATCTTTATGCGCCACCTCTTTGTTCACTTTTCAATGTCCCTAATATGCTTTAAAGAGATTTGGTAGCTCTTGCAGGTATCTGTGACTAAGATAGCAGTGTGATCTGCTAATGTTGTAGTTGTTACATTTTGGTTTGTTTTTATGACGTGCGTAAATATAAAATATAATATAGGACCCAGATATTACCTTGAGGGACTTCAGATCATACAGGGAAGATTTTTGATGTTTCTGATTTATACTTAACACGGTATTATTTTTCTTCTACATATGATTTCATTTTTATTTTCAAAAGCAGCTTTTTATGCCAGAATTTATCATAAGCCTGAGTGAGACATTGAAAAGTTGTATTATCAAAACTATTTCTGTATCTGGTAACTCTTTTAAGATAGTTCCTGTTGTAATGTGACAACCTGAAGCTTTTTGGTTTTTAATTTACATTTAATAGCACTGTTTACTTTTCTTTTTAATACTGGTTTAATTTACTCGTCTGGCTATTAGTTTGTGGTTAGACTTTCGTAAATTCGTCAGCACTGACAGAGGATAGATGTTTGAAAAACTTTTTTAAGATATTTCCAACATTTCACTTTTTTTTATCAGTTCGCGCCACGAGCCATCTAGGTTTCTTAATGTTGTGATGTTTTTAGTGGCTTGTTTTAATTTCGTGGTGGTCTTCCAAAGCGAATTGTGGATATCTGTTGGCTGTTGGTGTTAAATTTAGCAGATATTTTTAACGTAGGAATTTTTGTGGTGTACTATTGGATTTTTAGTTGTCTTGCGGCTCTATTGCAGTCTATTTTATATTGCTGCTACCATGTGTTTTGCTATATCTTCCTTAGTCGCCTCTTCTTTTTAAGGGGACAGTCTCATGCGATTAAAAAAAAAAGACACATTTTAAAATTAAAGCAGAAAAAAAACTATAATATTTATTAACATAATTCCTTTTGGAGATGATTAAGTAAGTCAAGAAGTACATAAAAAAAAATTTTAATAGCGATTTTAACTTCATTGTGTCCTGTAGATGGCGTGTAGTAAAAAGTGCGTTTTTGGTGGTAAGACACTTTGTGGGTCACCTGTAACAGATATTCAAAAAAATCAAAATGGGTTGTATTCGTGAGACTCAAAACTAGATGATAAACCTTTAAAATATGCAAATTGTATTATTTTGAAGAGTTTATACGATTTTTTTCAAAAAAGTCGAAAAATCGCTATATTTTTCGGTGGATTTACCCCTATATAATAAAAGGGGGGGTGGTTTTTAAATATTTTAAAGGTTTATCATCTAGTATTTTGTATATACATTCGAAAAATTTTTGGTTTTTTAAAATCGGTTAAGATGGTTCGGAGAAAAGTGTCTGACCAGTTTGAAAATGTTACTTTTGAGAAAAAAGCATTTAAAGTTTTTTTTACATAATTTTTGTGAATAAAAGGCTGATAACTTTATACTCACGTTTAATCGGCCATTCCTGATGAATATTAAGGACCCTCTTCATCCAACAGTTGTTGTAAATGTAAATTTCAATACAACGTCGCGATGTGTTATAATTTGTTCGACTGGAGTCTCAATTCACGCCGCGATGCTGCCAGTGTAAGTGTAAAAACGGAACACACCTAGATCGCATGTCAATTCAACGAAAACGTACTTATTTATAAATGTAGATATGAAAATATTTTATAACTAAAAAAAATGGTTATGTTTTATTGCCAAAAACGGCCTGAAAAAAAGTTGATTTCTAAAATTAAAAATAAAAAGAAATTTTAAAAATAAAATAATTATATTACACTCTTTTTAATTTGAAATTATAAACAATATTTGGAATAATAAATGTATCTAAGTATAAATTTTATAACTAATGAACACAAACAAAATTGATGTTAATAAAACATTACTTATTATCTGCACAAAACCGGACTTTCAGGAAAAATCGGTAGACGAAGCAACACTGTCGGCGTGCTATATACGCTACTATAAACCGCTGAGGAGAAGTATAACCCGACAAGCGAGAGCTGGCGGGTTGCGTGTAGAACAAATTGAAAAGTGGAAGGGATTGCTCATTTCTATTGCAGTCGGCTAGGAGTTTACATCGTGTATAACCGTTTAAGTACCTATACTATATACCTTTAATCGCGATTAAGTACCTCTCCTATCTCTCTTAGTATAATTCCTTTTCTATTTTCGCGCAGCTCACCCGCCAGCTCTCGCTTGTCGGATTATAATCCAGTGGAATAAATAAATTAGTTGTAAAACATCGCGACGTTATAAAGAAATTTACACTGGTTAATTGCAACGCAGAGAATCTTAGTATTTGTAAAAAATCCTATGTTCGGGATTTAAAATTCCAAATGTGTATAGCATGGACGTATAAACACAGAACGTCCATGGTGTATAGTAACTGCCAAACGTTATACCGATATACATACTATATAAAAATGAATCACTAATACATACCCAACGTATATACAACATATATACAAAAGCAAAAACAGCTGGAGCCTCGCGCTCGCCGCGCGGAGAGAAACCGGTTTTCATACGCGCGTAGATGACGTTAATAAAATAACTATAACTTCTATTCTAGTGGGAATTTTTTTTTTTTAATTTTAGGAGGGAGTTTTTGAATGTAAATGGAAGCAATTTATATATAAAAAAAAAATAAAATTGATTTTTTAAAAGTTTCGCATGAGACTGTCCCCTTAATTTAGTTTGTAATTCTTATTCTGTATAGCTTTGCATTCTTGAGTAGGCCATTCCTCGAAGCTTCTTGAAGAAGTGTGGTAGATTCGTATACTGTTATTTTAAGTTCTTTTCATTTTTAGGAAATTAGGTTTTAATTTTTATGTATTTCTTCTCTATACAGATTCCAGTCAATCTTTTATTTTTGCAGTTTTGCTGGACATTCCTTCTCAATAAATCTTGAAAATTTAGCCTCAATATTATTGGGTTATGCTCTTCTTTTATGCTTGGGTGGGTATCGTCACTAGGGGCATAAACTCCTACTATCTCTATTTCTTTTATTTCTTCTTCTTCTTCTTCTACTCTTTGTTGATCTTTCGATCTGTTTAATTCTGAAGCTGCCTCTGGTAATTTCTTGGGAGGTAGATTGCCAACTATCCCTCCATCTTTTAGGTGGTCTTCCGGGTGGTCTTGAACCGGGCGGATTGTTTTCTAGAGCAATTTTTGGGAGTCTATTCTCATCCATTCGTCTTACATGGTTGTACCACATCCTCTTGCGCTGCCTTCCCATCTTACAATATCTTGAATTTTGCACTGCTCTCTAATGTTTGTATTTCTCACTCTGTCTCTTCTTGTTTTCCCCATTATTGTTCTTAGGGTTTTCATTTCGGCAACCCTTAGCATCTGTTTCGTTTTGTCGGTATCTTCGCGCACTTCTATGCCATATGTCATGATCGGTCGTACGCAAGTCTTGTAGATTCTAATTCTACTATCTTCAGATATCCTGACAATGCGGATACTTTATTGATCTGACTCCTTAGGTCCTTTACTGGGTCGTGTGTGCTTGATATATCTATGCCCAGATATCTGAATTGCATCCACTATTCTATGGGGTTGTCCTCAACGACTAACTTACATCTGAGCGGATCTTTTGCTATTGTCATACATTTAGTTTTGTTGGTAGAGATGTTCATATTGAGTAGTCGGCTTGTTTGAAAGAACTGAAAGAGCTGCCTTTGGAGATCATCTTCTGATTCGGCAATAATTGCTGCATCGTCTGCGTAACACACCATACCAATTCTTTTGTTGCCCATTCTATATCCGAGATTAAGAGATGTTACTTTGTTAATAATTTTGCCCATGAGAAGATTAAACAAGAAAAGGCTTAAACTGTCGCCTTGTCTAATTCCTCCCGGTGTTGGAATATTTTCAGTGAATTCGTCTCCTGCTCTAACTTTGGTTACGTTGTTTTATTTCTAGTAACATTATTTCTCCATCTATCTTTTTTCAGCTTTTAATACTGTTGTCATACTTTTTATGCATGTATAGAACTTTCTTTTTTGTTCTAGAACTTACAGTTACTCTTATATATACTTCACTATAGAAATGGATACCTATATGCCCTTCTTTCTTTGTTTTCGTTTTCTTTTTTTCTGTAATGATACATACATTTACCTTATTATTCTTAAGTTCTTTATATACTTGTATGTCTTTTTGGTCGAGACTTTTGATCGACAAGACATATTACCATGTGGTTTTTGCGAAAAATGAGTGGCTAGCAAATTATTTCAACCCTCCTCCTTTACCCGGCATTGGGATCGGCAACATCACCCTAAGCTACTTAGTCCACTCAATACTACTGCAGTTGAAGATAAAACATTTATACAAACAAAAAAGTTATTAAAATTCCACGAGGAAACTAAGTTCCTGTAGCTGGCTGTATACCATATATCACAAAAAATTTTTGTTAAAATCATTTATAAAAGGTATATAAAAATGCCTCAAACGGGCTATCACAAACACATTGCAAAACGTTTTTGGATTAAACAATCCATCATCAGTGCAAACCTGAAAGTATATAACCACTTTAATTAAAAAGAACGTTAAATGAAAATGTTGACAAAGGTTAGAGCAAAATGTGGTTAATACTTACGGTTGTTCATGCTAGTAGCCACCAAAATATATGGGTAAAAACCCTTTAAATGTTATAAATTTGAAATTGTTTTACATTATTAGTATTTCTAATTTGTGATGGTTAAGTTACCGTTGGATAGGTAACATGGCGGCGTATGACTCTACATGAGTAAAATGGTCCTGAGACGAAGTGTCTACGAGGACCTGTTGATAACAACTGATCAGAATGACATTGTTGACAAGTTAGGACGGATGTTGTGTCAGAGCAGTCAGTGTAACTTACGGTAGTTGTCTAAAATTGACAGATGTCAGCCTTATTTAAAATTAAAAAAAAAGTTAAACTTATAATAATGTAACAGTATCAACCATCAATATTGTAATCTGTATTGTAAATTAATCAGATAGGTATATTTGTAACATTGAAAATTGGTTTTTTAAAAATTAATGTAGGTCAACTAGAATTTATGAAATTTTGTAGGATTGATAGGCAACCAACTATACATGTGTAAGGATATATTTATTATAAGCTAGAGATTTTGTCAAAAGGCCCTGTATGTTGTGATACATTTGGTACCTAGAAAATGGTAAAAAGGCACATGTGGGAAGATGGGTCCTAAAAGATATATTATTGAGTATTGATGGAATGGGTGGAGGTGTGTTTAGATATGTTATTGAGCTGAAATGTAAATATGACAAGAATGTGATCATAATATGGTGTTCATGTAGTACTCAACTTAAAACTTAAGTATGGAAGGCCCTTTATGTCAAAAAACTACATTTGGTACCTAGTAAAGATAAATAAAAATAGATTTTTAAGTTATAAGTAAGTGAACATGAATTACTGGTTATGTGTGTAAAGTAAAGATGGTAGGTTGTTTATGTGTGTGGGCAAGTATGCCAGACTGAAAGAAAATTGATGGCTGAAAGATGGTTAGGTGTGATATTGTTCCTACATTGCTTGAGTTATAACTCAAGAAAACAAAAGGCCCTATATGTTAAAAGGAACATTTGGTACCTAAGAAATATAAAAGTGAAAAGGATGAGTTATAAGTTAGAGTGTAGGTAGGTGAAAAGTTAACAGGCTTATGGAGTGTATTGTGACAATATGTGGAAATGTAAGAATAATTGTGTTTAAGGTGGATCTGTCAAGTTTACTAAAGATGTGTGATGTTTAAATGTTATTGTGAAGATGAATGGGAAAACTACAAAAGACTGAACACCACAGAGACCCGAAAACCAAACCCTGAGGGAAATTGGATGAGTGAAAAGAAGTTATAAATGATAATGAAAAACGCAGTATGAAAAGGTGAAGAAATGTGATTGAGTGGGTGATGATGTATATTAATGAAAATTGTTTTTGGAGAGAATGTGGCATGAACTGCTCTGAAATTATTTTGTTGGGAAGGAGCATGGAGAATATTGGGTATTAGGTCAGATTTGACGTTTGGATGCCTAGACAGAAGTGAGGAAAGAAGAGAAAGAAGTGAGGAGTTGGATGTATTGAACAAAGTTTGAGGGGGCTAAGGATGATTAGTAGGTGATAAGAGAAGGATGAGAATTTAAATAATAATAAAGAAGTAAGTTTGATAATGAGTTATGAGAATAATTGACGGTGGAGCGGAAGAAAGTCTCGATTAAATGAAACATGGCGATTGACACAATTTGGACTTCTCTGTTTTTCTTTAATGATTTCTAGGTCTTCATATAGGACCCTATATGACACTTGTTACCTATCCAACGGTAACTTAACCATCACAAATTAGAAATACTAATAATGTAAAACAATTTCAAATTTATAACATTTAAAGGGTTTTTACCCATATATTTTGGTGGCTACTAGCATGTATAACCGTAAGTATTAACCACATTTTGCTCTAACCTTTGTCAACATTTTCATTTAACGTTCTTTTTAATTAAAGTGGTTATATACTTTCAGGTTTGCACTGATGATGGATTGTTTAATCCGAAAACGTTTTGCAATGTGTTTGTGATAGCCCGTTTGAGGCATTTTTATATACCTTTTATAAAAGATTTTAACAAAATTTTTTTTTTAAAAGTTATTACTAAAAAAAAAACACTCATTTAAATAGTTTTTTTTTTATATTAGGATTGCGTTAATAATACATATTTAATTGCATACTTTTATTAATTTCAGATGCTTTTAACTTCGTCGTGGATCGTAGACACCATACTCTTGACAGCAACAATATGCTTGCTGGTATATAAATATCTCACAAGGCATTTTGACTATTGGAGAAAAAGAAAAGTTGCCCATGAGAAACCCATGCTACTTTTTGGCAACTTCTACGAAGTTTTCACTTTTAAAACAACTATTCAAGAACACATAAAAAAGATTTACGATCGAATAGATGCTCCATATTTTGGAATTTTTATTTTTGATGAACCATTGTTAGTTTTAAAAGATCCTAAGCTTGTTAAAGATGTTCTAATTAAAGATGCTGCTGTTTTTGCCAACAGAAGACCAGCGACGCCTACACATCCTCTCATGAAACACGCATTATTCTTTCTGAACTATCCTCACTGGAAATCACTAAGAACAAAAATTACACCAGTTTTTACTTCTGCTATGTTAAAAAATGCACACAATAATTATTTAACTGAAATCGGTCAATCAATGACGAAATTTTTGAACAAAAATAAAGATGTTATAGATAGCAGACGTGTTGGAGAACTCTTCGCATCAGAAATGATTTTTAAATATTTTTTTGGAGCTGACGCTAATTGTTTCGAAGATAAACCATCTGTATTTGGACCATATGTGGAAAAGATGGGTGAATTTAGTATTAGAAATGCTATTATACAAAACCTCTACTTTATCAAACCATCATGGGTAACGTTCTTTAAGCTCGATTTCATCTCAGAAAGTATAATGACATTTTTTGAAGGTGTATTTAGACAAGGAATGGAAAACAGAAAGAACTTTGATGGCAAACCACAGACTTTTGTCGATTTTGCAAATAAAGCTGTGAGAGAAAATCAAAGTGGAAAGGAGGATGTTCTGGGTAAGTTTTAACTCTAATTATTACATTCGAGATAGGAAAAGAAGGTATTTTGTAACTAATAATAATACATTTATATGCTTATATATATCGCTTATCGCTATATTATAAACGCTTTAAAGATATCACTTATCTCATTATTTAATGAATTGTTGGTTGAATATGATGATGTTAAGGCAACTATTTATAATAGACTGTCCTCACATGAGCTCAAATCTCCAATTTATAATCTCACAAATAATTCATACCTCAGCACAAAGGTTATTACTTATATCATACTAACAAAAACTTTGAACTATTAGCTTACATTGCAATTTAATCTGGGCCGTAATTGTAACATTTAGGAAGTTCAATTAGAAAATATATTAATTGGTTATTTATTTAGTTGTAGGCAAATGAACTAATTATTAAAGTATTATACGATATGTTTTCACAATGTTTCAATTATACACGGTAAAACTATTAACTATTAAGAAGTTAAGACTAATGTGGGATTACAAATTAAGGGATTAATTTGGGATCGAACAGTGGGGTCTTCACGCTTGCCCCCCAATCGTCATCTTGGAAAAAGGGTGCAATGAGATTTCACGCTATATCTCGTAAACTAGAAATTCTACAGAAAATTGTATAGACATTGTTTGTAGCAAATTAAATTGTCTACAACATTATTTGTATTACTTTTAATCGTAAAATGGAAAAAACCAAGTTATAAACAAAAACAACTAAAAATCTTTGATAACATTTTATTTGGACCTTCTAACTTTTTTCTAATCCTTTTAGAATCAAATAACATTGAAGCAATATGATAAAGCACTTTTCGAAGAATAGTTTTCACTACAAATTTATTTAATTTAATAAATTTTTCTGAATTTTACAGAGCTTCAAAGTTGCCCGGGTTCTTATATACTCGCCATTTTGGAATAAGATGGCCAGTATTTATAAACTAGTAACCCTAGAAACAATTTGTATTATGATCTGAAAAGATTTGTGGTTGTTTTGTTAAATCACGTACGTACATTTTTCAGCCAGGAAATCCTTTGCCGTCCTGGTCCTCGTTTTCCTTCTACTTTTCCGTGTAAAATTAATTGCAGCAACCCATATCTTTCGCTGTTCCTCATGATGTGACCGAGATATTTGATTTTTTGTGTTTTTATTGTGGTTAGCAACTCGTTTCTTTTTTGCATACTTAATAAAACTTCCTGGTTAGTAACGTGGAATTGAATGAAAAAAATGAAGCAAAAAATTGATAATAACATAGAAATATTAAAAAAGTGATAAATTGATTCAGAATGTTATAAATAAAGAAATATATACTAAAAAACTAAGTGTAATTTTACGGTATTGCTTTCTTACGAGTAATCAAGGTCACTGTTTTACTACACCTTTAGAATCTACATTGGGTCTGATCACAATCACATAGTAGCTGGTAAACCAATTAAAATTAAAAAAAGTGATCAAAAAGAAGTCTCGCAAAAATATTTATACAGCCCAGTTACAAACGGCTGGTATCTTCAATAAGAAACAAACTGAAGTGCTACAGGATGAACATAGTAAAGTAATATTTGAAGTAGAGGACAAACTTAAAGAATGGGAAAATTATGTCACGAACCTATTCGAAGACGATAGGAGTAGTTCCAAATACAGAAATTCCAAATACAGAAATGGCGAATACTAAAACGAAACGGAACGGTCCCCAGGTGGGTGGAGTATGTTATGCCAAATCCCACACCCAGAAAAGGGTCTGCCTCGTGGAATATGGGGGAGGCAAGAATTCGCTTAGTACACACAGAATGCACATCGGAACATATAATATCAGAACGATGAGGACAGAAGATAACCTAGAAGAGTTGCAAAAAGAACTTAAGACCATCAAATGGGACATAGTAGGCCTATACGAGACAAGGCTTAAAGGCGAAGAATCGACTCTACTAAAATCAGGGCACACTTTGTACCAATACAATTCAGGAAATAACCAAGGTATAGGAGGCGTAGGCTTTTTAGTACATAAGAGAATTGAAAACATGGTAACCAAATTTCAAACAATTTCTAATAGAGTTATCTATATGGTAATAAAACTAAATCGTAGATACAGCATTCAAATTATTCACTGTTATGCACCAACTTCTTCTGCAGATGATGAAGAGGTAGAACAACTTTATGAAGACATTACAAGAGCCAGAAACCTAGAGAAAACATATTACGTAATAATTACGGGAGATTTCAACGCTAAAATAGGAAAGAACGAAAATAACAACGACAACGAATATATTGGAAATTTTGGACTGGGAAGTAGAAATCACAGGGGAGATATGCTCGTAAATTTCCTCAGCAAAGAAAAACTATTCTGCTTAAATACCTTCTACAAGAAAAAGATGCAGAGAAAATGGACGTGGTTAAGCCCAGATGGCAAAGTAAAAAAATGAAATTGACTTTATACTCTCTAACTTCAAAAACATTGCTAAAGATCTTACTGTACTAAATTCTTTCAACACTGGTAGTGATCATCGATTAGTTAGGACGCGAATAGAAATAAATACGAAATTAGATAGAAGAAAATTATTAACACAGGATAAATTGCCAAACATAGAAGCACTCGAAATGAATCAAGAGGAATATCAAAGTGAACTAAAAAAGAAACTAGGACCTCTACCAGTATTCAACACGAAAGATATAAATGAAATAACACAAAAATTAACAAACGACATAACATCAACTGCAAAAAAGATCTGATAAAAATAAAAATCCCAGAAAAACGAAACTGAAACAAACAACACTTAATTTAATGGAAGAAACAAGAAGAACATCGAAAGAATTACCAGAGTATAAAGCTATCAACAATAAAGTTAAAAAGAGCATAAGGTCAGACTTGTGGGCTTATAAAACAAAACAAATATTGCAAACCATCGAAAACAATAGAAACATGAGAGTATTGAAATCAAATTTAACTAAAGGAAAATCAAATATAACTAAAATCAAAAATCAAGAGGCGAATACGGTGACCGAAAAAACTTAAATAATCAAGGAAATACAAACGTTCTATAAGAATCTTTATACATCTACTATACAGAACCCCGAAACAGACCACAGAACAATTCTAAACGTCGGCTCGAAAACCCTCCCTAAAATAACCTCTTCGGAAATTAGACATGCCTTACAGCAAATGAAAAACAAAAAAGCTCCCGGCGAGGATCGTATAACGTTTGAAATGTTAAAAATGGGCGGCAACATCGTTGTAGAAGTTGTGGAAGTCTTACTGAATAAGTGTCTAACAGAAAAAAGAATACCCAGCATATGGGAAAAACGCCGAAATAATACTTTTACACAAGAAAGGAGACACTACTAATATTGAAAACTACAGACCTATAAGTTTGTTGTCACACTTATACAAATTGTTAACAAGAATAATAACCAACCGCATAACACAAAAACTTGATTTATATCAACCGGTTGAACAGGCGGGATTTAGAAAAGGGTTTGGTGCTAATGCTCACTTACAAACCATCAGAACACTAGTAGAAAAAACCACAGAATATAATGTACCTTTACATATGGCATTTATCGACTTTCACAAGGCTTTCGATAGTATTGAAATTAGACTTGGTCCTTTTTGTCAGCCCTGAAGGATGCTCGAATAGACTCACGGTACACTACACTCATTAAAAACATTTATGAACAGGCCACATTCCACATCAAAATCAATGAAGACGAAAAAACTGAAAAAATGCGCCTTGATAAAGGTATTAGACAAGGTGATACTATTTCACCAATGCTGTTTACCTTAGCATTGGAAAATGTATTCAAACAGCTTGACTGGGAGGAAAAAGGTCTAAACATTGATGGTGTACGTTTGAGTCATTTGAGGTTTGCGGATGACATAGTATTATTTAGTACAGATATCAAGGAACTGGAGCACATGTTGAAGGAATTAAACCAGCAGTCAAATAAAATAGGTCTCAAAATGAACCTTCAGAAAACAAAAATAATGAGTAATTTACAAACTAATCTTGTTATCGACAACGTCAGTCTTGAAAATGTAGACCACTATATATATCTTGGACATACCATTAAAATCGGCAAAGAAAATCAAATAGCCGAAATAAAAAGACGTATACAACTGTCTTGGGGAGCTTTCGGCAAATTAAGCTTTATTTTGAAGAATAAAGATATACCAATGTGTCTAAAACGTAGAGTTTATGACAAATGTATCTTGCCTGTAACTACATATGGACTGGAGACCATGGCCTTCACAAAGAAAACCTTAGAGCAGCTCAGTACAACCCAAAGAGCAATGGAGAGGGCCATGCTAGGGATTAGTTTGAGAGACAGGATTCGAAATACCGTCATTCGTGAAAGAACAAAAATTACTGATGTCTCAGAACGTATTGCAAGGTTCAAGTGGCAATGGGTCGGACACGTTGCCCGAGATAATCCCGAAAAATGGACACAAAGAATAACAAACTGGAGACCAAGAGAGAACAGGCGAGGAGTAGGCAGACCGCAGAAGAGGTGAACAGACGATATCAAACAAGTCGTGGGCAAGCAGTGGATGAGAATTGCCAGAAGTAGAAATCGATGGAAGCAAATGAAAGAGGCCTATGTCCAGCAGTACTCGAACACAGGCTGAAGAAGAAGAAGAAGGAGTAGTTCACCTCCTGATATTACTAACTGTACAACATACATTCATCAAGAGATGTCAGAGAAAGCATCAAGACTGGTCTTGATGGAATTCCAACTGAAATATACAAGCTTATAAATAATAGCAATGTTTTAGAGGTTATAACTTGGTTTTCCAATACCATTTATACCAGTGGACAACTACCTAAGGGTTGCTCTAATTCACTTTTTATAGCTCTACCTAATAGTAAAGCAGCAACAACCTGTGCTGATTATAGAACCATCAGTTTGTTAAACAACTTATTGAAAATTTTTCTGAAGGTAATTCATGGTCGTATCTACAATAAAAAGAGGCCCTGTTTGGAATGAACGTACTTGCTCAAAGATGTCGAGGTATATCTGCAGACATTGACTGTTCTTTTATTGACTTTCAAAAGGCATTTAATCGTGTTAAGTACTCTATATTGACCGAAGCTCTAAAATACATTGGCTTGGACAGCAAAGGTGTTCGACCAATTACAAATTTATATTAGCTTCTCAGGCTCTCAATATTAAAAGAAAAGTACGACAGGAATACCTCTTGTCACACCTGCTTTTTAACGTTTACTCGGAAAGAATTTTCAGAAAAGCACTTTCTGAAAAAAATAAGAAATACTTGTGAACGTTGAAGTCATCAATAATTTGCGATATGCGGACGATACAGTACTCCTAGCTTCTAGTCAAGATCTGAAAACACTATTTGATAGTGTCATTAAGACTTGTAGGGAGGCAGGTCTGGATCTGAACATACGGAAAACCAAAATACTCGTAATAAGTAAACAACAGCATATAAAACCGTCTATATATGTAAATAATACCAAAGTTAAGCAAGAGGTATTATAGCAAGAGATTTTAGATACCTAAAATTGCGATTGAGGATCTTCCTAATTTGCTGCTACGTGTTCTCGGTCTTACTTTATAGTGTCGAGTCCTGGACTGTGAATAAAATCGATCTAAATCGCCTTAAGGCTTTCGAAATGTATTGCTATAGAAGAATTTTAAAAGTTTCCTGGGCTGAGCAGATTCGAAACTTCACAATACTAGAACGTCTCAGCAAGACTACTAAGATCATAAAAAGTATCAAGCAGACAAAGCTGGAGTATTTTGGACATGTAATGAGAGGTTCCAAATATAGGTTGCTACAAAATATAATGCTAAAAAAAAAAGAGCAGGCAAACGCAGTCCAGGACGAAGAAGAACCTCATGGTTGAAGAACTTGCGCGATTGGTATGGTGTTGATACGAGCATACTATTTAGGGAGGCAGTGAATAAAATTAAGATAGCTATGATGGTAACTAACGTTCTGAAAAGACATGGTGCATGAAGAAGAAGTTTTACTACAAATTAAATAAATTGATAGTAGAAATTGTTCTTTAAAAAACCTACTATATTATTACTTTAATGTTATTTTATTGTAAAAAGCCCAAAAGGAAATTTGTTCTAACATTTTTAGTTGTTTTTGTTCATAACTTTTTTATTTTCTATTTAACAATAAAAAATAAAGTAAATAAAGTTGTAGGCCATTTTAATTTGCTAAAAATAATTTTTTTGTAGGACTGCTAGTTTACGAGATACAGCGCGAAAACCCTTTGCCCCTTTTCTTCCAAGATAGCGGCCGGGAGAAAAGGTTGGCAACCCCACAATTATGAACTGAAACTTACACCTAATCCTCCCAACAAATCAAAAAGCTAAAAAATAAAATTGCATTCTATACGAAATGCACGCTAAGTCCTAAAAATGTAACATTTTATTGGACAATTTTTATATTCAATGCTATTAAATTTTGACCCAATTTTACAAATAATTAGTAATCATTTTTCTTTCGTTTTGTTAGATTTCGACATGTCCATCTCGACTGCAATATTCTTCCTCATAGCTGGCAGAGACACCTTGAATACACTAATTGCTTTTACACTGTATGAAATTGCTATGAATGAGAGTATACAAGATAAACTCAGAGAATCCATCAAAGAAAATGTAGAGAAGTACGAAGGCATTACCTACGAGGGAGTACACGACAACAAATATTTAAACATGTGCATTAACGGTAATATGTTTTTTTTAATATTAACATTATTATTTATTATTCCGAGTGAGTGAGTTAGGTGAGTGAAAGAGGTGCGTGAGTGAGGTAATTAAGTGCGGTGAGTGAGGTTGGTAAGTGATGTGAGTGAGTGAGGTGATTGTTTAAGGTAAGTAAGTTAATTGAGTGAGTGAGGTGAATGAGTTAGTGACTAATGTGAGTAAGGGAAGTGAGTGAGCTAGGTAAGTGAGTGAGATGAGTGAGTGAGGTAAGTGAGCACTCACATAAAAATTGGTATAAGTACAGTGTCAAGTTCTACTAATTATGCATTCCCGGTGGATAACAATTGAATTACTCGAACGGATCAAATGGCTGCAGGTACAAGAAAAAAAGTTTGTCGAAACTAGAAGTAAAAAGATGCTCTAGATATTTCAGCAGAAATCACATCGCTATATTATCCGGAAAAAGCGATACCATATTGATACTGATAAAAAAATAAGCTTTTTTTTTAAACGCGTCGTTCTCCAAATAATTTTTTTTAAATCGGTGTTCTTTCTATCTCAAAAACTACTTAATCTATCCTTACCAAATTGTTCCTATATCATAGGTAAATTTCTAGGTTGTAACGTCGAAATTTTGTCCATTTTGTTGTTATAATGAATTTTGCATCATCAAATTAGTCAAATTTTAACCAAAAATTCGTCTTTTTTTACTTCTATTATCCAAAAATCGATAAACTGAACAATATTTCAACGTTGCAACCTAGACAAACTCATAAAATAATAAAATCTTTTTGTTTTTTTGTCAATAGATAGAACACCGCATTTTCCATCTTGGAAAATTAGATTTCATTTTCTTTATTTTTAATATTTTAGTATCAAATAAGATAATACTCTGCAAATGTTCAAATGTTTTACTATAGTATAATGTAATAATGTTATAAATGAACCATTAACCATTTATAGTCCATTTCAAATCTATACTTGATGCTGTTGATTTCTATTTTAAATAGGTACCCCATAATCAATTTAGACGTAGTTCTATCCAATTTTCAAGACTTTGTATCTGAAAATTAATTTCTCATTTCCAAAATAACGAATTAATATATTTTATGTACTTTTTTAGAGACAATGAGAAAATATCCTCCTATACCTTTCCTGGACAGGATGCCTTTGTCTGACTACAAACTAGAGGGTACTGATTTGGTAGTCAAAAAGAATATGACAGTAGTAATACCATTCTTTGCACTTCATAGAGACGACAACCATTTTCCTAATTCTGAAGTATACGATCCAGAAAGATTTGCAGAAGATATACCATCAGAAGGCCTATATTACATACCGTTTGGAGCAGGCCCCAGAGCTTGTATAGGTATAGATTTTTTAGTTTTATATTCTAATATTTTAAATGAACATTTAAAACTAGTTTTACATGGATACTTTGCGTATTATCCAAATTGGCTGGATAAAAGGCGAAGGAGATTAATAAGTTCGTGATTGATCCGGGTTATTCTAGATATATTCAATGCCAAATGGATAAAGCAGTACATTTTAAACTTTGGCATTAATAACACTATTTACTTTAAAAGTTTATTTTGTTTCTTTTCTTTAACAAGAATATACCACAGAATTATTGTCAAAATATAATAACTAATTATTGAGAACTTGATATAACTAACAGTGATACAAATCATATTTGGGTCAACAAAAGCTACAAAACTAGCAAATGCCCATCCCATATTGCCTTTCGCTGGTGGCAGTACTTTGTTTTGGGCATAAATGCACTGCTGGAAGCACAAACCTTTCCTAAGCCTTAGAGGACATCGAGGTTGATATTGCTGCAAAAGGCTAGGGAAAAGTATCGCCCAATCTGTCTTATTCCATGCATTAGTAAGCTGTATAAAAGGATTCTGCGAGTACGCATAGATGACATGATTGAGAAGTCAGATGGTTTATCTCGGAGGCAATTAGGTTTTTGGAAAGGGAAAAGCACGATTGATGCAATCATGAGCGTACTCGAAGTATTGCGCAACAGAGAGGATGAACATCGCTGGGCGGCCCTGCTGTTGTTTGATCTTAATAAAGGCCCTGATCGACAGGCGAGTAAAACCGCGGTTTTGTGGCTCGTCGGTAAAGCTCCTCAGTGTATCATTGCAATACCGCGGTTTTATATACCTACGAGCCTGGCTCGCAGCTCGTCAGTTTGTTTTATTTTTTACTTGGCTCGTCGTTTAAAACCGCGCGTGTATCAGGGGTGGCGAGCTAAACCGGCAGTTTTTGGCGACCATTGAAGTGAACAGATGTAGTATGCTATGGCGAGGTAACACAAAACTTCAGTTGTTCACGATATGTTGGCTCTAGACGGTTGACACGACTGTTTTACTCGCTAGTCGATCAGCACCAACGAGCCGCGAGTAAAACCGTCGATCTTAAAACCGCGGTATTATGGCTCGTTCGTCGATCACCCACTTAATGCATTCAATATGCTGCAGTGGAACGAGGTAATGAAGGCAATGAAGGACGAAGAATGTCCTGATTACCTGATGAATGTGGTGGCGGAGTATCTGTCTATCTTGGGCTCGAGGCTATAGAACCTGGTATATGCACTGTGAATACGGAGAGGGTACAACCCTCTTTATATTCTCGGATGACCTCGCTGTACTGGTAGTGGTCCAGAATAAGCCAGATCTCAAATACCAGGTTCATAACCCAGGCCGCGTCGTAAAGAAATGGATGACACAGCATGGACTGAAACTTGCGGCAGATATAATAAAAATAAAAAAATAAAAATAAAAATAAAAACATTTATTGCCATACCATAATGAAATACATGTCAAAATTGATATCTTAGCCTCCTTTCTTCTGCGTTCCGCTCTTGCACCGCCAGCATTTGAATCTGCTTCCTCTCGGTTCCTGGATTTTTCTGGGTGGTGTCCTCGTCTGCTTCTGTAGGTACTGTTTCGGCAAACGTACCTACTTCCCTGCATGTCTGGCTTCTAGTCGCTGATCAGGTGGTTGATCAGTCGATGTGTGGATCGGTGTATCCTCTGGATCCTGTTTTTCTCGAGGATATCCCTGGTCTTTCGAAGTCTTCTTGTGGCCTGGTTGAAGAACCACCTGGTTCTATTCTCGGCCACCTTCCTCAGTGGCGTGTATCCTAATTTATTCCTGATGGTGGCATTGGTAACTTTATCCTCCCATGATGTTCCGTCAATGATTCGGTAGCATGAGGTCTCAGTTGCTTCTAACTTTTTCCAGTTGGATTCCACAATGGAGCTCCAGACTGGTACAGCATACAGAATCACCGACCTAACATATGCTTGGTAGAGTTGTATCTTCTTCGCCTTTGACAGTGGACTGGACCTAAAAATGAAAGGAAGTATTAGTTTTTTAGCAGCATTTGCTTTTACCTTTGTTTTTTGTGTATGCACCCGGAAATTGAGTCTTCTGTCGAGATGGACACCTAAGTATTTGACCGTCTCTGATACCTGAATTCTGTTGCCGCCTACTGTGATCTCGTTCTATGGTGGTTGTTTTTCCTGGGTGAATATGATGAACTGCGTCTTTTCTGCGTTGATTTTGATTTTCCATTTTTCCGTGAAGTCCGTGATTTTTTCTAAGTGGTACTCCATGTCATCTATGATTCTTCTTTCGCCTTTTCCGGATGCATACACTGCTGTGTCGTCTGCATACAGGGCTGTGGAAGTCCTAGGATCTGTTGGAAGATCTGAAACAAAAATGTTATATAATATAGGTGATAAAATGCTGCCCTGAGGCATTCCTTCCTAGATTTGTTATATCGTTGACATCTTTTGGTCAGCTGAAACTTGAAAAGTTCTATTAGATAAATGAATATCACAAATATTAATTAAATAGTGCGAAAGTCTAGCCTTGTCCATCTTGTAGATTAATGCCTTCTTCCAAACCGTGTCGTATGCTTTTTCTATGTCCAGTATGGCTAATCCTGTCTTCTGTTTCCTGTTAAATTTTATCTTCGCATCGCTGATTATTCTTGCTAGTTGGAGTTCGCAGTTTCTTCCTTTTCTGAATCCGAACTGGTCTTCTTGGATGATTCCTCTTCTTTCTGTGTGTTTCACCAGTCTCTTGTAGATAATTTTTTCCAAAAATTTTCCCATCGATTCCAGGAGTGATATGGGTCTGTAGCTTTCTGGTCTTCTTCCATCTTTCCTTGGCTTCAGAAGAGGTATGATCTTGGCGTGTTTCCAGTCGTTCGGAAAATGTCCTTTTTCTAGGCAGTATTTGAAGACATAGTACAGCTGTACTATGATCTTCTTCGGGAGTTTCTTGAGGGTGATGTTGTGGATTCCTTCTTGTTCTGGTGCTCTGCTTCCTTTCAGCTTCCTGATGATTTTTGCAACTTCGCTTGGGCTGGTATATTCTTCCTCGTCTATTTGGAACTCGCTTCTTCTTTTGATCCTGTTGTATTCTTCTTCGACTTGCCTCCTTGTTCTTGCATCCGACATATCCTGGTTTTGTCTGTGTGTGGCTGCCATCTTCCTTGATATTGCATCTACTTTTCCTTGGGTTTCGTAGTGTGTTCCCTCGTTGTCTATGATTTGTGGCATCTTTTGTTTCCCTCTTCTTCTTGCCTTTAACATTTTCAAAACGTTTCCATGGTTTTCTTCAGCTCTTCTGATGTTGTTGTACCATTGATTTTCAGTAAGACTTCTCAGTCTTACTCTTATTTCTTCAGATAGGATGTCTTCGTATTCCTTGAATTCCTGTCTTCTGGTCCTTTGGAATGCTATTCTGGCTTTGTTTCTGTCCTTGATGATGTTCTGAAGTTCTGCTGGGATGACCAGGCCTCTGTTGTTCGTCATGGATTTTGGGATGTTGGCTTCCATGGCACCTTGAATTCTTCTTGTAATTTCTTCTATTTTTTCTTCTACTTCTGCTATTGATTGGAACTCTCTCTTCATTTCCATTTGGTTGAGCTGTCTTCTGTAGTTAGGCCAGTTAGCATCTTTCCATCTCCATCTTTCCACTGGTTCTATCCTTGGCAAGTCGACTCTTGATGTCATTCTTCCTATTACTGGTTTGTGATCCGAACTGTATTCGAAGTAGGACCTGACGTCTTACATAATTACATCTTTGGTGATGAAAAGTGTTGAGTTGTTTTGTCCTCTTATTGGGTTGATTCTTGTCATTTCTCGCGGCAGAGAAAACCGAAGCCATTATTCTGACAGAAACAAGGAACAGGCAAAGTATTGCATCATATAGGAGTGATATTGGACCAGAGTAGACAATGAAGGGATCACGTGCGGTAGGTGATCCGGAATGCTGCGAATAGAACGGTTGCATTGGGGAGGGTGATGCGCAATATTGAGGGACCCAAATCCTAAAGAAGGAGGGTCTTACATGGCGTTGTACAGTCGATCGTCCTCTAAGCGGCACCTATAGCGAGGCGGTCGAGATAACGACCTATAGGAGGCTAAAACTAAATCTTATGGTATACCAATCAACCATGAGATACCAACCAATGTCAGGCGCATATCAACAATAAGCTAGTACTGCATGATACCTCCGAGAAAGATCTTAACTACATAAATAATTGGTCTAACTGGTAAGCTGGTTTTGTATGTTTTCAATAAAATTGATAGTGTGTAAAATAATTTAATATTTAAGCTAAGTATACTTTCGACATAATAAATGTCATCATCAGAGCTATCCTAAAATAACGTTAAGTTAAGTAAATTTTTTATATAAAATATAATGATAGAAAAAACTTACGTCAATTAGGCAATAAATACTTCATAGACGTTACTTCATTGCCTAATTGACGTAAGTTTTTTCTATCATTGTATTTTATATAAAAAATTTACTTAACTTAACGGTATTTTAGGATAGCTCTGATGATGACATTTATTATGTCGAAAGTATACTTAGCTTAAATATTAAATTATTTTACACACTATCAATTTTATTGAAAACATACAAAACCAGCTTACCAGTTAGACCTATTTAGAAGTGTGTACAAGTCTTACAGTCTTTTTCAATACATAAATAATTGCATCATAAACGTCTTATAAGAAAGTCCCAAGTGCACTATCCTAAAAAACAAAAGCGATAAGAATGCAGACAGATACACACTCAGTAAAAAAATTAAAGTGTTTCGAAATCAATCAGAAGAGATTTATAAAAAATATACAACCGATAATATTAAACGCACTATAATGGGAAATAACAGCCTAAAAGTTCTATGTAGAAAGCTAACAAATTTAAAATGCGAAATTCATAAATTAAAAAACAAGCAAAATGAAATAATATCACGTAAATAGGAGTTAATGCAGGTCGTCGATTCAAGAGTTTTACAAGGAATTATATGGAAGTAGACGAGAAGATCAAACAGGAATACAAACAAATATTTCAAAGAAGATCATGAATAAAGATTCCGAACTAATGACAGAGATAAAGGTAGATGAAATTCGACAAGCATTAAGAAATATAAAAAATAACAAAGCCCCAGGAGAGGATGACATAAATTAAGGAAATTGTTTAATCTATGTTTGCATCAAAAAGCCAATTAAATAACTGTTATTTCACTAAATTTCTAACTTAATTTCTAAATGAAACAATGTTGACAACTGTTTAGTTGAGTGTATGCGTCAGGTCATCTAATATCCTGGAAATTGATTTGCTTATCGATAGTTGTGCGATTTTTCAGTCAAAAGACGATCGATGAGGTTTTAAGACTATTTTGTGGAGCAACCATTTAGACGATAGTATGCGAGCTTCCACTTTATACAGTAGTCATTTAACAAAGGAATAACTAAATCGCTAGATTAGTACGATTAAAAATTGATAGTATGCGGGTGCCCTAACAGATCATGTTTGTATTGTAACTACTTGATTTCAATGCATCCCTCTTTTATCCATGCTCACGCTGAATCCATAAAATCTAAAATCTTATTTTAGATTTTATGGATTTATTTGACTTCTTATTATTCTTCTTCTTCGCATGCCATATCATGTTTATTCGACGTTGGTAATCACCACTGCGAAGGCTTCTTATTGTTCTGCAATATAGAATAATTGTCCTGCATTTGGTATCTGAGTCCATTCACGAATGTTTTTTAACCAAGAAACTTGTTTTCTTCGTACACCTCTACGGCCCTCTATTTTGCCTTTAAGAATCAGTTGTAAAATTTTATATCGACTTTCCCTTACTATATGTCCCAGATAAGACACTTTTCGATGTTTAACAGTCTTTAGCAGTTCTCTGTCTTTGTTGACGCTCCTTAGTACTATTTCATTAGTTTTTCTTGCTGTTCAAGGTATTTTCAGCGTTCGTCTATGAACCCACATTTTCAATCTTCAATTTTTTTTATGATCAATACTTTTAGCGTCAACACTTCTGCACTGTACAAAAGTACAGAACAAACATGGCACTTATCCATTGTTTGCCTTAGTTCTAAATTGAGATGGTTATTGCAAAGAAATGACTTCATTTTCATAAAAGTAGTTTTAGTCATTGCTATTCTACGTTTTATTTCTATGTCTGGATCTAGTTGGTCCGTTATCACAGTTCCCAAATATGTCATTTTGTGAACTTTCTCAACTTGGACTCCGTTCAATTGAAGCTTTGCATCGGGATGTGGGTTACGACTAAACACTAAAAATTTGGTTGTGTTTGAGTTTATTTTAATGCCCATTTCCTCTCCTACCTCGTGAATATGATCAATCAGAATTTGAAGCCCTTCAATATTATCTGATAGAATTACTGTATCGTCTGCATAGCTAATCACATTAAGTAGTTTTCCGTTGACTTTTATTCCATATGGTTGTCTTTCAAGTGCCTTTTTAAATAACTGGTCCGAGTAAACATTGAACAATGTTGGCGACAAAATGCAACCTTGTCTGACTCCTCGTTGTATGGCGATTTCATCGGGGTAGTTATCTCCAATTTTTGCGATAGCAGTTTGATTCCAATACAAATTTTTAATTAAACAAATATCCTTGTCATCTATTCCGATATTTTTCAGTATTTGCATTAATTTTACATGCTGTACTTTATCGAATGCCCTTTCGAAGTCCACGAAACATGCAAATACATCTTTTCTTTGGTCACGGCATTTTTGTAATAGGATGTTAAGCACAAAAAGTGCCTCCATGGTTCCCATAGCATTTCTAAAACCAAATTTGGTATCTTAAAGATCTTCGTATTTGCGTATAATTCTGTTGTGATGTATTCTTAGGAAAATTATAGGAAAGTGGCCCATTAGGTTAATTAATCGATATTCTGAGCATTTTCTCGCATTGTGTTTTTTAGCTATTGCTATAAAGATGGATTTGAGCCAATCTGTGGGAATCACTCCGGTTTTATATATTAAATTAAAAAGCCTCACTACTACTTTTATGTTATCATTCTCTATTAGTTTCAGCAACTTAGTTGGTGTATTATCTGGACCACAAGCTTATCTAATTTTAGCATTACTTATAGCATGTTCTACTTCGCATTTCATAATTTCTGGGCCGTCAGTACAGTTTTGGTAGAATTCGGCAATATTATTCCTGTCATCTTCAAACAACTCTGATATATACAGCTGCCATTCTTTCCTTATTTCTTGCTCATTTACAATACTTTTGTTATTAGTGTGAAAAAGTACAGAGGGAACTCGTTTTTAAATATATTCTTGTTATTATTAAGTATTATTAAGTTATGTTTTCCAAGATGACGCATCTTCAATAATTGTTGTTTAAATCTTTGTTGTATATTTCGAGATATTTTTTTACAAAACAGTTTCTGGTTTTCTACAAATGGTCATTCAAGGTAAGAAATGACAAAGTATAAATACCTATATGCGTCTCTGAATACTTAAATAGACAAATAGTTTTTTAATGCATATTAATTTTTTTCTTACTTCATTTTAGGTGTCGAATCAAGTCAATCAAATATAATTTCATGAAATATGATTATATATAAACGTATCCAATATATTTGATTTTCGAGATAGAAATACCATTTGAAAAATATAAAAAATGTCTATAAAAACTATGAAATTTAGTTTGTTATAAATATTTAATACTTTAAGAAATTTCAAGTTACTTTTAAATGGCGAGGACAGCTTAAAAAGTACTAAAACAAAACCCGTTTAATACTTTATTGTAATACGCAATTTTGATTGATAGTCCAGTCATCATCAGAAATTTGACCCACTAAAAATCATATGAACAAGTTGAATTTTGCCGAGTATAGCTGAATTTTGCCGAGAATATTAATTTTCGGACCCCAAAAAACATGCAAAAAAAGTTTGCCACTTTTACCCCCATGATTCCAATAAAAAACCCCCTAGTAGTGGGGTACAAATAACGCTTGAAGCGACCGGCGATTTTGATTGTCAGTTGCGTGCACGAAATCATTGTTGAAAATTTGAAATCTTTTATCATCAACAAAAATCAATAAAATTTATCACTTTCATTGAACGGTCATAGAAAAATTTCTATTTCTGGAGACTATTCTTCACATTTTAGTAAATAAAAGATTCCGAAACAGCTTTACATCTGTCAAGACTTATCCTGGAGCAGACTTGAAGACAGGCCACGTTCCACTGGTGGGAGTATTTCTAGTGAAACTCAAAACCATGCAAGAAAGGAAAGAACAATCATACGACCTACCTATGCTGAAAGACCTCGATACGAGGCTGAGAGTCCAAGCCACATTAAACGAGCAAGTGACTGCAATTAGAGACGAATCCAACGAAGAACAAACGATCAAACATATTACAGAAATGGTGCAAAATGTAAACGAGAAACACTTATAGATAGATAGATTCATGAAGAAAACATTATGGATGACAGATGAGATCCTGAAACTAATGGACGAGAGAAGAGAAGCCAAAAATGACCCAGACACATATAAAACTATAAATATATTAATAAGAACGAAAATCAGAAAAGAGAAAGAAATAGAAGCAAGGGAAAGAAGTGGAGAAATTGAGACTTTGTAAAGTACGATAGTCATAAAGTACATAGGAAAGTTAAAGAACTCAAACGGGGACTAAGACAAAGGTAGAAGGGAAATATAACTGATTCTGACGAAAACATCATGTTGGACAAACAGAGTATATAAAAACGTAGAAAGAATATCTAGAAAAACTATTTGAAGACCAAAGAATAACACTTTAAAGCTAGAAGAAAAGGTAAATGATCGGCCAAGAATCTCGTCCAATGGACAACGAATCAATAGTAATAATCGCAAAGATATTTAACAACACTTACAACTCTGGAAAAATACCAACAGAATGGTTGAAATCTGAGTTTATTGCACTTCCAAAAATACCAGGAGCCAAAAAAATGCAAAGATTACCAAACTATAAGCCTCATGAGTCATTTCCTAAAATTATTTTTAAAGATAATTCATAAGAGAATCTAGAAGCTGTGTGAAAGTCAAACTTCCCAAAACCAGTTCGGTTTCACAAATGCTGTTGGTACTAGAGAGGCTTTGTTCTCAGTACAAGTCTTATTCCAGAGATGCAGAGACGTCAACTGCGACGTATAAACATGTGTGGTTGATTACGAGAAAGCGTTTCATCGAGTACAGCATGCCAAGATGATGCAAATACTTAAAGAAGCAGAAATTGACAATCAAGATCTGAAAATAATTAAAAATCTTTACTGGAATTATTTATTGGACAGCAAATCTTAGAGTTGAAGGTGAACACACTGACTATGTGAAAATCCCCTGTAGTAACCCCTGAAAAAACCCTGTAGTAACAAATATTCGCACAAGAATTAAAGTAATAAAAAATGCAAAGCCGAAGAACAAACCTAATATGGAACTACTAAAAGATGTACAGATTAAAGATAAAACCACCGTAAAACTAAATGAAAAACTCTCAGAAATAGACCGAACCCAAATAAATATCCAAAATATAAATACAACTTGGCAACAAATAAAATCCATCGTCGTCAATTCTGCAAGGGAAGAAATTCCAAATACACGATTAATGGCAAAAAAAGACTGGATGACACCAGCTATTCTAAAGATGATAGACGAAAGGAGGAAATACAAAAATAAGAACACAATCGATTACAAACGATTAAATACAGAAATACGAAGGAAAATAAAAGAATCAAAAGAGAAATGGCTCGAAGAAAAATGTAAAGAAATAGAAGAATTAGAACATAGATATGATTACTTTAATATGTACAAGAAGGTGAAAGAATTTTCATTCACCCACAAAAAACAACATTGCCCACTGGTAAATAACAACGGAGAGTTAATTCATAACACCAAAGATAAAATAGAAGAATGGGAAAAATTTATACAACAGCTGTTCCGAGATGAAAGAATAGACACTACAATAAATAATGTTACTGAAAGCCCACCAATTCTAAAAGTCGAAGTGGAATATGCCATTAAACAATTAAAGACCAACAAAAGCCCTGGACCTGATGAAGTTTATCCTGAAATACTTAAATTGATCGAAAGTAATAACATTGATTTGTTAGTAATTTTATTTAATACAATCTACGATACTGGGGAAATACCAGAGGAATGGTTAGAATATATTTTTATTCCCATTCCAAAGCAAGCTAACTCCAGGCGATGCGCAGATTTTAGATTAATAAGTCTTATGAGCCAAGTGCTTAAAATTCTATTAAAAATACTTCACAATAGGGTATACAAAAGGTGTGAAAAAGAAGTTGGATACGATCAATTTGGATTCAGAGCCGGAATGGGGACCAGAGAGGCCTTGTTTTCACTACAAGTACTGCTGCAGAAGTGTTACGACCAACAAAAGGATGTCTTTCTATGTTTTGTAGACTTTGAAAAGGCATTTGATCGCGTAAACCATAATAAAATGTTAAATTCCTTGCAGAGCATCAACTTGGATAGTAAAGATCTCCGATTAATTAAGAACTTATATTGGAGGCAGAGTGCCAAGATTAGGATCGACGATCATACATCTAGAAATATTAGTATAAATAAAGGAGTAAGGCAAGGATGCATACTATCCCCTATGCTGTTCAATCTTTACTCGGAACTACTATTCAAGCAAGCCTTGGAAAACCTTTCCACAGGAATAAAAATTAATGGAGAACCAATATCTAGCATAAGATATGCAGATGACACTGTCCTACTGGCTGATACAGACACAAACTTACAGGGGGTTATAGACCACCTCAAGGATGCTTGTCGAGAGTTTGGAATGAAGATCAACGAAAAAAAAAAAACAAAAGTAATGGTGATCCAAAGAAAACAGAATATCCCCTTACCTATAAAAATAAATGGGAATATTTTAGAACAGGTAAACCAATACAAATACCTTGGCTGTTGGATTAATTGCAAGCTGGACCCAGAACAAGAAATTAAAGCGAGAATTGCTCAAGCTAGGGATAGTTTCTTTAAGATGCGCGTTCTATTCTGCGATACACATATAAATATTAAATTGAGATTAAAACTTGTAAAATGTTTTATCTGGTCTGTTCTTCTCTACGTAGTCGAAACGTGGACTTTAAAAATAAAGAGCCTGAATAGAATCGAGGCATTTGAAATGTGGGTGTACAGTAGAATTTTAAAAATTCCTTGGACAGCACGAAAAACAAACGAAGAAGTACTAGCTAGACTCAATGTAGAAAAAGAACTATTGAGAACAGTCAAAAGAAGAAAAACCAGTTATTTAGGGCATTTGTTGCGCAACGAGAAATACTACATCCCTCAGTTGATAATAAAAGGCAAAATAGAAGGAAAGCGAGGAATTGGAAGAAAAAAATTGTCCTGGTTACGTAATATCAGAAACTGGACAGGACTTGGATTTGAGGAACTCTTAAGAGCAGCTGAAGATAGACAAACGTTTGCCACCATAACCGCTAACCTCCATTGATGGAGACGGCACTTGAAGAAGAAGATGTGAAAATCATGCGTAAAGTGAGGCAAGGCTATATCTTCTCTCCTCTTATATTCAATCTGTACTCTGAAACAATATTTGTCGAAGCTTTGCACGAAACTGAAATAGGTATTCTACTAAGGATGTTATGCGTTTAAGCAGTATATCTAAACGTCCACTAAACGCTAATAGTTGTTGATCTACTGTGAGATACTCACTAGGAATAAAGTTATTTTAAAAATTCTTCTTCTAAATGTGCCTATCTACTAGAGATGTTAGCGACCACATTGACGCATCTTATTCTATTCACAGCAGCTTGAAATAGATCAGTTGACGTTAGACCAGTCCATTTCCTAAGATTGGCCAGCCAGAATATACGTCTTCGTCCAGGGCCTCTTTTACCCTCAATCTTGCCCTGTAGAATCAACTAAAGAAGTCGGTTTTTATCATTAGGCATGATGTGGCCGAAGTAAGCCAATATTTTATTTTGTATGGTGTTAATAATTTTCTTTGTCTTTTCTTAGCCTCTGGAGAATAGTTATGTTACTTGTGTGGTGTATTATATAAGACCCTCAACATACATCGTTAACACCACATTTTAAATGCCTTCAATCGTTTTATGGCATCTTCTGTAAGGCTCCAGCTTTCTACTTCATAGAGAAGGATAATAAAGACGTAAAATCTAAGAATTTCTCTTCGCTCTGTTCTTGTCTCCACATCATCGAACCGTAGACATCTTATGAGAAATCGAAACCTTTTCTCGCTCATTGCCAGGTAGCATGACTCAACTCCGGATCCTTGAGAATTATCCGATATTTTACGTAAATCTTTTCTGAAACTTCTAATACCAATCAAGAATAATATCTCAATACATGCATGAATTTCAGTTCCATTGGCTTGTCATCAATCTTGATTTCTTCGGTAATTGCTCCGTATCTTTTCAATATAAATATTTGTCGAGACAGATATTAGTCTAATAACCGTTTCATCCAAAAATTACTTCAGGCAATCAATTTTAGTTTTAAATAGTGCGTGCATTTTCTTTTATACCGGGCATAAGTTTATTGAGATTCTGAGAACGGATACGAACCAGTAAATTGGATTCTATCTTTTTCCATTTAGTCACCCTGTCGTTTCCTATGTAACAATTTAAAAAACGTGCTTTATCAGAGACGTTTTCATCTTGGGCCAATTCCTCTTGCTCCGATGTTTCTAATTCTGAGTCTGTTTCGTGATCACTCCTTTCAGCAAAATTCGCATTCAACTCAAGATCATGTTTGGACTCATCTCACAGTCTTCTACTTCCGCACTTGATTTCCTCAAACCATCGAGACCAAACTTTCCGTCTTCTTTTATTATTAGACATAGTATTATCTAAAATATATCAGTTACCTTGAATTTTGAAAACAATAGAATCAAGTATTTGTAATGTAGTAAGATGTTGTAATTCAGACATTTCAGAATCTCAAAAACAACAAGAGCTGATGGTGACCAAAAAATTAAAATAAAGAGAATACGTTCGTGGTCAGTTTCTATGCTCGCTTCAGCAAGGCCACCGTTTGGAAGTTGTAAGCTGCAGGTTCTTCTTTAGGTTGTTAATGTAAATTACCACCTACCTATCAATACACATAAACACTGTAGCCAACTTGCTCCTTTGCCGCTGAAAGAGAAGTTCAGCAAATGGGATAAAATAGATCATTTAATTTATGTGTACATCAACTCCTGGCAGCTGATCTGGTTCTGGTTCCATCAAGCAGCTTTTATTTCTATTCATTTGTCTATCACGTATGCTGACTATTATTCAGAATGGATTATCTCATCAACCATATACTCTCGGTCAGTTTCAGAAAAAAGACTTCATCCTCTTTACCGGAAAACTTCCGTATATTCCTTTTATAGCAAAGCTACTAGTTTAGTTGTAGAAGGGTTTACAGATAGGTTTTCTTTTAGACACCTATAGGTCAATACACCTATAGAATGACAATACACCCCCCCCCAAAGGCACCTATAGCTACACTTAGTTTTCTGGCTTCTACCATAAGACTTTTTTTAAACCGTTCTTTCTATTCGGATTGCCGAATATAGGCCTCTCCTAATTCTCTCCATTCATCTCTGTTGTTTGTAAGACGTTTCCACATTGGCCCTGCAGCTCTTTTAATATCAATGCTCCATCGCATTTGAGGTCTTCCTCGTGGTGTTTTGACTTCATATGGCTGCCAATTCCTGATTTCTTTATTCCATCGGCCATCCTTAATACTTATCTGTAGATATTATTCTACTCTGAAACATCTTAATATTCCACTTGTTTTTCATGAATCTACTTGATTCCACAACTTGGAATGAGTGTATTGTAATTAAAATAGCAGATTCGTTTTGAATTACTACTTTAAACTCTCTGTTTTTCTGCCGTAAGCCAAAATTTAAGTAAGACAAAACCTCTAGACATATAATCGAAGTAAGTGTGGTAACCTACACTGATATTAAGTCGTTATCAAAAGTGATATAAATATATTAACACAATTTTAAGTACTATAATCAATTAAATAAAATTTACTGTTTTTTAGGTAAACGACTTGGACTACTGGGTTTATTAGTGGCATTATCGTATATAGTGCTTAATTTTAAAATAGAAAGATGCCCCGAAACTCCATCGAAGATTGAATTTGAACCTAAAAGTTTTCCATTAGTTTCTAAACTGGGACTTCCCCTTAAAATTACGCCTATAGAAAATAAATAAATTAATGTAACACATGATGTAGAAACTATTTTTTATGTTAAAAAATGATTATACAAATATAATAAAAAATGTTTTTTCTTTTGTTTTATTTTATCATTGCTCTATCACAAGAAAATACCAGAATTCTTCTTAACGTGCCCTATAAAGTCCCCTTGACGTTGGCGATTAACATGGCGAAACTGTCTCTGTCTCGAGCTATTCTAAAGAGTTGCTCAGCTTTCCTTATTCCTGTCCACTTCCTGATATTCTTCAACCAAGAGGCCTGCTTTCTACCATCCAATTCCTCTGCGTCCTTTGATTTTACCCATCATAATAAGTTGAAGAATATTATATCGATCTCACCTTCCTACGTGTCCAAAATAGGCCATCTTTCTACATTTGATGTAATCAAGCAGCTCGTTAGTAGCATTTGCTCACTCAAGGACTGCCACATTTGTCAGCATAGCCGTCCATGTAATTTTTAGTATACGTATGTGCAGCCACATTTCAAAGGCCTCCAGACGATTAATGGTGGATATTTTTACTGTCCATGCTTCGACACCGTATAATAAGACTGACCAAATGTAGCATTTAACCATGACGCTTTCGAAGTTGAAGTTGCAAGTTATTATTGCAGAAGAATGACCTCATTTTTAAAAATGTCGTGCGGGCTATCTCGATTCTACATTTTATCTCTTGATCTGGATCTAGTTGTTCAGTAATATGGCAACCAAGATAATTAAAACTGCACACTCTTTGAATTATATGACCATCAACATATAATCGTGCATCTTGATGTGCTAAACGGCATTTGCTCTCTCAAGGACTGCCACATTTGTCAGCATAGCCGTCCATGGAATTTTTAGTATACGTCTGTGCAGCCACATTTCAAAGGCCTTCAGATGATTAATGGTGGATATTTGTAATGTCCATGCTTCGACACCGTATAAGAGGACTGACCAAATTGTACCATTTACCCATTCGCTTTCGAAGTTGAAGTTGCAAGTTATCATTACAGAAGAATGACCTCATTTTTAAAAATGTTGTGCAGGCTATCTTATTCTACACTTTTTCTCTTTATCTGGATCTAGTTGTTCAGTAATATGGTAACCAAGATAATTAAAACTGGACACTCTTTGAATTATATGACCATCAACATATAATCGTGCATCTTGATGTGCTAAACGGGTAAACACCACGTGTTTTGTGTTTTATTTTTGAACAGTTTATGTTTAGGCCCAAACTCTCTTCCCACTGTATCAATGGCATTTTAAAAGGCATTGTAGTCCATTTATGTCATCACTTACTACAAAATACTACAAATAACTATATCGTCTGCATATCTGATTGTATTTATCAGAATTCAATTACCTTTCACGCCCGATTCCAAATTATGCAGCGCTTCTTTAAATATTCTGTTGTTAAAAATATTAAGTTCAAGAAATTATTTCTTCTGAGCATATAACACTTCTGTTGTCACTGATCATGTATATATACATTCATATAATAATATTATACGAGGTCTGGATATTAAATAACGAGACTGCGCGCGCAGAAGGCGTCCTAGAGGGGTAGGGTGGGAAACGAATGCGGCGTTGGATAGCTGGAAGTGTCTACTCTTTCAGTACGAAAACACGTTTTTGTCGCTATAGTAGTATTTTTTCTGTAGAGGTTAAAAACGAACGTGTTTTTTTTTTTCGTGCAGATATCAATGTGTGACGAAAAACACGAGCAACGGATCAATGTAAAAATTTCTCGTTAAATTAAAAAAAACTCCGACTGAGTGCTATAAGTTGTTGAAAGAGGCCTATGGTGAGAATTCTCTATCTCGTACGCGTGTTTTCGAATGGTATAAAAAGTTTTCTGAAGGTTGAGAGAGCACCGAGGATGACCAACGTCTAGGTCGACCTGTCTCTGTTTTAATTCCGCAAATAGTGACCAAAATAAATGAAATTGTGCGCGTAGATCATCATATGAGTATTCGGATGATTGCTGAGACTCTAAACGCCAATAAAGAAACTGTCAGAAAAATTTTACATGACGAATTGAACATGAACAAAGTCTATACGAAGTTAATCCCAAAAAATTTGACCCCTGACCAAAAGCTCGTCCGTCAACAGATCTGCTCAAATTTTCTTCAGCGATTAGATAAGGAGCCTAAATTGATGGAAAACATCATCACTTACGATAAAACCTGGATATTCCAACACGATGTTGAAACTAAGCGGCAATCCATGAACTGGAAAAACTCCTGCATCGCCGAGAATGAAAAAAGCAAGGATGTCGAAATCAAAATTTAAAGCCATGCTAATCGTTTTTTTTTTTCGACATCAACGGTATCGTGATGACTGAATGGGTTCCAGAGGGTCAAACTGTCAAACTTACTATTTGAAAGTTTTGGCAACGCTCCGAGAGCGAGTTACACGCGCTGTCTATGAAGCGTTATTTAGCCGCAAGAGGCACTCCAGTACTCGAACACGCGCCGTACTCGCCTGATTTAGCACCCTGTGACTTTTTCCTGTTTCCGAAGATTAAGTCTGCCTTAAAAGGAACCCGGTTCGAGTCGATGGAAGAGGTGAAGCGAAAATAGGCGGAGCTCCTAAATGCTCTTACAAAAGAAGACTTCCAGCATTGCTTTGATCAATGAAAAAAACGAATGGAACGGTGTGTGACGAGGGAAGGGGAGTATATTGAAGGGGAGCATTCGATTGTAGAATAATTTTTAAAATAAAACTCTCTTTCATAATCAGTCTCGTTATTTAATAGCCAGACCTCGTATATTGATAAATCCCATAATTGGTAGTTATGTAACAGACATGGTATAAGATTTTATAGGGTGAAGATTGTAATGAACGCATAAAATACGCATATGAACGAATAAAATAAAGAATAGAAATAACGAATTACTTTATTATGATACTTAACTTGTTTATTAGAAATATGTAGATTCGTGCAACAAAATATTTTAATATCACTTAAAAAGTCGTATCTCTTATTTTTATTGTCATCTAATTAACTAATTTTTTGAAGTTTGCACTTTTCATTGCTATTGCTTGTATTTAATTGATATTTAATATTGTAATTATTTTTAACTTTCATATGCCAGGGAAATATAACGTCTGTGAAGTAAATTAACACCAGATTACTTCTTCTAGTTCTTTTTATCCTAATTTTTAAATCCTTTTGGCTGAAAAATTCTACAGCATATAGTCGACCATGCAGCAATAACTGCAGCTACTAAGTAGAACCCAATGGCCACCTGAAGATGAAAGTATATAAATTCAACTACATCTAACCACTACATTCTGCAACAATTTAAAGCAAACAACGATTTATCCAGTGATGCTATAAGTATCATATTTTATATTTCTACGACAGCAAAGCTGAAAACGAGAAATAATATAGTCCAAAAGCTATGTGGCACTACATGGGGTCTTCAGCCTCCGTACTCAGATCATCCGCTCTTGGACTTGTATACTCGGTGGCTGAATATGCTTCCCCGGTATGGCTCAATAGCAAACACACAAAGATTATTGACACTCAATTAAACCAGACAATGCGAATGATCTCAGGTACAATTAGACCCACACCGAACTATTGGCTTCCCATTATGAGTCACATTCCACCGCCGAAACTGCAAAGAAGTCATTTTCTTCTCAGAGAATATCGAAAAATTGAGGCTAACCATGAACTACCGATCCACCAAGATAAGCTTGATATCGAAATAAACAGACTGCGCTCCAGATATCCTCCATTTCTAAGAGCCAACTCCTTACATCAGGAACATTTCAACCTGACCAAAGCTTGGAGAACACAATAGGAGAGCGACTCACCACAGGAAGCACATCAAATGGCCTGTATCGATCAGAAACCGCCAGGCTTTGAACTGACCCGCAATACATGGACAACGCTAAACAGAATAAGAACAAGCAGCGGTAGATGTGCTGACAGCTTATATAGATGGGGAAAAGCCCTTACTCCTGAGTGTCACTGTGGTGCGCAACGACAGACCGTCCGTCACATTGTTGAAGAATGTCCCCGAAGGCGATTCCGTGGGGTTTTCGATGAGTTCCTGAATGCGACCGAAAATGTTTTACATTATATTAATAATACATTAGATGCTCGTTTGTAATACTTCATGTAACGTTTTTTATATTGATTTTTTTAATTGTGTGTTCTTATTGTATGCCATACGATAAATAAATTTATATTTCTAAAGCTAGAAGTAAGATTTGGTTTGATTTTTATTATCTTTAATATATTTTTATTTGATAAAATACATACGATGAGTTAATATCTTAGTTTATTTCTTCTTTTTTTTTATGTGCTTATGCGTTACGCGGCTCGGAAAAGCTGCATAAATGTTGTATTGAACCAGACTTTGAGATTCTTTAAACCTTAACTACAGACATTCCATTATTACCACGTAACAAATATTAGGTCAAATACAAAGTTAATAAAAAAAATAAATGCATAATGTATTTTCCTGTAGTGTCTAGATATAGGAGAACTGGTGAAATAATTGATTTTAATAATAAAATACAAGATTTTTAAAGAATAATCTATTAAAGGATAATTTTGGTAATATTTGTGAAATCTGCAAGAGGTAAAAATGTCAAAAAAATTAATTGGCACATTCCTTGCAAACTCTTGCCGTGCATTGCAAACATATCGGAGTCTTACACATTATGCAAATATGAGTGGTTTTTGAGTCTTTTATCATGGTCTGTTGATAAATACCCTGCATTTGAGTTCACATCACAACCACCCACATTGCACAAGAATTAATTTCCTCATTCCATTTTTGCAAAATTTCCTCAAAATTTTTCACTAAATTTAATTCTCTTTGAAGGTTCAGGATGACTTGCAGAGTCCATTGCTTTACTCTTTTCCTAAAAACACAGAAATATTATAAACAGTTCACATTTTACCCACATATGACTAATTAAAAATACTTACTGAAAAACAGACCTATGGTAAATTTAATCGGTTAAGATTTTTGATGTGCGCTACGAAAGAAAATATTCACAATACAAACCAACCGGTTTGATTACCACTGTTCATATGTGATACAAACTGTCCGAGAGGTACTGAGACACATGAAATTGTAAGTGGCGCGGATACCCCGAAATCCGCGTTTTGGGACATCCCACCGGTAAGAAATACCGGATCTCTGTAGTTTAGGGTTAACCAAAATGTTCTTCTTCCTGGACCTCGTTTTCTAAATATTTTGCCTTGTAGGATGGTTTGAAGAAGAGCATATCTGGATTCATTTCGTATAATATGTCAGAAGAATTGTAACTTTTGAGATTTGATGGTGGTCAGTACCTCTCGGTTATTATTCATTCTTTTGAGGACCTCCTCATTTGTTCCAGAAGATCCTCCAGGATCTTCTGGAACACATGAATGCACTGCTGGAAGCACAAACCTTTCCTGAGCCTTGGAGGACATCGAGGTTAATACTGCTTCCCAAAGCTAGGGAAAAGTATCGCCCCATCTGTCTTCTTCTGCTGCGAGTAAGCATAGACGACATGATTGAGAGGTCAGATGGTTTATCTCGGAGGCAATTTGGTTTTTGTAAAGGAAAAAGCACGATTGATGCAATCATGAGTGTACTCGAAGCATTGCGCAACAGAAGGAATGAACATCGCTGGGCGGC
Source organism: Diabrotica balteata (assembly GCA_918026665.1). Lineage (NCBI taxonomy): Eukaryota > Metazoa > Arthropoda > Insecta > Coleoptera > Chrysomelidae > Diabrotica > Diabrotica balteata. The sequence goes on from OU898283.1 coordinate 25,237,809, forward strand.
CCTGCTGTTGTTTGATGTTAAGAATGCATTCAATACGCTGCAGTGGAACGAAGTAATGAATGCAATGGAGGAGCGAGAATGTCCTGGTTACCTGATGAATGTTGTGGCGGAGTATATCTGTCCGAGAGAAAGATTATGGTGGAAAAGGGCACGATAGTGGACGTGACGGCCGGGTACCCCAGGGATCTGTCTTAGGTCCGACGCTATGGAATCTGGCATATGACGGAGTTATGCAATGTGAATACGGAGAGGGTACAAACCCTTTCGCATTCGCGGATGACCTCGCTGTACTGGTAGTAGCCCGGGATGAGCCAGATCTCAAACACCGGGTTTGGATGATGCAGCACGGACTAAAACTTGCGACAGAGAAAACTAAAGCCATTATTCTGAAGGGGACAAGGAACAGGCAAGGTGTTGATTCGAAGTGTGCGGGAGCATGTCTAACACCCAAGAAACAAATAAAGTATCTAGGACTGACATTGCACCAGAATGGAAAATGGGAGGAGCACGTTCGGGAGGTGGTCCGAAAGGATGCGAATAGTGCGGTTGCGTTGGGGAGGGTGATGCCGAACATTGAAGGATGAAAGGAGAAGGGTCTTACACGGTGTTATACAGTCTATCGTCCTCTACGCGGCACCAGTCTGAAGCGAGGCGGTAGAGATAACGGCCTATAGGAGTCTCATGAAACGAGTAGACAGAACAAGTCTGTTGCGAGTGGATGCGCCTACAGGACTGTGTCTGCGGCAGCCTTGTAGAGCATCACTGGATGTGTTCCTTTGCATGTTTTGGCGGTGGAAAGAAAAGAGCTTTATGAGAGAAGAGGTCCAAACTTTACTGTGGCTGAGAAAAAACAGGTAAGGGAAAGGTGAGTTTAAAGATGGCAATAAGAATGAAACAATACGGAGGATGTGGCACAGTGGACGAAAATACTGATCCCGAACATAAGAGCTTGGGTGGACTGTGGTCACAGGCGCCTGGATTATTTCCTGACGCAGATGCTTACAGGACACGGGTGTTTTAGGGCCTACCTCTCTAGGATCGGAAAGGTTGATACAGATGAATGCCTATACTGATGATACTCGGACACTGTGACACATACGATGTTAGATTGCAGCAGATGGATAGTGGAAAGGAACGGAATGGAGAGAGAGAGAGAGATAGGTGTGAATTTTCTTACAGTGAGAGAAATGATTAAAAGAATGCCCGTCTGGGAATGATGCCGAACTAGGAACGATAAGGATCTTCTACGCGCTACCTGGAACGAGGCAGGGAGCCCCCTTGCTGATAAATAGAGTGTGGATGTGTATGAATGAAGAATGAATGAATAAAGATAGTGCTTCCGAAGTGATGCCGGCCTTACAGCGGCAATTCCGCTTTCGGATCGCTGGATGACAGAGGAGGGTCTGGTTTAGCAGAGAGGCAGAGAGCGCAGAGTGGCGACTCGGCGACGAGAGGGCATTTTAAAGTACCTCGGGAACTATCGCCGGGGGTACGAAGAATTAATCCTGCACTAAGGTTAGTCAGGCGGCGTCCCGGACTGGGATGTATTTGATTCCAGACCCCCTCGATAAAAATTAAAAAAAAAAAAAATTTAACGGGATCTTAAGTATTATCCGGTATAGCCATATCTTAAATGCTTCAAGTTTTCTGCTCATATCTTCGCTCAAGATCTACGATTCAACTCCATAAAAAAGGACAGTGAAGACGTAGCGTCGCAGCATTCTTACTTTTGTATCAAGGGAGAGGTTGTGATTCTTGATGAAGGACCCCATCCAATTGAAGGTGGATTTAGCTTTTTCGGTGCGTGCTTTAATCTCCTGTTTGTTGGTCTATTCATTTATTATGGTGCCGAGGTGATTGTAGTGCCTCACTTTTTCTACAAGGTATCGGTTAACGTAAAGTTGACCTTCTGTAATCCTATTCTTGCTAATTATCATAAGCTTTGTCTTCTTAACGTTTATATTAAGTCCATATTGTTGACTGTAATACGTAATTTTGTTCATAAGAACTTGTAGGTCTTCTAAGTTATCCGCAAATACTACGGTTTCATCTGCATAATAACCTGATGTTGTTTAGCCGGTAATCATTTAGTAGAATAACTTTTTCAGTATCGTACAAAGTTTCGATAAATATTCTTTCAGAGTACAGATTAAAGATTATAGAAGATAAAATACAGCCTTGTCTCACTCCACGCATGATTTTTACATAACCAGTGTGTTCACATTCAACTCTGAGATTTGCTGTCTGATTCCAGTAAAGATTTCTAATTATTTTCAGATCTTGGTTGTTATTTTTTTGCTTCGTGTTGTATTCGATCAAGCGCTTTCTTGTAATCGTTAAGACATGCGTATATGTCACAGTTGACATTTCTGCATCTCTGGAATAAGACTTGTACTGAGAAACAAGCCTTTTTAGTACCAACAACATTTGTGAAACCGAACTGGTTGGGGTAAATTTGACTTTCACACAGCTTGTAGATTCTCTTATGAATTATCTTTAGGAACAATTTTTGGAGATGACTCTTAAGGCTTATAGTACGGTAATCTTCGCATTTTTTGGCTCCTGTTTTTTTTTTAAGTACAATAGACTCAGATTTCAGTCGTATTTTTTCAGAGTTGTATATTATATCTTTGCGATTAATGCTATTGATTCGTTGTCCATTAGTTTGAGTAGTTCTGATTGTATAATATCAGGACCCGCCGCTTTGCCATCTTTTAACTGTGTTATTGCGGAATAAACTTTCTGCTGTAATATTCTTGGTCCATCATTTACTACTTCTTCTAGCTTAAAGGTGTTATCTTTTTAATATTCTTTCCACATTCTTATTTTACTCTGTTTGTCCAAGATGATGTTTTCGTCAGAATCAGTTATATTTCCTTGCTCCCTTTGTCTTAGTTTCTCTCTGAGTTCTTTAACTTTCCTATGTACATTGTGACTATTGTACTTTGACTGCAGAGTCTCAGTTTCTTCACATCTTTCTTAGTCTTGTCTTAGTTTCTCTCTGAGTTCTTTAACTTTCCTATGTACATTGTGACTATTGTACTTTGACTGCAGAGTCTCAGTTTCTTCACATCTTTCCCTTGCTTCTTTTTCTGTCGCTTCTCTGATTTTCGTTCTTATTAATATATTTTTGGTTTTACATTTGTCTGGGTCATTTTTAGCTTTGTTTCTCTCGTTCATTAGTTTTGGGATCTGATCTGTCATCCATGATTTTTTCTTCGTTAATCTATTTGTCTTTAAGTGTTTATCCTTTTCATTTTGCACTTTTTTTTAGTATGTTTAATCGTTTGTTCTTCGTTCGATTCGTCTCTAATTGCAGTCACTTGCTCGTTTAACGTGGCTTGGACTTCCATCCTCGTATTAAGGTTGTTCAGCATACGTAGCTCGTATGATTGTGCTTTCCTTTTCTGCAGTATTTTAAGTTTGACTTAAAATACTCCCAACAGTGGAACTTGGTCTATCTCCAAATCTGCAGGATAAGTCTTGACAGATGTAAAGCTATTTCGGAATCTTTTATTTAATAAAATGTAGTTTATTTATTTCCAAATAATTCACTTGCGAGGTTGTAATTGGAATAAGGTTTTGTGACAACATCATGTGCTCCATGTGCTATTAGTTTCTGTGTCCCAGCCAAACTCATTTTTTATATTTACTTCTAGGATAAGACATTATCACAAAAGAGTGAGCTAAACGAGGCCGAACAATTGGCTCTCAAAGAAAGTTGTAAGTTTTTTTGTTCTACCTTGGCTCCCAACTGTCGAGGTAGTTATATTGTTATCCATTGACACCTATCGATTTCCGATGGGTCTATCAAGGGAAACAATTTACCTCTTTAAAAAGGACATGATTTTTAAAAAAATACAAAAGCACAATCTTTCTAGAAAGTACACTAATATAAAGGCTTGGTATTTCAGTATAAAATTTTTTTCACTAACAAATATACACAAACAGAATAGTTTCAATATAATATTTTACAAACATTTTTCGTTTTCTATTGGCGTAATTTTAATAGGTAGACCGGTTTTTGAATTCAGTGCAAAACTTTTAGGATCAAACTCTAGCTTATTTGGAGTATCGGGACATTTTTCTATTTGAAAATTGAGTACTACATACGACACTGCTACTGATAAACCCAGCATCCCAAGGCGTTTACCTAAAAAAAATATTATTTATAATAAATAGAAAAAAAAATGTTCCAATAGATTATAGGATTAAATAATTGAATAACCGATAATTGAATTTATAAAAAAAATATCAAAATGTATGGAAAATACATGCATCTTTTTTATTCTATTGATGCCCAACTTATTTTTTTTTAAATTTCAAAATTTTGCTTATAATAATTATCAGTTAATATTTTTTTAATATGTAAATATTTATAAAATTCTTTTATATCTCTGAATTTTTTAACTTTGGCAAGTCCGATAAATAGATCACTGGGCGTTAGTGTTACCATAATTGCAAGTTAGTAGGTGTGAGTTACAAATTATTTTATTTACGTGTAAAAAAAATAAGTTTTTCTTTTATTTTTTATGTTTTTTTTAGTTTTATTAACGCATCAACAACGCAGGGTCATTAGAGTATTTAGATTATGTAACATATGTGACAGTTGATACAATATGTGAATATACATTAGTTTACAATAATAATTATAATGATAATAAGATGTATGTGTGTTAAAATGTACGTTTTAGATCTTTTGAAGAAGTTGACAGTCTTTAAGATAGGAAAATATTTTTCGGGTATCTGTATTTTTCTTCTAGAGCATCTCTTAGGGAGTTGGGTATGCTATATTTGAGTCGTTCACTGTTATATTTGGGATACCGTATTAAAAAATGTTTTACCGTTAGAACATTGTTGCACACTTCACACACCGGTTTGTTTTTGCGCTGTAATAAATAGTCATGAGTAAGTCGTGTATGGCCGATATAGAGACGGGTAAGTATCACTTGCTCTCTTCTGTCTTTTATTGTTGGTTTTCAAAGATGTGGGTGTTTGTTAACTTCGTATAGCCTTGATGGAGTATTGTTCCAAGTTTGTTGCCATTTTTGAATTAATTTTTGTTTTAAATATGGTTTCAAATCGTTTTGTACCAATCTGTTACTTTCTTCTGACATCGGGTTAGTAGGTGCGATTTTAGCTAGTTTATCTACAGCTTCGTTACCTTCAATTCCTACATGAGAAGGCACCCATAAAAGGTGCACTTGGATGTTCTTATTAGAAATGTTTTTAAGTTTTTTTTATATAAGAAGTAGAAGGGGGTTGTCACAGTATATTTGAGTCAGTGAGGATAATGAACTTAGAGAATCTGTGATTATTATACATCTTTCTTTGTTTTTGTTTTGTATTAATGATAGTGCTTTTAGAATTGCGAATAATTCAGCCGAAAAGATGGTTATCATTGATGGCAATTTAAAACTAACTGAGGTGTCTTCCGAATAAATTGCTGCTACAACTCTGTCTTCATTTTTTGACGCATCGGTGTATATGTTGTAGGTATTGCCATATCTGTTATATACCATATGTGTATGCCATATGTGTATAAAAAAAAATAAGTTTGTTTTATGATATTTGATAAAAAATTTTGCACAATGTTACAGTAAATTTTCCACAATATGTTATAGGTTTGGCTTTACAATCATTTTCTACTAGACATCTCTGCTCTTCATATTTCTCCATGAAGTGTACTTTCCTATCGAAAATTATGTCATTAAATACTTTGTCCGTAATTGATATTTTTGATCTTACTACTATACTTTTTATATCAAGGGTCAAGTTTAGGTAGGAAACTACTACAGATTGACGGAAATCAAATCAAGTTATATTTGACTTACTGACTTACTTACTGTTAGTGGCATGTTTTCCAATAAACCCATTGTGTTGATCCATGTCTCCTACAAATACATTATATACTTGCTCTTAAAACATAAATTGTTTCCTTTGAGCTTTTGATTGCATCTACTAGCTTATACAAGAGGGTTTAAATTAGCAAAATTAGATGCTCTGGAAATATACACTCTGAGCCAAAATTAACCGGCCACCTTAAAAATGGGTAATTTTTGATTTCTTATATCCCTTAAACCCGCTGACCGATTTAAGTGAGTTTGTAAAATGTTATAGCCTTATTACTTGACAAGATTTTTATAATAATATTGTTGCTAAACAGGTAAATTTTTATTGTATACCGGGTGTACGAATCAAACTGTGTTTTTTTCTTAAAGTTTGCATCACCCTGTGGAATATTCTAGCATGTGTAGAATACTAAAATTGATTCAATTTTTATCTCCGCGGAAGAGAAATAATAATCCTTTTGATAAAAGTCATTTGTTGCAGTAAAAATCCAATGAATAAAATCTTCGAAAAAAATTCAAATTAACAATATTTTGGAAATCAAAGTCTAATTGAAAAAAAAAATTCGATATCAATAATGGGTGTTGCCGCCTCTAGTCCTTAGGACTTCTTGGAGCCGGTTTGGCCGGTTAGAAAAAACATATTTATTTTGAATATAATATTAACAATATTATATATTATAATAATAACAATAATATTATTGTCTGTCTGTTAGATGTCTGTTACATTATTTCCCGTTTTCAAATTAAAATACCACCCGTGATATTCCTCATGTATTGTATCACTCCCTTATCACAAAGCTGTATCAAATCTTTCTGTTTTGCTATGCTAATTGGAAAACGTGCATCATAAAGTTACCTAAGTTCTTTAAGATTTCTTGTATTAGTTGATAATTTGGCGTGGTTTTTTCTTGTTAAATGCTGAAAGGAAATAATTGCAGCTTGTTCACATGTCATAATTAAAATAGATTCTGTTTGTCTCTCCTTTTAAGAATCTCATTCTTTTTATCTTCAACCACATTATTTTTCGCCGATTTTGTCTTTTGTTTTTAATTAGAGTGCGTGACAAATTTTTTAAATCATAAAAGTCGTAGTATTTAAATTCTTTACATTTGTATGGTTCTATGCATACTTTTTTATCATCATCCTTGATATTTTTAGTTTCTCTTGCATTTTAAAAAACAGACGTATCTGGCATCCCATAGATAGATCTGTGTTTTTTAGCGGTTTCGATACTACTATGCATAGAGTTAACTTCCATATAGGAATGTCCAGACTCTAAAAATTTGTGTTCAATATTATTTAAATGGTCTATGTTTTAAACAGCCCATTAACCAATAATTTTTGACTAGGTAGGCAAAATAGTAAGCTGTATTTGGTAATGCGGCTTCATATACACATAAATTGTAGACGCATAATTTTTGAGAATAATATAGTTGTCCAGTCCAATCCACTTGGAATCTGTAGTACGGCCTGTAGATCGAAAGTAATTGAAACAAAATCTCCTTGTTTATTAGATATTTTCTTATCATTTTGATTTTCAATATTACATACGTCTTTTATTTTCTGATGTTCTCTGTAATTGTCTTCTAAATCCGGTTTGTCAGTTGGATTAGCAATATCATATTTATTACAAACTAAATATTGATCTTTTTTAGGAACAAAAAATCTTAAATTAGAGTCGTTGGAAAATATTCTTCGATATGTAATTTCGCTAACAATTTCCAGTTTCTTCTGCTCACAGCCATTTATATAAAGTTGGTACATTTTTCTTATACATAAATTTTTGTCCAAAAATCTATGCTTTGAACTTTGGCGAATATAATGTGGGCCCATGGTTGCAAAAGACTCAATATGAGCCTTCATGATTTTTCGGGTTTTACTGCTTGTTTTATTTGGCGATGTATGCTTGTCGCTTTTATCCGTATCTGCAAAACAGCCTGGAATATCAGTTTTTCTTACAACATCTTGTATTAACGACGCTGATTACGTTTTCATATACCTGTATGTCTTGACCATTCAAAGAAAAGTAATACTTTTTAAAAATGCGACTCTGCACATACGAACAATTTAATGTCAACTGAAATATCTAGTTGAATATTAAATCTACTTCTTGATAAAGTATGGAGAGATGTAGGTCCACTAAAAAGTTGGAGACAAGCTAACTCCAAAGATTGGGTAATAAATGTTGCAAAAAGGAGGCGTGTTGAGGGTTTGCCTTATGAGATAAAAAAAAAAAGAATAGACCAGCGAAATTACTAAAACCAGTTAATTATTCTGAGTGCTTTTACAACTGTGCCAGTTATTTCAGCGAAAATTACAGACAAAGACTATGTCGTGATTATTGGAAGTTAGTATGTATAAACATGCCAGAAAAAATTTTTTATTGCGCGTATTAAAACTATTTTTTATTTAAAAAATTTAGGCTATCAAGGTCAGCTGTTTGTAATTTATATAGACTTCCTAGAGAGAGTGATCCCTTTTCACTTAGCTGATATGTGAAAAGTCACTATCAAAAATGGATTCTATCATTGGGACTATATTGTTCTGAGAATCGTCAAGAATTGAACTGCTGTCTCCAGTTTCAAAGGAATATAAAGAACAAGATATTGCACAACCAGTAACTAATTAATACCTACTAACAAAGTATTTCAAAACTTTCTTCCCAGTCACAAATATAGAAGACAAGTAATTTTATTTAATAGTCTGCTTAATTTTAGCATATTCTTATATTATTATCTTAATTTATTAGCAGATAAATTATATCATAAACACCATTAAGGTCACGGTTTTAGCTTAGTAATCATTTTTAAATTTTAACTCAACCCGTTTTCAGGTAGAATGAAGTAAGTGTACTAAAAGGTATTTACTAGTAGATATGAAAAAAAAAATGTAATTAATCATTCACGTAAAATGTATTAAAGTCACTTTATCATCATCTTTTTACTGAATATGGTATGCAGTAGTAGAAATATATTGTTGTCCGGCATAATAATATGTGGGCTTACTTTGTTTTACATGCAACAGAACTTTAATTTTATGGAAGTAAGTAGCGATATATTGTTTTATTTGAAAATGAAAAGTTGGTTAGGTGTAACTGATTTGTTTATTCCACAAATTATCTGCTGAATAGTAAGTCGTATTATTTATTGTTTTACCAGTATGTAGAGCGGAAAAAGCTGAGAATTTTGGTATACTTAACTCAATATTTTAAAATTTGTCATTTACCTGGTTTTCGCAGTATACCGACGATATATATATATATATATATATATATATATATATATATATATATAATATATATATATATATATTTATATATATATATATATATATATATATGCTATGTAAAATCGAAAATAATATTGGTTTGCTTAATATATTTCAAAGTACAAAATATAAGAATTCAAATAATTCAACTAATAAACTATAAAAGATATTTCGAAAAAATGAAAGTCCATTCTCCTGGATTAAGTAGTAGTAGTTAACAAAATTTTAGATATACATAAATTATATTCGAGTGACGTGATTCAAATTAGTGAGACCATGAACAATGCGAGCGGGTTTTCCAAATGGACTTTTACAGTGAAAAAGACAATACAATAGAATATTTAGAAAATATATTTCTCCGTTAGTTCTTAAACATTTTTAGAAACCGATTAGCACGTTAATAGTTTTTAGGAAATTTATAATTGTAGGTAAAAATTGTTGTTGGTTATCTGAATAAAGAGATGGAGATACGTATAATGAGCTTTGATTGGAGGAGATTGAAAAACGTGGGATGATTTGTAAGAATGAGAGTTAGCTACATTTTTGAAGGAAAAAAGATAATCAGTTGGTTTCCAAGGGTACAAAGCGAACAGTCGTTGTTCTCTGGTGGTTCCCCAGAGGTAGGAAGCAGCAGAAGTGAATGTTTGTGAGTTTTGTGGACTTAGTGTATCTGATAGAAGCTGATAAAGTATTGTAAGTTGTATTTTTCTTCTTATATTCCAATAGTCATTGTTCCGGCCAGAACGAGAGATTCAGTTTATCGAGAGGAGAAGAGGCGAGCATAATTTGAACGATACGTGCATTTTGCAGGAGATCATTAAAGACGATAGGCTCTAGACGCTAGGGGACTGCTAAAAATAGATAGTGTAGGCTACAAGGAACAAGGATTTGGACAACTCATCATCAGAGAGATAGTTTTACTATTCATCAGTTTTTCTTTAATTAACAATACAATTTTACAATTGCTTTAGAAAAGATAGGAATATTTTGATCATGAGATATAGAACAACAATTTTGATTTGAAATTTTTAATTTATATTACGATAGGTTCACGTACGTAGAACAAAATTTTGAGAATCATTATATGACATATTTTTTTTTATTATTGAAGATATTTGAGTGCGAATTTTATTTCAATATAATTTTATTTCAATATATAATGTTGTATCATATATGTTTTTTATTATTCCGGTATTCTTTGGACCCTACCAATTATATGTAAAGCATAGATATTGAAGCACCAGTATAACCCTGAGATAAGAGAATTAAATAGTGCCCGATAGAATAATTGCATCATTTAAATAAGTTTAATTGATTAATTAATTAGCTAATTAATTGCTTGGCGCACCTCAGAATGTTAATATCACATTAATATATATATATATATATATATATATATATATATATATATATATATATATATAATACAGTGCATAAAATAAACTAATAATTAAATAAATACCTATACAATTTCTAGGTCCTCCTCCAAACGGAATATAAACTCCTTCTTCTATATCTCCTGCGAACCTATCTGGATTGTATACGTCAGGATTAGGAAAATGCTTCTCGTCTCTATGAAGCGCATAAAATGGTACTATTACTGTCATATCTTTTTGCACTTTCAAGTCGGTACCCTCAAATGTGTAATCAGAGAGAGGCATTCTGTCTATGAACGGTATAGGAGGATATTTTCTTATTGTTTCTAAAACATACATTAAGTAACAACTTATTTGTTATCGAAGAAGAATAATATATGCATAATTAAATTAATTACAGTACTTAATACAATGTATAAAATGTATATACAATGTAGTTATAATTCAATAGTTTACCCAGTATAAAAGAACTACGATTTAAAAAAGTAGTAATTATCAGAGGAGTCATATAGTTTTAAAACTAGCTACATCCAATAATCACTTTTTTGAGAAATGGCGGGAAAACATAATAGAGACCAAGTTTTTCATATGAATGATTTCAAATCTTTAGGGTATGTAGCAGACAGGTAATTAATGTTAATATTGTTCTGAAGCTATTTTCTTGTGGCATTTCAAATTAATTACTATTTAACTGGGAATAAGCCACAATTAAAGATAAAAATACGTTTATTGACGTTTTCAATTTCCACTTCGGAAATCGTTCTCAAAATACGAACAATACTGTTCACTGTACTTAATAGGTCCAATTGTGTCCTATTTCACCGCTACGCAAGCTGGCATCGTTTCAAGGTACCCCTACCATCGCCACGCACGGAGCGAATAGGACTCACGAAAAAAAAAAAAAATAAAAAAATTAACTTACCGTTAACACACATTTCTAGGTATTTGTTTTCTTGTATTCCATCATAGGTGATGCCATTAAACTTTTGTACATTTTCTCTAATTTCTTCTCTTAATTTATTTTGTATATTTTCATTTAAAGAAAGTTCATACAGAGTAAAAGCAAGCAGTGTATTCAAAGCATCTTTACCAGCTATTAGAAAGAATATTGCACTTGAGACGGACATATCTAAATCTGCAAATTAAATGCTAAGCTCATAAAAATAATATTATATTTATAGTTTAAAGTTATATTTACAACAATAGTTTAAAATCAAATATTGTCTTTTTATATGTATTAGCTAATTGTGAAAAATATTATGATTTTCCCTGGCACAGAACTTATTTTTTCTTTTTATGACAACTATTTTTTTAAATTATGAAAAGTTATCTGATATAAAAAAAAACCGAAATTATCTTAATTTTTTTCTTTTATGGGGTGGTAAATATTGCTTAACGGGTCGTATTAGGAGCAAACATTTTAATTTATTAAATTTGTTTAAAATATAAAAAATAAATTAATAATTAAATTACTTTATTTAATTTTGAAAATATTATTTAAATTTTAGAAATACAGAAAACACTTATTTGTTTTTTTTTATTTATAAATTTATAAATTTACTGTCAAATTTGATTTATTTATATTTTCATAATTTTATATAAATACAATTTCATATAAATATAATATGGGATTTATGCAATTACTAATTCGACTACTGTAATAAACTGTGATAAAAAGAGATATTATTAAAACATGTTCATATTTATACAGTCACAGTGGAACAGTCCATTTGTGTTCCTAGCGAGAAGTGGCCGTTAGTTTACAAAATGTCATAACTGACCATAAGTTATTAAAATGTAATGTAAGCATAAAAAAATGTTAAAAACACAACAACAAAATTAGCTGCTGAATGGAAATTGGATTGAAAATATAGAATTGTATAGGAAATAGTAAAACGAGCAATTTTGTTGATTAATATAAAGCTTCTTGCTAGTCTACACTACTGCTTATTCAACCCTTTTTTTGCTGTTTTCGTATTTTCATTTAACCCTGTACTGCCCAATTTTTTTTAACTGCAAAAATAATTTCTTCTGTTACACACTTCCAGGATAGGATCAAATTAAAACATTTTTGAAAATTTTTTTTAATCCTTTATTTCCTTTGTGACTCTCAAGTTACAATGGGAAAAAAAGTTAATTTTTATGAAAGTCCACAAAGCAATTAGAATTAGGCGTAAAGCACTAATTTACATTACATTTTTCACACATTACTTTTGGTACGCCTAGGCATCAGGTTTCTTGTAACGTCCGCGCTTTTCTGAAAATTTAGGCCAATGGCCTACTCCGTTTTTCCGTATGTTTTTCTCCGGTAGAGAAGCGATAGGACCTCTTTTTCTTATCTGCTCGATTTCTTGTTCTATTATAGATAGACTGGGCCTTCCTCTCTTCTTGAGTCTCTCTTTACCTTCTTGACAAAGACAAGCGGCAATAGGTGCTTTGAAATCTAAAAGACTTAGTTATATGGAATACAGTTAAATACACAGTTAATACGGAACTTGGTTAAATATATGGAACACAATGCGAAGGTACCACTTTTTAGAACGAAGCGTAGTTCTGTATAAAGCCATCAACGAGTCCATTAATTCCACTCTGCCCATACATTTATCGTAAAATGTTACAATGTTGGGACATTCCACAAGAATGGTTTTTTTCTTTGCTTTGTCCCATTTTTGAACTAGACTTGTAGAATACTTTCCTACAAACAAACTCAGTAAATGCATCGGCTTGTTGTCCTACCATTTGACTGCTCTAAGTGTCATTCCTTCTTTCTTGTAGACAAGTTCTTCGAAACTCCCCCTTCCTCTCTTTTTCATATCTTTGTCGCTAGACAAATTACATCCTTTTAATCTGTTGGGATGCACCGTACCTACAGAGGGAATACCCAACTTATCCGGTTCAGTTTGCAATTGCATTCTTGTAAACCAGTTATCAAAATATATCTTATGGTAAGCATGTATCTTGGAATTATTGTGGCCAATTGATGAACCACATTTCCGCTGACTCCAACATTTAGTAAAGATTCTGGATGCTCTTCTTTACCAGTATATAGTTTAAAATTATATACAATTCCGTTGGTATCGAATAGGAGAAACGCTTTATAGCCCCACTTTTTTGGTTTGTTTTTTATATACATTTTTAGACTATGCTTTCCTTTGAAACGAATAACTTGTTCTTCCACTGATAGTTTTTTTATCATTGGAATTTTCCGAAAATTTTTTATAATTGGTTCTAAAAGCGGTTTGATTTTGTATAACTTATCTCCGGGAATTATCTGACTATTGTCATTGAAGTGGATATTGTTTTTTTTGTTTTTTATTTGTTCCCAGCGATTCCGACCCATAGTTTCTGCAACAACTGAAATTCGAGTAGACGCTTTCCAGTACATACTAGTTGAGGGTAAACCATACACTGACATGAACAAACCTACACTAAAAAACTGTTCTATTTCGTTATTGTTCACATTTAGAGATTTTTCGGTGTTCTTTTGGGTAGAATACAGATTTGTTTGATAAACGATGTTGTACAAAATATTGTCATATATCATTGTTCTAAAATACTTGATTGGAGTATACAGGTTTTTAGGTTCTGGCGGTAAACTAACTTTCTAAGGTTGAATTGGCTGTGCAGAACGATTAGTAATTCATTTCCATGTGATATTCTGATGATTGACCACGTCATTTTCGATGTTATTGTCATCCTCCTTTTCATCATAATCTTCCTGGTTCTCATTATTGTCTTCCATATCATCCAAGCTCACTTCTTCCGAACAAACATTTTCTGAAATATGTACCACTTCATCATCGTCACTGTCGGATTCTAGAATGGAATCTTCAGAGTCATCACCAATGTCTCTTATTTGAACATTATTTAGTCCTTTTTTTGCCATAAAATGATTTTACACAGATAGGTTCCATTTCTGTTACGACATGCAAAAAAATATGTTATAGATAATAGACCATTGTAACTATAAAATTACACATTTTTTACTCACAAAATACCTAATATTTTATTATCAGAGCATATATTTGCCACAATGGGAGTCAGATTGTACTTACTTTTAGTTTTTTTTTTTATTTCGTCATCTAGTATAGAAAGTACTTGAAATTGTGATTAAAGTCACCTATTACAACGCTGTAACACTACTAACGACAACACACGACAACTGCCAGAACCTATGCATAAAATATGACCTTGTGTATGATTAGAATGCTTTGTGGTAGACAGCTGTCTGTAACCTTACGGCATTGATTATAAACCACTACCTAGATACCTCACTCTAAGGTAAAAACGAATTCAGTGTTAAACTCCGCCCACTTACACCTCTTTGCTCCTCACGTCTAAGTACTACCTGACTGTATGGTGGCGACATTTATTGAAATCTTTGCCAATATTGAAAAATAAACTTCAGTTCCCTAGTCCGGCAATAGTGCATTAGAGGAGGATATAAGGATGGCATTCAGCATTTTCACAAGTAATTTTAACGTGCTTGTAATCTATATTATGAAATTAAGATTTTACTTCAGAAAAAACGCTAAAAATTGATTAATGAAAACATTAAAGGTTTTCTAAAAATTATTTATTTATCAACACAATATAAAAAAATAACAAAATATAAAATACATAATAAAATTAGCAGTGATAAATTACATCTCATGTAAATTACTTTTTTGTAACTTTTCAAACAAATTAATTTCCAGAATTGATGCAAATTAAAATATTTCAAGCTAATATACAGAATTTATTTCCCGATTTAGTCCATTCACTCACAGTAAAATATTGCAAAACCTCATAAGTTTAAAGAATCGCTTGGATTGACATGAAATTTAACTTACGCCTAGCTAAGATTTCAAAGAAAAAAGATGATCCATAGGCCAAAAGCAAATGCTTTTGCCCTATGGATCAGTATCAACCCTTATATATATATATATATAATATATATATATATATATATATATATATATATATATATATATATATATATATATAAGCGAGGTTCCTACAGCCTCTGCCGTTTCTCGCATTTCGACCGCCATCGTTTTCTGTCCATCCATTCGTCTTCTCTGATGGCTCTATCTCTCATTATGTGCCGTACATTTTCTTATCAACCCTTATCGGGAGTGAAAAAATATATGTTCAAGATAAGTTCGGAAGTGCCTAAAATCAGTAAGTCTAAGCAACTTTGGTTTTATAGAGGTTTTTCACTATGTCAATACTTTTCGAATTATTGAACAATAGGTTCTTATTCGTCAAATTCCATGTTGAATATTTCAACGTGAAATAATAAAAAACTGAAGCACCTTTCGACGAAAACTCATAACAACTTTTTTTAAAGTGTTTTAAAAAGGTTTATTTTTTGTTAAGTTTCTTGTATCAAGAGTATGCAAGTTATGACCAAAATATTCAGAAAAGCAAAACCTACATTTTTTTACACTTTGTGATTTTTGGTGTCGCTAATAAATTTTAAGTTATTATAAAAAAAAGCATCTTTTTCAAAATTAAAAGAAAATGGTTAAAAAATAAGTCCTTTAACAAATGAAACTTACAGATCATTATAATATTAAAATAAAAACAATGACCAAGGTATTTATTAGAGAAATCAGGACACGCATTGAAATTGCAAGACAAGCATTTATAAAAATGAAAAAAATGTTTGTTAATCGAGATCTTATCTAGTTTTGATGGGAAATAAGCCACAATTTTACTAAAAAATGGTTTTATTAACGTTTCGATGCCCAAATTGGGTGTCGTTGTCAAAATACAAAAATTATTAATGAATTAAACAAAACTGTTGTTGCTTAGTAAAAAAATTCTCCTAATAATTTATTCAATC
Organism: Diabrotica balteata; assembly: GCA_918026665.1. Taxonomy (NCBI): domain Eukaryota; kingdom Metazoa; phylum Arthropoda; class Insecta; order Coleoptera; family Chrysomelidae; genus Diabrotica; species Diabrotica balteata. The sequence continues at coordinate 25,254,134 of OU898283.1, forward strand.
TGACTCATTTATATTGGCAATTCAGATATATATTATACATTTTAAAGTAAAAGACTTTAAAATGATATTGTCAATATTTATGAGTTGCGTTCCTGGGACTATATTTATATTCTAGCGCGAGAATTTTACTGTCACTATTGCATGTAGTTGTCTATTTAAAGACATAATATTATTACATGTTATGATTTTTTTGTGACGGATATTCTTGAGTTGGGGTAGATTTCATGTAATCGAATTAACTATCTTTCAACAAAGTCGTCTCAGGAACGCAACTTGTAAATATTGGCAATATCATTGCCAATATTTCATTATCTACTTTAAAATGTATAATATATATGTCTAAATTGCCGATATAAATGAGTCAGATTAAATAAATTATTATAAGATTTTTTTTTACTAAGCAACATCATTTTTGTTTAATTCATTAATAATTTCTGTATTTTGACAACGACATCCGATTTGGGCGTCGAAACGTTAATAAAATCAATTTTAGTAAAATTGTGGCTTATTTCCCATCAAAACTAGTTAATTGCAATATTGCCACAAGAAAATAGCTTCAGAACAAAATCGAGATCTTCCTCTGGAGCTGAGGATAAGCGCATTAAGATGCTACGTGTTCTCGACTTTGATACACGGAATGGAAAGATATACGCTAAAAGTAGACAATATACAGAAGTTGGAAGCATTTGAGATGTGGTGCTATAGAGGAATTTTGAAAATACCTGGATTTAACGAGTTACAAATGCAAAAGTGTTAAGGATTGCAAGGTGATAAAGAACATCAACACAAGAAAGCTGGAATATTTAGGTCACATTACCGAAGGTGCGAAAAGCTTAAAATGCATTGTAAAATTAAGGGTAAAAGATCCATAGGTAGAAAAAGAATTTCATGGTTGAGAAACTTAAGAAAGTGGTATAGTTGCAGCTCAATAGATCTTTTCAGAGCAGCCGCCAATAAAGTACGGATAGCTGTGGTGATGGCCAACCTTCGATAGGAGAAGGAACTTCGACAAGAATAGGATATAAATTTTGTTCTAATAGTAACATTGTACTACAAAAAATTGACAATTTATCTAGAAATGGCAATATAGAAATCAATTATATTCTGTGCAAAATAAGAAATTGTATAGAGGTGAACTAAAATCACTATGATCTACTATTTGATCGCATACTTTTTACATTTAAAAATTCTCTGGAATTACGTCATCGAAATTTTAAAAGCAAGTAGTGGTGAGTACCAAATGCAATCGATTTTGACTTTAACAAAATACCACAAATTACCAACGTTAAAAATGAATAAAGTAAGTATATATCTTGATAAAATGACAGGGAATTTCCAATACATAAATAGATGAGGGCCATCTGCCTAGGAACAATAGGTAAAAGCTGATAAACGGACAGGATTAGAAAGTTTAAAACATCACTAATTAGATCATATTTCAAAACAAAGTGAATAAGTATATTTAAATGTTAATTCATTTCAAACTAAGATTGTAAAATTAAAATTTTAAGAAAAAAAATATTTATTATTTCTCGGTCTTAAGAAGTACTTTCATTATTGACAATATTAAAATATTTTATTATTAAAAGTCGAGAAGAATTTTCTAAGGAAACGTACATATTTATATAAAAGTGCTATAAAAATGTTCCACTGCAAAATGATGCTAGCAAATTACCCTCTGTTTTAGGTCACTGATATCCATCAATATAATATCAATATTCCCGCAGTTTTTTTGCCAAATTTTTGTGCGCTCTACGTCTTTAAGGGGAAATTTAAAGGAAGATATGTGAGTCCTTTTTTTTTATAAAATTTCGCTATAACTTGTCACAACACTTCACACAGATAATACACTTATAGTTACCCTATAACTATAAGTGTGTTCGGCCCTGACACCACTCCTATCTCCTCGCAAGTCAGAGAGAGAATGAGAATCTCGATACGGTTTTCGAGTAACGCCATCTAGTTTTTGATATGTCTTTCGAAAACCACGAGGTGAGCTATCTAGGTAGTGGTTTATAATAAATGCTTACGGGAACTACGGACGTTTATGTTAACTTGAGAGTTACAAGAGGCAATACAGGGTTAACTGTCATTTTACTTGAATTAACATTTTCAGAATGTTTGTATTTTCCTAGATTAAAAACGTTGCAAGGAATATCGTTTATAAATATTAAAATTTATTAGCGGAAAAACGTTGTACGTGCGTTAACACTAAACATACAATGTTTTTCTTCTACTTACACAAAATTACTTTTTCGTTTTCTGCGTCCACTAGTATTTTTTTCTGTGTTATTTATAGTCCACTTCTTTTCCTTACTAGTAATACACATAAGGAACACTTAACTTTACAAAATTTTGTAAATAATGTTATCAAAACATGTTTGTGTTATTATTTAACAAATTTCATTTTGTTGTTTGCAATGTTTTTCCGGGCAGGTCTTCAAATGATCATATACTTATTAAATAAATAGAAATAAAACTTACCCATAACATCTTCTTTTCCATTTAGTTTTTCTCTCAAGGCTTTATTGGCAAAGTCAACATAATTTTGTGGCTTTCCATCATATTCCTGTCTAGCTTTCATTCCCTTTTTAAATATATCTTCAAAAAATTTCAATGTAGTATCTGATATGAAATTAAGCTTTAAAGTAGTTACCCACGATGGTTTAATAAAGAAAAGATTTTGAACAATTGAATTTCTAAGACTAAATTCATTAGTATTTTGCACAAGTTTACCCAATGGAGGGGGATTTTCGGCAAAGCAATCAAGATTAGCTCCAAAAAACCATTTAAATATGAATTCTGTTGTAAAAAGTTCTCCAATATGTCCCCCATCTATTACTTCTTTATGTTTGTTCAAAAATCCCGTCATTGATTTACAGACTTCACTTAAATCATTATGCATGTTTTTTAACATCACAGTAGTAAAGAGTGGGGTAAGTTTCGTTCTAATTTTTTTCCAGTACGGATATTTCAAAAAGAATACTGAGTGCTCCATGAGAGGATGAGTAGGAGTTGCAGGTCTTCTGTTGGCAAAAACAGCAGCATCTTTTATTAGAACATCTTTAATAAGTTTGGGATCTTTTAAAACTAATAACGGTTCATCGAATATGAATATTCCAAAGTATGGTGCGTCTATTTTATCGTAAAGTTTTTTTATTTGCTCATGAATAGTTGTTTTAAAAGTAAATACTTCATAGAAGTTGCCAAAAAATAAAGTAGGTTTTGCATATGGAATGTTTCTTTTTTTCCAAAAGTCCGAATTTCGTGTAAGATGTTTATAAACTAGGACTACAATTAAGATCAGGAATATTGTAGTATCTATTATCCATGATGATGTAAGTAGCATCTAAAATATATGAAAATACATTTTTAAAAATCTTTATATCAAAAATTATTATTTATATTTATTTCATACCATGCGGTCCATATGTATGGAATAAATTTATTTTTAGCGGTATTATGTACTATGTGAAAAAATTGACAATTAATTGTATAAAAATATTGTACCCCTCAAGCACCCCCTTTGAATTATAAGCACTCCCTCGAAAATTTTAAAGAATAAATGAGGTCGTCAGGCACCTTGTTAACAAGGGATTTTAGTCCCCTGTTTGGCAATATCAAGTTTTTTAAGTATGGTGCGATCATAACTAAGAAAATTGATTTTTAAGATGTACAATTTTGATAATGTCTCTATCACAAAACTTTAGGTTGATGGAGAAAATAATGTCACCTAATATTTAGAATGTATTTTTGAATGTACTTTACAATTAAACATTTTGTACGACCTTGGGGATTATTTTGTTAATTTCTTTCTTTATCCTAACTTTGTAACCTCGGAAACCTTTTTTGGATGGTGCTAGAAAGGTCACCAATTGAGGCAATGCAAACGGCAGCCAGATGGTTGGGGAGAGCGAGTCGTGGGTTCGAAACTAGCTTTTGGAACCGAGAATGGGTCCAACGTATGAAATAAGTAAAGATAGGATAAGAGATATTAAAAAAGATACAGAAATAAACGAAAAGATAGATGGGTAAAATTACATACATAAAACAATAACAATATATTCAACAACAAAATTATGACGCTGCTGAATGCAAAAAAGTAATAAAAGTACACCAACAACTATAAAATGGTGTTATACATATAAAAATAAGCAGTAAGGTAATTAGAAAATACGTTTACAAAAAAATATAATACAATCATGTGTACAAATAAAGTTTTGTGGGCGTACCTCAAGATATTACAGTGAAAAAAATGACCAAAAATTATAACAAACACAAAAGATAATCAAAGCTAAATTTACAAAAATACAAAAAGGTTACAGACATAAAACTTTAACCAAACCGCACTTGGTTAAGCCGATTATTTGCTTCGTACTATAATTTAATGATAAACAGACTTAAATGTTCCTAATTATTACTTATTGAAATTTCTTGAATCTATTGAAATGATCTTTAAGTTGAATGCAAAAATAAGCAATCTACAGGTGAAGACATGTAGGAAATTTAGATACGTCCGGATAATGGCAGATGATATGATACCATACCATACTACTCGCCCAGATAATTTGAATATAATGATTACGGTAACTTACAGTAATTCCTGATGACTGCTGCCTAATTCACTGAAGTTAAATACTGTACTTAATATTTTACTTGTATCAAACACAGACTTTAATTAACATTAAAGGTACTTAATGACTTAATAACTATATTTAATTTAATATAGTATAGAAAAAAACTCAAATATAAAGTGTATATACACTTAGAGAAAAAAATGCACAGAGACGGTAAGAAACGGTAATTTTAGGCAAGCGACCTCACTTAATGATCGCCCCACTAAAAGTAAGTTTTTCTTTTTAAAAATTTACCAAACTCACCACCAAAAAAAAAGAAGAAGGGATATCTCCCACTTAGAAAGCATAGGCCAGTTGTATGTATATCTGAGAAGGTAAGATTCTAACGACATCGGAAAGTCTGAGTTATTTACGGTAATAGTAATTGGACGTGATCAAATATACCATCCTTTAGATTATGTTATTGTCAAAAGATTACTATACGTGCCTTCGACGAAAATTATCAATTTATGGAAAAGAACCCGCATACCGAAAAGCATTAGTTCCTTTCATACTCGGGATTAAGAAGGAAAGGAATAACAACCTTTCTTAATTAGGGAAATTCCTTGCATTCAGTAAGATTTTGAAAATGGTAAACCGAACATGAGCGTATCATCATGGGGTAAAGGAAATAAAAATAATTATTATTTTAATTATATAAAAGAATGTTACAACTTTTAAATCAGCAATACTATTTGGTCTATTAAAATATACTTTAGATTTTAAATAACCTCATGAGAAGTAATCGGCAGGAGTCAAATCGGGGGAACTAGCAGGCCATTCGATCGTTTCACGTCTTCCAATCAACCTATTAGGAAAAACCTAATGTTTAGCAGAACTGATACGAAAAGACCTGATTATTTCTAAAGTATATTTTCATAGATCAGGCAATATTTCATAGTACATTTTAATAAATCATTTCAACATTGTCGTTGGTGATCGTTCAGCTCTTTGCGTTGTGTTTTCTTTCGTAAAACAAAATCGTTGTCCATTCACCAGGTGGACGGCTAAATTAACTACAGAGGGATGCCATTTGTGTATGTAAAATGAAGAGATTCTCCAAACTGTCCCATTGACCCCATCTGATCCTTGATCTCCCATTTGATATGATGAAATTTTATCGTTATTATTTGTAAATCATCTCAATCAATCAGTAATGACCTATATAATATAAAAATAACCTATAAATGCTTATAAGATCTTATTTGTCAGTTATATACTTACCTAATCCGTAAATAACAATTAAAATAAGCTCATTGAAAAGAGTAAAATGATGAATTTAATTACATTGGTATTTAAAGAATACTAGAATCTATAATACTCATCTTACAATATAGAAGAACCGTAAGTAAAACTAGACGTCTTTTTCATTTCTACACGTAATATGACAGTTTACGTCAAAATAAGGAATCTTTAAATAAAAGATCCCCTAGATTTAATTTAAATACACGCGGCGTTTATTTTATTAAATCACAGTAATAAAGGACGCTTAACTTCCTTTGTTAGTCATAGGTATGCTATCTATAAAGCCGGAGAAACAGATGTCTGTTACTAGCACAATGGCATATCAGCACCTAGCAAGCACCAGCTACTGTCACCAAACTGGCAAGTGTGTACGTTAACTGGCATGCTAGTTCCTTTCATGCAAGCTAATCGCGAAAAATTTGATTTTTCTTGCTAGTAGGACGCTGTGAGATGCAGGGCACATGCGTGGGGCGTGCCACTGGCATGTGTGAACGTGCGCTACCGCTACGGGCATGCCAGTAGCTAGCAGAGACTTGTCAGATTTGTTGTTTTGGTGATAAAAATTATTCGTTTTATGTTTAAACTTAATAATTTAAAAAAATGTTTCGTTGGGGTGATAAAAAAACCATCAAATTTATTGCTACATATAGAGAATTGGAGTGCCTTTTGAATTTTAAATCGTATTTACATAACATTAAAATAGGCCGTACAATGCTTACACAAAAATTCAAGAGAAAATATAAGCCAAAATAAAAAATTGTTCCAAGATTTTCTCGCCTACCAATTCAATTTCTCACCCAAATTTTTCACTTTTTTGAGTTCCGCTTCGAATTCATTGTTAGATTTTTAACAATATCAGTGGTTATCAGCAATATTTGCTTTTTGAATTCATGATGACCTTCCATGAATCCCATTTTTTTGTTAGAAAATCAAAACCTTTTAATTACAAAACAAGTACTTTAGTTTTAGATGAAAAACACTCGATTGTTCACTAGCATTGGCATGTGTAAAAATCTAGCCTGCTTTTTCGCATTGCCAGTATCGGCAAGCGACCTACTGGCATGCCAATTACTAGCAAATGTGTTTTGTGCTTACCAGTTACTAGCCTATGCCAGCTACTTTCCCAATTTACTGGCATGTGTGTACCTAGCTATACTAATACAACGGCATACCAGTACCTAGCAAGCACCAGCTACTATCCCCAAACTGGTAAGTATGTACTTTAACTGGCATGCTTGTTCCTCGCGTGCTAGCTAATCGCAAAGAATTCGATTTTTCTTGCTAATAGCATGCTGTGAAATACAAGACACATGCGTGGGGAGTGTCACTGGCACGTGTAAACGGGCGCTACCGCTACGGATATCGGGCATGCCATTAGCTATCAGAGAATTGTCAGATTGGTTGTGTTGGTAATACAAAGTAATTGTTTTATTTTTAAACTTGTTAATTTAAAAAATTTGTCGTTGAAGTGATGAAAAAACCATCAAATTTATTGCTACATACAGAGAATTGGAGTGTCTTTTCAATTCTAAATCATCTCTAGATAAAAATAAAATAGCCCGTGACAATGCTTACACAAAAATTCAAGAGGAAATGGGTGAATGTGTTACTATAAAGGAGATAAAGGCTAGAATAAAAAATTGCTCTAAGATTTGCTCGCCTACCAATCCAATTTTTCACCTAAATTTTTCTCTTTTTTAAGTTCTGCTTCGGATTTATTATTAAATTTTTAACAATATCTGTGGTTATCAGCAATATTTGCTGGTTGAATTCATTCCAAAACCGTTTATAGATCCCTTTTTTTTTGTTCGAAACTCAAAACCTTTTAATTACAAAACAAATACTTTAGTTTTGGATGAAAACCTCTCGATTGTTTACTAGCACTGGCTGACATGTGTAAAATCTACCCTGCTTTTTTGCCTTGTCAGTCGACCTTTTGTTTTTATACTAGCCTTCTGTATTATCAGTGTAAAGTCGTCTGAAGTCGATATGTATTGTGTTTTGAGTTTTAACTAATTTGTGCCTTATTTCATATTATATTGTTTGGTAAGTAAATTTTGCACATAATAATCGGTAGGTTATAGTAAATTTTAGTAAATTTCATTGTAACTCTTTTTTATTTTAGTAAATTTCATTATAACTCTTTATACCTATATGGTACAAAATACCATATTGAATTATAAATCAGATTTTTCTTTATTGTAATCTATTTTGTTTTTACTACAGTAAAACTGCTTGGAAATGAGTGGCAGTCCATACATTTCTTCTGCAAAAAATTTTTAAATTTCAACGGATTTGCATACAAAAAGAGTGCTTATATTATTAGTATATTATGAATGAAAACAAAAATAAATATTTGGCCTGAATCCCTAAGAAAAGTAAAGGATTTACGCTACTGAAAATTGAAATATATATATATATATATATATATATATATATATATATATATATTTCAATTATAATCAAAACAAAACATTTAAAAGCAAATCGATCATTTTTTTACCATAATTTCAAAATTCATGTGTACGTTAAGCTGTAATAATGGGTCTGATCCATTTCGAGCGATCTTGACTACGTCACACACCTGGGCCAGCTGTCAAATGTCATGCGCAATATCATACCTTGTGCTACTAGCAAGAAAAATCAAATTCTTTGCGATTAGCTAGCATACCAGGATGCCAGGAACTAGCATGTCCGTTAACATACACACTTGCCAGTTTAGCGACAGTAGCTGGCTGGTGCTTGCTAGGTACTAGTATGCCATTGTGCTAGTAACAGGAATATTAATCTCCGGCTTATCAGGCATGTGTATCTCCGGCTTTAATTAAAGTGCGATTTAAAATTACAAAAAAAACTGTTTCTTAAGTCTTTTCGTACAATTTTTTGAAAATTATCTTGCACACATACCATTTCCTGATAATAACAAACACAACAACAAAAAATATCTTATTTGTAGATACGTTTATATCGATACATTTTTGGCAAAGTAACGTAAGTCACCAAAAACGATTTGTAGAGAAAACAATTTTTTAATTCAACCTGCTTAAACTTATTTAAATTATGACTGAAAAAACTTGTCCTACTTGTCCTAAAAAAGGTTTAAAATAATTCTAGTTTAATTGAAAAAACATTATTTTCGCCAAAAATGTCACTTACGTTACTTTGCCAAAAATGTATCGATATTATAAATATTTTTTCTCGATAAAAGCAATGCGCATTATATATAAATCAGTTATATAATTTAGATAAAGTAGTTTTTAGTTTTTTAATTGTTTTGAAATTGTACAGTAAAATACCATTGTAAAATTGACACGCAAACATGCTAGATGTTGCATAATTTAAATGATGAAGTATGAAATTTAATCAAATTGGATGTGGATATTGAAGGAGAACTAAATATTCCAAACACACATTGCGTCTATCTTATCAGCAGTCCTTTCTAATTATTGTTTTCAATATCTACAATGGAATTAATAACAAAAATGTGTATTCTTAAATATTAATAAAATGTCAATATTATTTGTCAAAGAGGTTTTTTGAGTTTAAGTTAATTTTATGTAGTCAAATGCAATATCATTATGAACGTTATTACAGGGCGATAACTTAATTTTAAAATCTTCTATTTTAAACGAGTATAACGTGTTTCAATTGTCATTAGAAATGAAATAGGTAAATTAATTCTAAGCTTTTGTTTTCATCTCAACAAAAACTAAATAATTTGTACAATTTTTTAAAACTTTTACTTTCAAAACTGTATTTTGAAAACGGCATCAATCTGTAGGCAGATAATTCCTATTGTATGGTAGTTACAAACGGCTAGAATTGAAGCGTTCTTTGCAAAAACCCCATATGTCAGTTTTTCGGAAATGGACCTACGCTATCTATGAATTGAAGGACTAATTACATATGTTCTTTGTTTTTGCAAAAATCACGGTTATTAAAGACCATTGGTGTTTTTGCAGGAAACTTTATCGCTAGGCTGTCAGTAGATTTTTAGGTTAACGTTCCCTTCGAATAGTTATGTCACTGAATAATAAACAATTGTTTATTATTCTGTGGTTGTGTTGTGTGATTTTAAAAGTAAACACCATAAACTAATTTAGTAAAATGAGTTTTATAATAAATACAAGTAACAATGAATCGCTTTATTTAAACAATTCAAGTATTACTAAGTATATTTTATTGTAGGGCTAATCACATTCCAAAGCAAGGAAGAAGCGGAAAAACCGCTGAAATTAGGGATCTAACAGATGTAGAAAATGATGGGTCAAGCCAAGATAATGTTCCGAAAACGCTCAAAGACCAACATTATGCTGCTTATAATTATAAAATAAGGTTGAAAAAAACAGAACCAGTATGTGTAAAGGCTTTTTCGGTCTTTGTGGAATAACATATAAAAGGTTTCGAAGGCTACAAAAACATGTCATTAATGGTGGACCAGCACCAAAGGCTAAACGAGGCAAGCATTCAAACCAACCAAATAAATGGCAGAAAATACATTGGCTTTGATTAAGAACCATATCAAATCTTTTAACAACCGACAGTCTCAATATTCAAGAAGAAAAAATCCGAATACGTACGATCTTCCTGAGACGCTATCTGTGAAAAAGATGTATAAAATATTCATCAGTGGCGGCCGGTCAGGGTAGGCACGGTCGGCAGTGCCACCCACATCTTTATAGATATTATAGATTATTTTAATATTTAATTTAATCAGTATTTCAATAAATAATTGTGGCAGGTAATCAGTTGATGTCATTTGTTTTTGTGAACTAAAAAAATATATGTGAGATAATAAAGACTAAATTTTATTCATGGTTTTTAAAAGAATTCGTCCAATCTGAGCGTTAAGTGATCCCTGCGTAAATACTTTTCAAATAGATGTTCCGATATCGGAGACATCCATCCGCCTATGAATTCTTAAAAAGGCACGTTTTGTTTTTTCGGCAAGCCGCTCCCAACCTTGACTTTACTTGTACAAATCAACGGAATATTGGTTGATTAGCAACCAAATATACATTTCTTTCCATATGAACTTAATTACCCAGTACGGCTAATTTCAATTTGACGATGTTGCATTTGGATTGGTGATTGGTCGCGAACTGTACATGGCGAGCGTGGGACGAAATGTTATTTCATATATGTAGTAAACTGAAGTGATATTCAGTGCACGAACTAGCCTTTCTTTTTGTGATTTATTTTTATTTTCTAAAATAATACTGTGATATGTTACGTCTGCCGTAAATAGTTAAAGATTAAAGGGTTTTTTGACATATTAGAAGTTTTTTTAAATGAAAGTGTAAACAAATTCAGGTAAATTAACCTAAAAAATGCAAGCCATGGGAGAAACTGTAAGTATTGATAAGTCTGATATTGTAAATTATATTTTGCATAATGGGTTTTCACCTATTCCATACGAAGAACAAATTGTTATTAAAAATAAGGTGCGTCCTTTGCCTAAAATATCCCGGCTTCTAAATATTAGTGCGGGTAAGGGAAATAATAGATCATATTCAGATAATTGGTACAGCAAGTACTCATGGCTTACTGGGAGTGAAATAAAAAACAAACTTTTCTGTTGGCCTTGCATTTTATTTTCGACAAATAGGGGCAAACATCAAAATCCGTGGTGTGAATCTGGTTACGATAATTTAAAGGAATTATTTAGGGCTTTACATAAACATGATATTTCGAAAGATCATACTTACTGCCAGATTAAATTAGATTTATTTGGAAAACAAAATATCCATGTTGCATTAGATAATGCCCAACGTGAAAATGCTATTAAACATAACGAAATTGTAAAAAATAATAACGCAGTTTTACGTCGTTTAAATTTAACAATAAAATTTAAATAAAACATTCAAAATCAAAACTTTTACCTAATAAATCTTATTAAACTATAACACACTGAAATAAAATATCCCACCTACCCCCTAACCTCCCACCTAAAATTCAAAACACAAAAACAAAATCAACTCCTCCCCAATACGTCAAGCTGCACCCACCCCCCACCCTCCCATACAACCACACCACCCAAAAACCATAGAAATTCTAAACTAAATTTAATTCAAATATACATTAAACCAAAATCAAAAACCCAATCTCATACTCTCCCCACCCTCCCACACCAAACCAACCCCACTCCACTCTCGCCCCTCTCCGCACCCCCCTCAATCTCTAAGATATAGAATAATATAGATAGATACATAGTGTCTTAAAAACAGAGAGAGACACCATAGATATATCTACCCCCTCCCACCCTCCTCCCACAAAAAAAAAAAAAAAATTTACCCCCTGCTCCTCCTCTCATGATCCTTCAACACAAAAAATATCAAACTCTCATATAAATTTGTTTTAACAACATCTCTCCATCCTATCAAAAATTATCCAACCCATTACCACCCTTCCCCACAAACCCACAATCCCCCCCCCCTCCCCTCCAAACAAACACCAATACCATTCCACTCCATCCAAACTTAATATACCCCCTTACCAACAACCACACACTCACACTCCCCTCCATATACCAAAAAAAATCCCTAAACCTCTTCAAATTCAACATTAAACACCATCATGTCCATCACATTCACAACTTCCAAATCACTTAAATAATACCCACTACAAAACATCCTCACCCGGTTTTTATACCCTCCCGATGGAATTTTAAACTATCTCTGTCTCCTTTTTAGAACATGAAGCAGCTGTGTCTTCTGTAGAAGAACGACTACCCCTGCTTTTGGCACCCCCAGTTTTTGACATGTGTATTAGATGTCGACGATTTTGAAAGTGATGACCTATCGTGTCCGTTGAAGCAGATGGTTTGTGTGTGTGTGTGTGAATAAAATATGTGTGTTATATACCCCCTTTTAACATACTTTAAATATGTTTAAGAAAGTGTTTACCAAAACGGTTTTGATATTCAATGTTGTTCAAAATCAGTTAACTGACATTATTCATATTCATTCCAATAATAGAATAACAAGACTGGTGCAAAATCTCAGAGATTTTCGTAATGATAGTAATTTCCAGTGTATACGCAGACGTTTTGGACTCGCTTGATATTTCCGAACAAAAAAAAAAGACAAAGGCATGACACAGAAACAGATCTCGAAAAACGAGTATATTTTGAAATTTTGGATACTATTATTATGCAAATAGATACTCGTTTTTCGAATTTTCGAATTTTGAAGATTTGCAAATTTTTGACCTCTTTGACGATTCAAAATTTAAAAGTTACTCCAAAGAATTTCCAAGATATTTATTAGACAGGTTAATTAAAAATTATATCCATCATTCTTTAATAAAATAAAATTAGAAAATGAATTAAAATTTTATATGCTGATCCAAATATTTTCGAAAGATGGGATAAGTTACAAGATATGTATAATTTTATATACTGCAATTCATTACAACAAACTGTTACCGAAATTAATAAATTATTGTCATTAATTCTCTCATTACCACCAACGTCTGCCTCAAATCAACGAGATTTCTTTTGCCTCAAAACAATCAAAACTTATTGTCGAAATACCATGAAACATGAAAAATGCTTGACATGTCTCAAATGTCAATAGAAAAAAAACTTTTAAAATCTCTCCAAAACTCATAATAAATTTTACGATGATGTTATTACCCATTTTGCTACTTCCAAACAACGTAGACTAGAATTAATTTATAAACATGTTTAGGTTCTAAATTTATAGGAAAAAACAAAAAACAAGAAAACAAAAAATCTCCTATGATGATTGAAGTCTTTATTAGACAGTATACCTATCTGAGGACACAAAAAATACCTTTCCGACCTTGTCTCTCAAGCCACGAGCCGCCACTGATATTCATAGCAGAACATCCCGGTGTAAAGTATTGTTATAAAATATTTTAGAAATTATTTTATACCGCATTTAACCTTAAATTTGGCTTACCGAGAAGTGATACATGAGGTACTTGCGATCGGTATCAAAGTAAACTATTAGCTAGTTGTGACGATCCAGAAGACGTGCGGATGCAAAATGATGGAAATAATACTGCAACTATGTTCTCTTACGATGGAACCCTTGAAAGAAAAATTCAAAACGAAGTAGCTTAATTATTGTTCCAATATTTACGATCTAATGAGATGACGACAAAGAATCTTATCCTAATAAGTGACGGATGTGCCGGACAAAATAAAAATTAAATTCATATGAAATTTTTGTACTTGCTTGTCCATGGATTACACATGTTTGAGACTATCACACACGTATTTCCTATTTGAGGCCATTCATTTTTTTAACAGAGACTCAAAATTTTTACAACGAACTGCTTACACAATCTTGTCATCAGTCTAAAAATATTACAGATTTAGATGAAGACGATAATAGCAGTAGTGTAAGTGATGAAGACTAAATATTTTGTTTCAAATTTCAACAATTTCATATTTCAATTTTTTCACATTTCTAATAAAAGTTTTCGTTAATTTTTTTATATTGGTTTATTACTATAAATATCGTTTTTCCTATAAATGAATGAAAATTTCCTGCAAAATCCCCATATGTCAAATGAATAAATGTCCTTCACAAAAAAAACCACATGAAAAATAATATTATTTATATTGTAAACTGTGTGTAATCATCAAAATAATAAATTACTAATTTAAGAATTTCCTTAAACTTAATATGGTTCGATTAAATAACTTTTTTTTAAAATATCTACAATGTTGTAAAGAATGACAACTGGGGTTTTTGCAAAAAACGCCTGATACACATGAAAACACTTTTTAGCGTTTTAGTTTCTGTTGAAAATAATAGTTTCTCGTTTTCTGATTTTATTAGGTACATCGTATATAGTTTTAATACTTTTAAAATTAGTTTCATCTGTATACACAAATAAGTATTTTACCTTGATACTGCTATTTTTGGTGTACTTAACTATCCTTGAACAAATTTAAAACTACACTTTTCCTGATATTTTAAGATATAACTGTTGAGAATTTGGTAAAAATCTTAAATAAATCATTTGGAAACCAGTTCGCCTTTAGCCTTGTAAAGTCGGGTCCATAGATATTTGGCCCGTCGCGTCGGCAAATTCAAACAGATAATATTTTGTACGTTATGTTCAGGGACGTATCGCGATATTGGTTGTTTCTTCGATACAAATTTTTTTATACATGTATTAAATCATCAAATACCAATGTAATGTGTATGTTACAGTCAACGCGCAGAAAATCTGATTTTGAAAAATCAAACAAAACGTTATATTTCTTTTTTTATATTTTTATAATTCATTCGATTATCATTTTTAGATCAATTGGTTTCGTTTTGTAATTAGTTTAAATAACATAATACAGGGTGAGTCACCACTAACGAGACGGAAGATTACAGCGAAACGGTAAAAGATTTTAAATTTTTTTTAAATATACAGTGTTGAGTGCTTTCACCCGGCTTTTTAACATAAGAGATAGAAAACACAGTTATCTTGTGAAATAAAAAGAGATGAAACTCGTAGAGGTGGGAAATAATCGATAGAAACCTATAATTTACATTACATTGCATTATCACTATCGATAGTCTCACACCTTTAGACGTTAGCTTCGAGCTAAATCACCCCGGTCATAATTATTATGTGTGACGTATTTCAGTGACATTTTTTAATTTCGCATAAAGTAAAAAATGATTGACTACAATCATTTTTTTACAATAAAATAAATTAATTAATAGTGATTATTTAATCTAAAGTTTTAAATTATTAACCAAGAATAATTTCTACTATGATTTGAGGAGTTTCATACACTCTTGTCACGGAATTAAACATCAGTCTTTCGTGGATTAGTGGTAAGAATTTGACACTGCGACGCAGACGATTAGAGTTCAAAACCCACATGTGGTTTTTTTTTAATAATTTGAAATTATGCAAAGATCGTTTTGATTTGAATCACTAAACATTTATGTCAGTCGTTACTAGTATTAGAAGTGTTTAAAGTTAACTATAAATATCTTTTTGAATTTGAATTATTTTTGTATTTCCGTTTTATAACATTGGAATAAGAATAAATGTAAATAATGAGTTTTTTGAAAACTTGTTATCTAATATGTATCATATTTTCTATTATTTTTTGATTGAGTAAAACAAAAATTTTATCCTTGGTGTGAATTGAACCCCAATCTTCTAGTCATAAGAACACGTGTCTAAGTATTACACCAACTCAACATACAATAACTGTTTTCGGACAGAACATACCTACCTTTAGTTCAGTCAAATATTTCAGTTGAGTTATTTTTATTATTAAATAAATTTAAAGATTTATAATTTAAAATCGCTACTAATCAATGTAATCAAACTTTAATTCTTAATTTATTCAATCATTTATTCTTACATCAGAAATTATTAAAATAAAATATTTTCGCGGTCATCCGTATAATTATGACTGAAGTCAAATAGCCACGTCTAAGAACTAGCTTTATCTCATTCTTTCTCACAAAATCCATCTTCTATCCTTTCCGCTATTTTGCCGGGTTTAAAAGCGACTTTAAACACTTCTAATACTATAATAACGTCTAAAGGTGTAGGACTATCGACGGTGGTAATGTAATGTAAATTATATGTTTCTATCGATTATTTCCCACCTTTACGAGGTTCATCTCTTTCTATTTCACAAGGTAACTTTGTTTTCTATCTCTTAAAAAAAAGCCGGGTGGTAAAGCACTCATCACTGTATAGTATGTAGGTTGATAAAGGCTACATTTTAAAATTATTCTGAAATATACAGGGTGTCACAATAAAGCGCGGCGTTTCACAGTTAAGTATATTTTTTCTTATGAAATACCCTGTAATATATTGGATTTTCCAATTGTCTGCAAAAAATAAGGTATTGTTTCATAAGACTTCCCAATACCTGTGTACAGAGTGTACTGAGTTATATCGATATTTCTTAAAATTCAAACCTTAAAATGTTGCCGAGAGGGGGCATTTGGGCCTGTAGGACCCATCGCCGGCTCTACGGGCTTCTTCCTATCCCCGGAATTTGAACGGGTATTGATCATCTCTGATTTGCGGCTGGTATAAGGGTTAAATACCACTGCTGTTATAAATCACAGTTCCAGTGACAAATATCTGTTATAGGTAACGGTTCCAAGGAACAGTTACAAAGTAACAGAGCAAAGATGGAAAACAGATAGGTAAAAATAATCTAAGTATTCTTTGACTTACGGAAGGAATAACTTAGTAAAAACAAGTAAATCAAAATGGTATAAAAATATAATGCAAGAGAAATGTTCCTAAGTGTTTCTTGACTTACGGAAGAAACAACTTAGGACAGAAATATAGAAAAATGAAATATGCAAGTGTTAAAATAAAATATGGAAATATTTCTAAGTGTTTCTTGACTTACGGAAGAAACGACGAAATGAAAAATAAAGTATAAAACAAGAAATGCAAAAATGAAACAGATTATAGAAATACGTTTAAGTGTTTCTTAACTTACGGAAGAAACAACTTAGAACAGGAAAACAAGTAAAATAAATGCACAAATATTTATAAGTGTTTCTTGGCTTACGGAAGAAACAAGTTATAATAGAAAACAAGAAAATCAAATACAGAAAAGATGTGAAAATATTGCTAAGCGTTTCTTGACTTACGGAAGAAACAACTTAGCATGAAATGGAAAATGAAATAGACAAATATATAAGTATATATATATTTGTTTGGTAATGCGATATGAAAATATTTCTAAGTGTTCTTTGACTTACCGAAAAGAGCTACTTAGATACAAAGCACAATATCAAATATATAAAATAAAAAAAAGCAAGATAAATATTTTCAAGTGTTCTTAACTTACGGAAGAACAGTTTAGATAAAAATACAAGAAAATAAACAATCAAATAAAATAGCAACCAATCAGTACATGAACAAATATGTAATATTCTAACCTGACAAGGTCTGAATATACAATAATGCTGAAATAAAAGAAATGGTATGCAGGAAATCAGAAATAAAACAATAGCTTAGTCGGAACAATAATAGCACCGACTAGGTCTACAGTAGAAGAGGCAAGCTCGACTGACCGATGAGAGAAAATCCACCTGCTTTTATATAAAACAAATCCTTTGTTTTACGTAGCAAAAGTGGAATTTCCCTGCATCGAGTCAATTAGAAATTCGGATTTGGCCAAACTTGGAATTTCCAAGTATTTCTCCGAATTTCTAAATGCGTCCGGCATGGCTGTCAGCTTCTGCCTGACACGCCTCCGGAGACAAAAATAAGGACTCATTCTTAATTTATTTAAGCAATTCTAATAAAATTACTCATACATCTAAATAGCTGGATATTGGTCGAATGTATTACATGATTAATTATTAAACATTTATTTACAGGGTGTTCACAATTTGTAGTTTCATTATTGGATTATTCAATATGTAATATTAGGCTTATTTTAAATAGAACACCCTGTATATTAAAGAATTATTAAATTAAAAAATTTGCCACTTTTGAATGATATAGGGATGTCGTATAACTAGGAGTGATAGATTTTGCGTAATTTAAAATTTTCTTTTCGATTTCAAAATATTTAGAGTTACTCTAATTTTTAAACTATCTACTACTTTTAAACTATATTTATAAACTATTTATTTTTAAACCCATCATTTTGACATATTTGTTATAAATAAAACCAATGTAGTTGCAAACAAATGTGTATACTTTGTACTTTTACTTGCTGATACACAACAAATCAGAAGAATTTTAATAAAACAAATAATACAGAATGAACATAAATAATACAGAATAAACCACAACTTAATACATTAAAAGCAAAAAGAATAGTTGGTAATGGTTAAATTTATTCCATTATTGATTATTAAACATTTATTTACAGGGTGTTAAAACTTCAATTTTGGATTATATAATATATAATATGAGGTTTATTTTAAATGGAACACCATAGATATTAATTAATCGTAATACTAAAAAAAGTTTCCCCTTTTGAATCGTATAAAGATGTCCTATACTCAAGTCTCATAGCTTCTGCGTAATTTACAATTATTTAAACTCTCTAGTTAATGTACTAATAGCATTATATGACATTGTCATTGTCTGGCATTAGGGTCTGGTAATTGACAAAATATAAACATTCGTGTGTAATATTTAACTGTCATTGTTCCTAAAAATGAAGAATTGCACAATGCATGAAAGAGTCGACATGGTACTTTGCATTGAACAATGTTTGGAAAATTGTCTCTTAGCTTCTAAAGTTTATGCTCAAAAGTATCCTGATAAACGACACCTACACAAAGAAGGTTTTGAGATATTGCTTAATAGATTCAGTGCTACTGGTAATGTTGCATACGAAAAGGTAAATAAAAATAAACCAGTTATTGGTGACAACGTTAACGAACTTAATGTCCTGCTTTCTGTTACGGAAAACCCAAATATTAGTACAAGAAAAATTCCGGGTGAATTAGAAATTAGTCAAACTAGTGTATGTATAATACTTAAGACCAACCACTTTCATCCGTATCATATGCAACTTCACCAGCATTTGACAGAACAAGATTATGGTAACCGTTTAAAGTTTTGTTTATGGACTTTAGATTAAGTTGGAGAAAATCCTGATTGTTTTAGAAATGTATTATTTACAGACGAATCGACTTTTCATAATAATGGTCTAGTAAATAGACATAATTTTTATTATTATGACACAGAAAATAAACATTTATTTCGTACTGTTGATCGCCAACACCGATGGAGTGTTAATGTTTGGGGCGGCATTATGGGCGAGTACGTTATCGGCCCGTATTTTTTGACGGACATCTCAATGGGACAAATTTCCTAAATTTTTTAAAACAAGATTTTTGGACACTGCTTGGGAACCTTCCACTTAGTTTACGAACAAAAATGTGGCTCCTGCTTAATTCTCAGGTAATGTTAGGAACTACCTTAACAGAAAATTTACAAACAGATGGATAGGTAGAGGTGGTTCATATAATTGGCCCTCTGGGTCACCAGGACTAACCAAGATGGATTTTTTTAAGTGGGGTTATATTAAAAATATTGTATATGCTACACCTCCTACGACTCGAGATAACATAAAATTAAGAATGATAAACGCGTTTGCTTCAATAACTCCTGCTATGTTAAATAGTGTAAGTAAATTATTCGAAGATAGAATCGCTTGTTGTATTGTACAAGATGGCAAGCAATTGGAACATCTGTTACATACCTGAACATTTTTTAGTTATACTAAGTTTTTGATTATTTTGTATTATTTATGTTCATTATTCATTTTGTATTATTTTGTATTATTTGTTTTATTAAAATTTTTTCTGTTTCGTTATGTATTTAATTGTTTTCAAAAAAAGAGTGTATGCTCGTAAGCACATAAGAAGTTATAGGTATAATACCAAGAAATTTAGAAAATCAAAATTAAATAAATGTATTAACAGCAGTTGTAAAAATCCCAAAATAATTCTCGGACCATTGCATACCAGTTTAATATTCATAATTTCACGGTCTTAAAAATTTTGAAAGAACCAAATGTTCAAAATTATAAGATTTGGTGTACAGAAAAGCCTGAGGATATTATCGAAAGTCATACCCAATATCGTCGAAAAATAAATGTCTGGTTAGGAATATTTGAACACAATATTATTGGACCATTTTTTTATGAGGAAAATTTAAATTCAAAAGAGTTTTTAGACTTTAGACTTCAAAAAGAGATTTTACCCAGACTTGCAGTGATAGCTCCAAATGAAGAAGAAATTTGGTTTCAAATAGTTAATTAAAAATGTGGTTTTCATTACAATCATAACCAATAATTGTGGTTTAATTCCATACAGACATAATATTTAGTTTAACCATGCTAGATGAAGGTACAGTGCACGACAAAAAAAGTGGCCACCCTATAAATTACCCATCGAGCAAAAAGACAAAAGAGAGAATGTAAAGGTAGTGGGGGCAAAAATATTGTTAGACAGGAAGTGCGATCTTTAGAGGCCACGTTAAACAAGGAAACAGAGTCTCCTTGTTTGACATCAAATTTAGTTGGGTTATGTTGTTCTTTGTCCCAAATATCACATGAAATCTTATTTATATTAAAGTTTTTTAACAATTGTGTCGCATTTTAGACTATTACCGTTAATGATTAATTAAAACTTTCTCATCTAAGACACATTTTGAAAAATATTATATAGCTACTGTTAATAAGTGTCGGAAAATTTAAATTTGGCGCATTCGCATTTCCGAATATGTCCGCCATCAGAGGCCACTTTTTTGGTCTCCTTTTCATAAGGATTAGATTCCCTCTTTTGTCTTTTTGTTCGATGAAATTACCAAAAATAAGTATTCGAGCAGTACGCGTAGTAGTTCCATTTGGTTCATTTATTGAGACAATTTTGACTTTATGCATGATAATAACTAATATGAATTAAATGAATATGAATTAAAAATCGTAACAAATTACTTAAGGGGAAATAGAAATTAATTCTCTAGAATGGCCAACCTGGAGCCTTATCTGAATATAATCGAACATCTTTATGATAAACTTCATCGTAGGGTTAGAAGTCAAACAGGCCAGCCAGAAAGAAGAAGAAGCTTCGTGAAAAAGCATGTTTTTACTTAAGATTTGTTCCTTTTCTTCCTAAATCGTATGCAAACGGTTATTGATGTTTTAGGGCATAATAACCGATATAAGACAATGTTGTTCAAGTTCACCCTTAATCAAACAGTGTATAAAACTTCAAATGAATTTTTATTTTTGGAAATTTATAGGGTTGCCACTTTTTTGCCAGTCAGTATAGTTTCAGAACCTTGATTTACATTTATATTTATACAGTAGTACACAGTATTTACAGAAAATACGTAACTTAATGCCTTAATGTTATTTCAGTTTATTAGCTCCTTCTACAAAAGCTTAATAAACTAAAAGTCTATCAAGATACTTTAAGAGCAGGTAATTTCAAAACTATAGTAGGTTTGTAAAAAATGCCAACTTACGCCAAAAATCAATTGCCGACTATATTTTCAGAATACAAAAATCAAAACTGATGGTTTGAAATCATTACACAGCTGTATACTAATACGTGATACTAACTGTTGATTTTATCACGACTTAATTGAATTAAAAGTATGAATACTGCTTATATAAATACTATAGAAGAATCTGTAATTGTTTTGGTTTGGCATTACTATATGGGACTTTGGATATGGGAACCACAATTGATTGTAATGAGAAATAAATTTTACATATTTATGTTTTGGTCTTTCGATTTTAATCTAGAAAACGGTTTTCTTTTAATTCATGCCTCGACTTTACTGTAAACATTTTTGAATTTCTAATTACAATTTCTGGAAACTTCTAATTTTTCATTGGTTTGACTAGAAGTTTAGTCAATTTTACGCGACATTCCCCAGATTATTTTCATAAATACTCTTCTGCTGCCTGGAATTTGACTGTCGGTATGTTGTCTTCATTCCCGATTAGATCGTTGTTGATCTTTTTAAAACCACTAGAACCTTCCGCTGTTCAAGCAACTTCTTCACTATAAAATGTGTTAGCAACATCGCTGATCTGAGAGTCGTAAATTTTTAAAATAAGTCATAAATAGTCTGTACCGAAAAAGACAAGGTTTTTTTTAACTTGGTTAAAGTGCTAATCAGATCCAAGAACCTTCCTCCTTTTTCCGGGCTTAGGACCGGCAACAAGATCATTGAGGTAGTATTTCAATGATCCTGTAGGCGGAGTTAAAAAACCTGGACTTATCGACAAAACTACTTCACTAAAATTAAGATTTTCAACAAAAAATAAATAATGTATTTAAAAAATTAACTGAAAAATTAAGAGAATTTTATAAACCTATCTATATGTTTAATTTATTCAATAGAAATATTAAATTGGTATCACTTGAAAGATATCATTCATATACTAAAACAGATAAATTCCGCAGTATTTTCTCAACACGCCAACGTATTAACATTATAAAGACTGATCTATGATATAAAATATATAAGTGAAATTAAACGCCTCCAAATCTAATCTAAACATTATACGTAACAACGTGACTAAAACACAACGAATGACAGCACTATAGAGATATCATAGATAAAAGGTAAAATTAGAACTGACAATTACCAAACAAGAAAAGAAATTCACATGTTTAGAAGACATAAAATAAATTGGTAAACATTCTAGAAAACTTTATTATTTTCGGAAATGAAAGACACTACACACAGAGCCGAGACAACTGATATTCCTTAAGAATTTCCATGTATTGTTTTCAACTTTATCTTGAGATAGAAGATTTTATTTTCCTCAAAAATAAAAAAGACACTACACAAAAAGCCGAGATAACTAATATTCCAAAAGAAAGATTAAGAGTTTACCAGTCTTAGGTTTCTACTGAAACATTTCGGCGTCCAATGTCGCTGTGGACCGAGCGCCGGCAACTGGCTTACTATTGAGGGTATATTCTAGAATTGAAAAAGACTGTAAGACTTGTACACACTTCTAAATAGGTCTAACTGGTAAGCTGGTTTTGTATGTTTTCAATAAAATTGATAGTGTGTAAAATAGTTTAATAATTAAGCTAAGTATACTTTCGACATAATAAATGTCATCATCAGAGCTATCCTAAAATAACGTTAAGTTAAGTAAATTTTTTATATAAAATACAATGATAGAAAAAACTTACGTCAAATAGGTAATAAATACTTCATAGAAGGACAATTGTGCACAAACGACATATTAAAATTCAAAGATCGGGCTCTGTAGGCCACAGATCTTGGGTCTAACCCTTATACATATGTATAATTCACATTTAAAAAGTTTTTATAAAAACATGGTTACCACATACAGTAACGACAACAGCTGTCTTTGACTTACATTTTTGAAGTAAAATGAAAATGAAATAGGAAGCTCGGATATACGGAAATAAATCCTAGAGCGACCTCTGTATTTAAATTATTAATTAAAAATTGAAAATGTCTAAAATGACGTCTGAAGGTTATTGATTATTAATTTTAGCTACTGTAGAATTTTAAATTTAAATATTTTAAATTGATTAGTTAACGTGAAGATTTAAATATACATTTATCAAAATTATCAAAAAACAAAACTTTAAAGTTTGACCAAATAGAAGAAAGTAGATGAAAACCAACCAAGGAGAAGTGTCATTTGCTAAGTTAAGAGTTCAACAGCTATTCTTGATTATCGATATTATTAATAAAATAAATAATGAAGAAGAGAATATCAAACATTCTCTATGTAGATGAAATCAATGAAAGAAAGTACAAGAAATTCTCTCTTTTTAAAATCTCTTTTTTAAAAATAAAGGTCAATGCTTGATCAAATGATGGTTAATTTTATACTAAGTGTATTATTAAAGAAACTTCTTAAAGATTGGATCAAACTTACAATTTAAATTAATTTGAGTGTTGACACAATTCTGAGGATTCCTTTTCATTTCTCTACTGATTTCAAGATCTTCTAGTAAATTCATTTTTATATAATTATTATTGGGTATACTGTGTAGGATCTTGCTATCTCTATGAGGACTAAAGCCATGCTTTGAAGCATGTATATGATTCCCAAAACTAGATTTATCAATCTTAGACAGATGTTCTTTGATGCGTATATCCAAAGGTCGCATTGTTCTACCCATATAGGTCACCGGGCATTCACCACAGGATAATTTATAAATACCACTTTTTGACGATTTGTTAATTTTGTCTTTAGTGTGGGAAAAAATAGATTTGATATTTTCTTTAACTTTGAAAGAAAGTTTAAGATTAGGGATGTTTTTTAAGATTCTAGCTATATTGTCTGAGGGATAACCTAAGTACGATATTGATCGATAAATAACTGTCGAGTTAGAAATGTTATGGACAGTGTTGTATGCTAGTGATCTATTCCTTTTATTCCTTAATTTGTTGAGTATGTTATCAACCAAAGTAGGGGTGTAACCGTTACTATAAGCTAAGTTACACCCTACTTTGGTTGATAACATACTCAACAAATTAAGGAATAAAAGGAATAGATCACTAGCATACAACACTGTCCATAACATTTCTAACTCGACAGTTATTTATCGATCAATATCGTACTTAGGTTATCCCTCAGACAATATAGCTAGAATCTTAAAAAACATCCCTAATCTTAAACTTTCTTTCAAAGTTAAAGAAAATATCAAATCTATTTTTTCCCACACTAAAGACAAAATTAACAAATCGTCAAAAAGTGGTATTTATAAATTATCCTGTGGTGAATGCCCGGTGACCTATGTGGGTAGAACAATGCGACCTTTGGATATACGCATCAAAGAACATCTGTCTAAGATTGATAAATCTAGTTTTGGGAATCATATACATGCTTCAAAGCATGGCTTTAGTCCTCATAGAGATAGCAAGATCCTACACAGTATACCCAATAATAATTATATAAAAATGAATTTACTAGAAGATCTTGAAATCAGTAGAGAAATGAAAAGGAATCCTCAGAATTGTGTCAACACTCAAATTAATTTAAATTGTAAGTTTGATCCAATCTTTAAGAAGTTTCTTTAATAATACACTTAGTATAAAATTAACCATCATTTGATCAAGCATTGACCTTTATTTTTAAAAAAGAGATTTTAAAAAGAGAGAATTTCTTGTACTTTCTTTCATTGATTTCATCTACATAGAGAATGTTTGATATTTTCTTCTTCATTATTTATTTTATTAATAATATCGATAATCAAGAATAGCTGTTGAACTCTTAACTTAGCAAATGATACTTCTCCTTGGTTGGTTTTCATCTACTTTCTTCTATTTGGTCAAACTTTAAAGTTTTGTTTTTTGATAATTTTGATAAATGTATATTTAAATCTTCACGTTAACTAATCAATTTAAAATATTTAAATTTAAAATTCTACAGTAGCTAAAATTAATAATCAATAACCTTCAGACGTCATTTTAGACATTTTCAATTTTTAATTAATAATTTAAATACAGAGGTCGCTCTAGGATTTATTTCCGTATATCCGAGCTTCCTATTTCATTTTCATTTTACTTCAAAAATGTAAGTCAAAGACAGCTGTTGTCGTTACTGTATGTGGTAACCATGTTTTTATAAAAACTTTTTAAATGTGAATTATACATATGTATAAGGGTTAGACCCAAGATCTGTGGCCTACAGAGCCCGATCTTTGAATTTTAATATGTCGTTTGTGCACAATTGTCCTTCTATGAAGTATTTATTACCTAATTGACGTAAGTTTTTTCTATCATTGTATTTTATATAAAAAATTTACTTAACTTAACGTTATTTTAGGATAGCTCTGATGATGACATTTATTATGTCGAAAGTATACTTAGCTTAATTATTAAACTATTTTACACACTATCAATTTTATTGAAAACATACAAAACCAGCTTACCAGTTAGACATATTCTAGAATACCATTTACCAGCTGTCTGTGAGCATCTATAGGGTCAGATATTTAATCTAGGAAGAAGGACATATTGAAACTTGTTTTATTTAATATTTTTAATGACAAAATAATAAGAAAATGCCCAAAATAAGGTTGTACAAAATCAGAGAAGTATGTTTTAGAAACAAGCAACAATAATGTTATTCACTAGTTCTAACACCACTCCAATTAAACCACCAAATATTTCATTATAATAATTTCTAATATATAAACATTACAAAACACAAAAATAAAAAATCACTAGGAGAGGGCAGAATACCTAACGAACTCCTAAAGTACGGAGGATTAGATCTTACCACACAACTATTAAAACTAATCCAAATAATAATAGAACAAAACAGAATTTCTCAAAAATTTCCATGTATTATTTTTTACTTTATTTTGAGATAGAATATTTCTGTGGTGTTTGGGAGAAACATGATAACTCCAAAATGCATGTTTTTCAGGAGAGCAATTTTAACGTTCGAGATGGTTTCTTAAATCGAACGCAACAAAATAAAAAACCAAATATATTTCATTAAATACTTTACTAAGTGCTATAACAGATGTAACAAGCAAAATATGTTTTAACATTTCTATTTTTGATATAATGGCACATATCATATTTGTATAAAAAATATAGACATTTAAAAAGTATTTTAATGGAGATAACGGTCAAAGAAGAGAGAACTTAAACTATTATTGGTCAATTTCTTTGTATTGGAAAACACTGCTGTGGAAATATATGGCTTTACTTGTACCAAATTAAAACTTACGCTTCGAAATTTTCATCACTGTCGCTTGTATATTGTGTAGTACTGGTTTGAGTGTGTTTAAGCGAATGGTAAAATTCATGATAGATTGGATCTATAAAGGGTAGTATGTCGAGAATATCTTTATATTTCAAATAGTCTATGGGTAGAGGATCATGATAAGCTGGAAGTATCTGAATATTAGACATGGAAGTTAAGCTGCCTCTTCTTAGCATGGACATTGAACGAAATGGTTCATTTGGATCTAATGTGTATTTGAAGCCTATATCACTATCCTTTTTGTAATGTAACCAAAATATGCAGTTCCAAACAAAAGAATTTTTATCTTTATCTTTATTTATTTATATAACATTTCTTTTTATAAAATGCGTTGTTAGAAGTTTGGAAAATCCGAAAAAGTCAGTTTGTTTCATAAATTTTACGTCAAAACGAGGGCTCGTCATTTTAATTACCGATGCCCAGTCCTGTGGAACTGAAATTGTGGCGCTTCTTTTTTTCACAAATCTCTCTATGGTAGCAAGGTCTGTATCACATTCTAAATGAGTATGACCAGGAACTAGGAACTTATGATCAATTTCTTTTAGAGTTTCCTTTTCTTCAAGTGCTTTTAAAAACGATTTAATATAATCGGTAATATATTATTTCGGTTTTGACCTGGGCACGTAACAGAATAGAGGACTAGTTTTTCTACCTCTTCTGGCAAGTCTTTAATAAACTGAAATAAGCAAGATGCGATCTCATCAGCTCCTCGTTGAGCTACACCTTCGTGCCACACATAACAATATGTCCGTTTTGTGGTGATATTGCGGATCGTTAAAATGAAAGTCCATACCTTTCTTTTATAGATGTCAAATTAGGTGTAGCCAAACACTTCTGCAAATCAAATGCAACTACTACAAGCTTGCCTAAGCTCCGCATACTTTCTTCTTTGTCGTCTTGTTTTGTTGTATTATGAAAGGAAGCCTTATCCTGGTGTTGTTGGCGTTCATTTTCTAATCTTTGTTTTTCTTCTTCGGAGGCACAGCTTTTTATTTTCAGAAATAATGAATCACAGGTTTTGCAAGTGTCATTAGATGGCTTCTTAAACTTAAATTAAGATTTTTAAATAAGTTTCGAAAAACACTTAAACTCAAGGGGGCGTCAGTTGCATTAGATTTTGTGTCATTGCGTTTTTCTTTATATAGCCTGTATAAGATTTGTAAATTTAATTCTTGCCCTAAATACTGCTTTGAAGTGTGACTTCTACTGTAGTGGCTTTCATATTTTGGAAATATATTAATAAAATTTCGAGCAAATGAGATATCTGCTTCTGAGCGCTTGTTACCTAACGGCTGCATACCTCTTAAATCGAACTTGAGTACGATAGAAGTAGGAGATGCTTTCTTTTTTTTTAACAACGTCATCTAAGAAATCTCTGGTTTCGCCAAATATTTTCAAAAAGCAACATTTACAGATATTACCATCCATATTCTCCAACTTATAAAGAACTGTAAATTGCCTATTTTTGACTGAGTTACCACGCGTGTCCTTTCTTTAGGTTTTACTGTTATTAAACTAGCCAAATAACGTTTCTGTGTATCCCTAGTTGTCAAGTTTCTGTAGTCTCTAAAAATTTGCTTTAGATCAACAGAGGCAGTCTTTTCATGACATTTCGCTCGACAGTTTGTGGACACAGGTATCGAAATTTTAGCTGAAATGTATTCCTCACCCTTTCTTTTTTTATCAGAACGACTTTTTCTTAACTTCCGTTGCATTGGACCCTGGCCCTTTTTTCTTTTTTTTTTGCAGTTATTTGCGCCAAAGAACAGACATCATCTAACTCGTTTTGAGTGTCTTCGGAATCCGCGTTTGCATGTTCAGGTTCAGAATCTGATGGTTCCCACAAATCGCTAGATCAAGAACTAAAATCATCATCAGGAGTTACTTCAGACGCTAATACATTCAGAAGATGAGTATTTTCTTCAAGATTTACTGGTGAAAATAGTGCTGGTTTTAAAACGTGCAAATTATTTTCTTTACTTCCAGAGGGGCCTGGATATGAAGCAGGAGGGGCCTGCGTAATTCGTCTTTGAAAGATTTAGACAAACTGACTTACTGACTAAATGTAACTTAACAGCCATAGATAAACCTTAACACTAACAGAATGTGATCGACACGTTCGTGAATACGACCAAATGCTCATGAATAATTATGATAAATACAAAACAACGAAAAGAAAAGTTTGATATATACATGTTATTTACCACTTACATAAAAAAATTGACAGAAAATGCTACTTAAATATAATATTTCTCTGAATCAAAGATGTTAAATGGGACATAGCATAAAATTACCAAAATAATTTGCATATTATTTAATCTAGACATGATAAGTACCAATTATCAGATATGAACCAAAACGTTATTGTCTAGTTTTATTTTCGGGTACATGATATAATATTTTAACAGGACTATACCAAACAAAATTTGAATAATAGGGACTTATCGATATTATACCAAGCTGTGGCACGTTTTCTAGACGTGATGGACATACCATAGTCAGATCAAACGAAAGTAAATCAAAAACAAAATGCAGTGATGCACTTAACAAAATTTTCGCTATTTTGGAGTTATCATGTTTCTCCCAAACACCACAGATTTTATTTTTCTCGGAAATGAAATAGACACTACACAAAGAGCCGAGATAACTGATATTCCAAAAGAAAGATTCAGAGTTTACCAGTTCTAGGTTTCTACTGAAACATTTCGGCGTCGAATGTCGCTGTGGACCGAGCGCCTGCGACTGGCTTACTACTGAAGGTTTATTCTAGAATACCATTTACCAGCTGTCTGTGAGCATCTATAGGGTCAGATATTTAATCTAGGAAGAAGGACATATTGAAACTTGTTTTATTTAATATTTTTAATGACAAAATAATAAGAAAATGCCCAAAATAAGGTTGTACAAAATCAGAGAAGTATGTTTTAGAAACAAGCAACAATAATGTTATTCACTAGTTCTAACACCACTCCAATTAAACCACCAAATATTTCATTATAATAATTTGTAATATATAAACATTACAAAACACAAAAATAAAAAATCACTAGGAGAGGGCAGAATACCTAACGAACTCCTAAAGTACGGAGGATTAGATCTTACCACACAACTATTAAAACTAATCCAAAAAATAATAGAACAAAACAGAATTTCTCAAAAATTTCCATGTATTATTTTTAACTTTATTTTGAGATAGAAGATTTTATTTTTCTCGGAAATGAAATAGACACTACACAAAGAGCCGAGATAACTGATATTCCAAATGAAAGATTCAGAGTTTATCAGTTCTAGGTTTCTACTGAAACATTTCGGCGTCGAATGTCGCTGTGGACCGAGCGCCTGCGACTGGCTTACTACTGAAGGTTTATTCTAGAATACCATTTACCAGCTGTCTGTGAGCATCTATAGGGTCAGATATTTAATCTAGGAAGAAGGACAATTTAAAACTTGTTTTATTTATTATTCTTAATGACAAAATAATAAGAAAATGCCTAAAATAAGGTTGTACAAAATCAGACAAGTATGTTTTAGAAACAAGCAACAATAATGTTATTCACTAGTTCTAACACCACTCCAATTAAACCACCAAATATTTCATCATAATAATTTCTAATATATAAACATTACAAAACACAAAAATAAAAAGTGACTAGGAGAGGACAGAATACCTAACGAACTCCTAAAGTACGGAGGATCTTACCAAACAACTATTAAAACTAATCCAAAAAATAATAGAGCAAAACAGAATTCCTCAAGAATTTCCATGTAATATTTTTAACTTTATCTTGAGATAGAAGATTTTATTTTTCTCGTAAATGAAATAGACATTACACAAAGAGCCGGGATAACTGATATTCCAAAAGAAAGATCCAGAGTTTACCAGTTCTAGGTTTCTACTGAAACATTTCGGCGTCGAATGTCGCTGTGGATCGAGCGCCGGCGACTGGCTTACTACTGAAGGTTTTTTCTAGAATACCATTTACTAGCTGTCTGTGAGCATCTATAGGGTCAGATATTTAATCTAGGGAGAAGCACAAATTGAAACTTTAATATAAGGTTGAATGTTCGAATAGTTAAACTTTGATAGTATTTTAATATAGGACCATTTTATTGTAGTCAACCATCCACTGTCTAATATATTGTCTAGTCTTTTCTTACATTCATACTTTATGTCAACTTCAATCGCTCTCAAACTAACATCCTAATTATTATAGACAGGTTTGAGTGTGAGATTTGGATTATTCAATCTACATAAAAATATACTAATTTTATATTTCATCAGTTGATTGCCTATAGTGGTGCCAGTTGGACCTCTGGTCAATATTTAGTTTT
This sequence comes from Diabrotica balteata, assembly GCA_918026665.1. Classification (NCBI taxonomy): domain Eukaryota; kingdom Metazoa; phylum Arthropoda; class Insecta; order Coleoptera; family Chrysomelidae; genus Diabrotica; species Diabrotica balteata. The sequence goes on from OU898283.1 coordinate 25,285,556, forward strand.
ATAGAAATTTGAAAGGTGCAGATCACATAACTGCCCTTTACAAGCTGTCATTTGTCACATGTCATCTCAACATTTCCGCTAGACCGGGAGCCCATTCTGTCTCCGGTTTCCATGTAAAACCTAGCTTCTCCTTTTAAAATCTTTAAAGTGTTTGTTTGTCTTTTTGTATTGTATTGGTATGTCCAAATTTACATTTATGACATTCTACTCATGTCGGATAGGCCACAACTGACGAAGTAAGTCTATAAACATTTATCACATAAAAACTTTTTTCAACCATAAACTTGGAGTTTTTTATCCAAGTGAATTAATTTTCCTTCTTATAACAAAACGTTTTCTGGCTTATTTCAGATGCCCCTGAAGATGATCTATTGATCGAAAGTACTTGGGCAAGATTTATTTAATCACTGTGTTCGATAGTTGCCTTGTATACTATCAAAATTGAAACTTGTTTAATTTAATATTCTTAATGACAAAATAATAAGAAAATACCTAAAATAAAGTTGTACAAAATCAGAGAAGTATGTTTAAGAAACAAGCAACAATATTGTTATTCACTAGTTCTAACACCACTCCAATTAAACCACCAAATATTTCATCATAATAATTACTAATATATAAACATTACAAAACACAAAAATAAAAAGTCACTGGGAGAGGGCAGAATACCTAACGAACTCCTAAAGTACGGAGGATCAGATCTTACCAAACAAATATTAAAACTAATCCAAAAAATAATAGAACAAAACAGAATTCCTCAAGAATTTCCATGTATTATTTTTAACATTATTTTGAGATAGAAGATTTTATTTTTCTCGGAAATGAAATAGACACTACACAAAGAGCCGAGATAACTGATATTCCAAAAGAAAGATTCAGAGTTTACCAGTTCTAGGTTTCTACTGAAACATTTTGGCGTCGAATGTCGCTGTGGACCGAGCGCCGGCGACTGGCTTACTACTGAAGGTTTATTCTAGAATACCATTTACCAGCTGTCTGTGAGCATCTATAGGGTCATATATTTAATCTACGAAGAAGGACATATTGAAACTTGTTTTATTTAATATTCTTAATGACAAAGTAATAAGAAAATGCCCAAAATAAGGTTGTACAAAATCAGAGAAGTATGTTTTAGCAACAAGCAACAATAATGTTATTCACTAGTTCTAACACCACTCCGATTAAACCACCAAATATTTCATCATAATAAATTATAATATTTTAACATTATTAAACACAAAAATAAAAGATCACTAGGAGAGGACAGAATACCTAACGACCTCCTAAAGTACGGAGGATCAGATCTTACCAAACAACTATTAAAACTAATCCAAAAAATAATAGAACAAAACAGAATTCCTCAAGAATTTCCATGTATTATTTTTAACATTATTTTGAGATAGAAGATTTTATTTTTCTCGGAAATGAAATAGACACTACACAAAGAGCCGAGATAACTGATATTCCAAAAGAAAGATTCAGAGTTTACCAGTTCTAGGTTTCTACTGAAACATTTCGGCGTCGAATGTCGCTGTGGACCGAGCGCCTGCGACTGGCTTACTACTGAAGGTTTATTCTAGAATACCATTTACCAGCTGTCTGTGAGCATCTATAGGGTCAAATATTTAATCTACGAAGAAGGACAATTTAAAACTTGTTTTATTTATTATTCTTAATGACAAAATAATAAGAAAATGGCTAAAATAAGGTTGTACAAAATCAGAGAAGTATGTTTTAGAAAGAAGCAACAATAATGTTATTCACTAGTTCTAACACCACTCCAATTAAACCACCAAATATTTCATCATAATAATTACTAATATATAAACATTACAAAACACAAAAATAAAACCTCACTAGGAGAGGGCAGAATACCTAACGAACTCCTAAAGTACGGAGGATCTTACCAAACAACTATTAAAACTAATCCAAAAAATAATAGAACAAAACAGAATTCCTCAAGAATTTCCATGTATTATTTTTAACTTTATTTTGAGATAGAAGATTTTATTTTTCTCGGAAATGAAATAGACACTACACAAATAGCCGAGATAACTGATATTCCAAAAGAAAGATTCAGAGTTTACCAGTTCTAGGTTTCTACTGAAACATTTCGGCGTCGAATGTCGCTGTGGACCGAGCGCCGGCGACTGGCTTACTACTGAAGGTTTATTCTAGAATACCATTTACCAGCTGTCTGTGAGCATGTATAGGGTCAGATATTTAATCTACGAAGAAGGACATATTGAAACTTGTTTTATTTAATATTCTTAATGACAAAATAATAAGAAAATGTCTAAAATAAGGTTGTACAAAATCAGAGAAGTATGTTTTAGAAACAAGCGACAATAATGTTATTCACTAGTTCTAACACCACTCCAATTAAACCACCAAACATTTCATCATATTAAATTCTAATATTTTAACATTATAAAACACAAAAATAAAAGATCACTAGGAGAGGGCAGAATACCTAACGAACTCCTAAAGTACAGAAGATCAGATCTTACCAAACAACTATTAAAACTAGTTTAAAAAATAATAGAACAAAACAGAATTCCTCAAGAATTTCCATGTATTATTTTTAACTTTATTTTGAGATAGAAGATTTTATTTTTCTCGGAAATGAAATAGACACTACACAAATAGCCGAGATAACTGATATTCCAAAAGAAAGATTCAGAGTTTACCAGTTCTAGGTTTCTACTGAAACATTTCGGCGTCGAATGTCGCTGTGGACCGAGCGCCGGCGACTGGCTTACTACTGAAGGTTTATTCTAGAATACCATTTACCAGCTGTCTGTGAGCATCTATAGGGTCATATATTTAATCTACGAAGAAGGACATATTGAAACTTGTTTTATTTAATATTCTTAATGACAAAATAATAAGAAAATGCCTAAAATAAGGTTGTACAAAATCAGAGAAGTATGTTTTAGAAACAAGCAACAATAATGTTATTCACTAGTTCTAACACCACTCCAATTAAACCACCAAATATTTCATCATAATAATTTCTAATATATAAACATTACAAAACACAAAAATAAAAAGGCACTAGGAGAGGACAGAATACCTAACGAACTCCTAAAGTACGGAGGATCAGATCTTACCAAACAACTATTAAAACTAATCCAAAAAATAATAGAACAAAACAGAATTTCTCAAGAATTTTCATGTATTATTTTTAACTTTATCTTGAGATAGAAGATTTTATTTTTCTCGGAAATGAAATAGACACTACACAAAGAGCCGAGATAACTGATATTCCAAAAGAAAGATTCAGAGTTTACCAGTTCTAGGTTTCTACTGAAACATTTCGGCGTCGAATGTCGCTGTGGACCGAGCGCCTGCGACTGGCTTACTACTGAAGGTTTATTCTAGAATACCATTTACCAGCTGTCTGTGAGCATCTATAGGGTCAGATATTTAATCTAGGAAGAAGGACAAATTGAAACTTGTTTTATTTATTATTCTTAATGACAAAATAATAAGAAAATGTCTAAAATAAGGTTGTACAAAATCAGAGAAGTATGTTTTAGAAACAAGCGACAATAATGTTATTCACTAGTTCTAACACCACTCCAATTAAACCACCAAATATTTCATCATAATAATTTCTAATATATAAACATTACAAAACACAAAAATAAAAAATCACTAGGAGAGGGTAGAATACCTAACGAACTCCTAAAGTACGGAGGATCAGATCTTACCAAACAACTATTAAAACTAATCCAAAAAATAATAGAACAAAACAGAATTTCTCAAGAATTTCCATGTATTATTTTTAACTTTATCTTGAGATAGAAGATTTTATTTTCCTCGGAAATGAAATAGACACTACACAAAGAGCCGAGATAACTGATATTCCAAAAGAAAGATTCAGAGTTTACCAGTTCTAGGTTTCTACTGAAACATTTCGGCGTCGAATGTCGCTGTGGACCGAGCGCCGGCGACTGGCTTACTACTGAAGGTTTATTCTAGAATACCATTTACCAGCTGTCTGTGAGCATCTATAGGGTCAGATATTTAATCTCGGAAGAAGGACATATTGAAACTTGTTTTATTTATTATTCTTAATGACAAAATAATAAGAAAATGTCTAAAATAAGGTTGTACAAAATCAGAGAAGTATGTTTTAGAAACAAGCGACAATAATGTTATTCACTAGTTCTAACACCACTCCAATTAAACCACCAAATATTTCATTATAATAATTTCTAATATATAAACATTACAAAACACAAAAATAAAAAATCGCTAGGAGAGGGCAGAATACCTAACGAACTCCTAAAGTACGGAGGATCAGATCTTACCAAACAACTATTAAAACTAATCCAAAAAATAATAGAACAAAACAGAATTTCTCAAAAATTTCCATTTATTATTTTTAACTTTATTTTGAGATAGAAGATTTTATTTTTCTCGGAAATGAAATAGACACTACACAAAGAGCCGAGATAACTGATATTCCAAAAGAAAGATTCAGAGTTTACCAGTTCTAGGTTTCTACTGAAACATTTCGGCGTCGAATGTCGCTGTGGACCGAGCGCCGGCGACTGGCTTACTACTGAAGGTTTATTCTAGAATACCATTTACCAGCTGTCTGTGAGCATCTATAGGGTCAGATATTTAATCTCGGAAGAAGGACATATTGAAACTTGTTTTATTTATTATTCTTAATGACAAAATAATAAGAAAATGTCTAAAATAAGGTTGTACAAAATCAGAGAAGTATGTTTTAGAAACAAGCAACAATAATGTTATTTACTAGTTCTAACACCACTCCAATTAAACCACCAAATATTTCATCATAATAATTTCTAATATATAAACATTACAAAACACAAAAATAAAAAACCACTTGAAGAGGGCAGAATACCTAACGAACTCCTAAAGTACGGAGGATCATTTCTTACCAAACAACTATTAAAACTAATCCAAAAAATAATAGAACAAAACAGAATTCCTCAAGAATGTCCATGTATTATTTTTAACTTTATTTTGAGATAGAAGATTTTATTTTTCTCGGAAATAAAATAGACACTACACAAACAGCCGAGATAACTGATATTCCAAAAGAAAGATTCAGAGTTTACCAGTTCTAGGTTTCTACTGAAACATTTCGGCGTCGAATGTCGCTGTGGATCGAGCGCCGGCGACTGGCTTACTACTGAAGGTTTTTTCTAGGATACCATTTACTAGCTGTCTGTGAGCATCTATAGGGTCAGATATTTAATCTAGGGAGAAGCACAAATTAAAACTTCAATATAAGGTTGAATGTTCGAATAGTTGAACTTTGATAGTATTTTAATATAGGACCATTTTATTGTAGTCAACCATCCACTGTCTAATATATTGTCTAGTCTTTTCTTACATTCATACTTTATGTCAACTTCAATCGCTCTCAAACTAACATCCTAATTATTATAGACAGGTTTGAGTGTGAGATTTGGATTATTCAATCTACATAAAAATATACTAATTTTATATTTCATCAGTTGATTGCCTATAGTGGTGCCAGTTGGACCTCTGGTCAATATTTAGTTTTATAGAAATTTGAAAGGTGCAGATCACATAACTGCCCTTTACAAGCTGTCATTTGTCACATGTCATCTCAACATTTCCGCTAGACCGGAGCCCATTCTGTCTCCGGTTTCCATGTAAAACCTAGCTTCTCCTTTTAAAATCTTTAAAGTGTTTGTTTGTCTTTGTGTATTGTATTGGTATGTCCAAATTTACATTTATGACATTCTACTCATGTCGGATAGGCCACAACTGACGAAGTAAGTCTATAAACGTTTATCACATAAAAACTTTTTTCAACCATAAACTTGGAGTGTTTTATCCAAGTGAATTAATTTTCCTTCTTATAACAAAACGTTTTCTGGCTTATTTCAGATGCCCTGAAGATGATCTATTGATCGAAAGTACTTGGGCAAGATTTATTTAATCACTGTGTTCGATAGTTGCCTTGTATACTATCAAAATTGAAACTTGTTTTATTGAATATTCTTAATGACAAAATAATAAGAAAATACCTAAAATAAGGTTGTACAAAATCAGAGAAGTATGTTTTAGAAACAAGCAACAATATTGTTATTCACTAGTTCTAACACCACTCCAATTAAACCACCAAACATTTCATCATAATAAATTCTAATATTTTAACATTATAAAACACAAAAATAAAAGATCACTAGGAGAGGACAGAATACCTAACGAACTCCTATAGTACAGAAGATCAGATCTTACCAAACAACTATTAAAACTAGTTTAAAAAATAATAGAACAAAACAGAATTCCTCAAGAATTTCCATGTATTATTTTTAACTTTATTTTGAGATAGAAGATTTTATTTTTCTCGGAAATGAAATAGACACTACACAAAGAGCCGAGATAACTGATATTCCACAAGAAAGATTCAGAGTTTACCAGTTCTAGGTTTCTACTGAAACATTTCGGCGTCGAATGTCGCTGTGGACCGAGCGCCGGCGACTGGCTTACTACTGAAGGTTTATTCTAGAATACCATTTACCAGCTGTCTGTGAGCATCTATAGGGTCAGATATTTAATCTACGAAGAAGGACATATTGAAACTTGTTTTATTTAATATTCTTAATGACAAAATAATAAGAAAATGCCCAAAATAAGGTTGTACAAAATCAGAGAAGTATGTTTTAGAAACAAGCAACAATAATGTTATTCACTAGTTCTAACACCACTCCAATTAAACCACCAAATATTTCATCATAATAATTTCTAATATATAAACATTACAAAACACAAAAATAAAACCTCACTAGGAGAGGGCAGAATACCTAACGAACTCCTAAAGTACGGAGGATCTTACCAAACAACTATTAAAACTAATCCAAAAAATAAAAGAACAAAACAGAATTCCTCAAGAATTTCCATGTATTATTTTTAACTTTATTTTGAGATAGAAGATTTTATTTTTCTCGGAAATGAAATAGACACTACACAAATAGCCGAGATAACTGATATTTTAAAAGAAAGATTCAGAGTTTACCAGTTCTATGTTTCTACTGAAACATTTCGGCGTCGAATGTCGCTGTGGACCGAGCGCCTGCGACTGGCTTACTACTGAAGGTTTATTCTAGAATACCATTTACCAGCTGTCTGTGAGCATCTATAGGGTCAGATATTTAATCTACGAAGAAGGACATATTGAAACTTGTTTTATTTAATATTCTTAATGACAAAATAATAAGAAAATGCCCAAAATAAGGTTGTACAAAATCAGAGAAGTATGTTTTAGAAACAAGCAACAATAATGTTATTCACTAGTTCTAACACCACTCCAATTAAACCACCAAATATTTCATCATAATAATTTCTAATATATAAACATTACAAAACACAAAAATAAAACCTCACTAGGAGAGGGCAGAATACCTAACGAACTCCTAAAGTACGGAGGATCTTACCAAACAACTATTAAAACTAATCCAAAAAATAAAAGAACAAAACAGAATTCCTCAAGAATTTCCATGTATTATTTTTAACTTTATCTTGAGATAGAAGATTTTATTTTCCTCGGAAATGAAATAGACACTACACAAAGAGCCGAGATAACTGATATTCCAAAAGAAAGATTCAGAGTTTACCAGTTCTAGGTTTCTACTGAAACATTTCGGCGTCGAATATCGCTGTGGACCGAGCGCCGGCGACTGGCTTACTACTGAAGGTTTATTCTAGAATACCATTTACCAGCTGTCTGTGAGCATCTATAGGGTCAGATATTTATCTCGGAAGAACGACATATTGAAACTTGTTTTATTTAATATTCTTAATGACAAAATAATAAGAAAATGCCCAAAATAAGGTTGTACAAAATCAGAGAAGTATGTTTTAGAAACAAGCAACAATAATGTTATTCACTAGTTCTAACACCACTCCAATTAAACCACCAAATATTTCATCATAATAATTTCTAATATATAAACATTACAAAACACAAAAATAAAAAATCACTAGGAGAGGGCAGAATACCTAACGAACTCCTAAAGTACGGAGGATCAGATCTTACCAAACAACTATTAAAACTAATCCAAAAAATAATAGAACAAAACAGAATTCCTCAAGAATTTCCATGTATTATTTTTAACTTTATCTTGAGATAGAAGATTTTATTTTCCTCGGAAATGAAATAGACACTACACAAAGAGCCGAGATAACTGATATTCCAAAAGAAATATTCAGAGTTTACCAGTTCTAGGTTTCTACTGAAACATTTCGGCGTCGAATGTCGCTGTGGACCGAGCGCCTGCGACTGGCTTACTACTGAAGGTTTATTCTAGAATACCATTTACCAGCTGTCTGTGAGCATCTATAGGGTCAGATATTTAATCTAGGAAGAAGGACAAATTGAAACTTGTGTTATTTATTATTCTTAATGACAAAATAATAAGAAAATGTCTAAAATAAGGTTGTACAAAATCAGAGAAGTATGTTTTAGAAACAAGCGACAATAATGTTATTCACTAGTTCTAACACCACTCCAATTAAACCACCAAATATTTCATCATAATAATTTCTAATATATAAACATTACAAAACACAAAAATAAAAAATCACTAGGAGAGGGTAGAATACCTAACGAACTCCTAAAGTACGGAGGATCAGATCTTACCAAACAACTATTAAAACTAATCCAAAAAATAATAGAACAAAACAGAATTCCTCAAGAATTTCCATGTATTATTTTTAACTTTATCTTGAGATAGAAGATTTTATTTTCCTCGGAAATGAAATAGACATTACACAAAGAGCCGAGATAACTGATATTCCAAAAGAAAGATTCAGAGTTTACCAGTTCTAGGTTTCTACTGAAACATTTCGGCGTCGAATGTCGCTGTGGACCGAGCGCCGGCGACTGGCTTACTACTGAAGGTTTATTCTAGAATACCATTTACCAGCTGTCTGTGAGCATCTATAGGGTCAGATATTTAATCTCGGAAGAAGGACATATTGAAACTTGTTTTATTTATTATTCTTAATGACAAAATAATAAGAAAATGTCTAAAATAAGGTTGTACAAAATCAGAGAAGTATGTTTTAGAAACAAGCGACAATAATGTTATTCACTAGTTCTAACACCACTCCAATTAAACCACCAAATATTTGATCATAATGATTTCTAATATTTTAACATTATAAAACACAAAAATAAAAAATCAATAGGGGAAAACTGAATACCTAACGAACTCCTAAAGTACGGAGGATCAGATCTTACCAAACAAATATTAAAACTAATCCAAAAAATAAAAGAACAAAACAGAATTCCTCAAGTATTTCCCTGTATTATTTTTAACTTTATCTTGAGATAGAAGATTTTGTTTTTCTCGGAAATGAAATAGACACTACACAAAGAGCCGAGATAACTGATATTCCAAAAGAAAGATTCAGAGTTTACCAGTTCTAGGTTTCTATAGAAACATTTCGGCGTCGAATGTCGCTGTGGACCGAGCGCCGGCGACTGGCTTACTACGAAGGTTTTTTCTAGAATACCATTTACCAGCTCTTTGTGAGTATCTGTAGCATCAGATTTTTATTTATGAAAGAGGACAGATTGAAACTTGTTTTATTTAATATTAATAATGACGTAATAAAAAGAAAGTGCCTTAAATGAGGTGTAAATTTCCAATTATCAAACGTAATAAAACACAAAACTTTTCCATGTATTGTATGTGGTACGTCCAACGTGACAACGTGATGATGCAAATAATACTAAAGAGAGTCATTAAAGATTTAAGGTAAAAGTAGAGCTGAAAAATTAACGAACGAGAAAAAAAAATCAGTTATATAGAAAACTCAGTTATATAGAGGAAATAATTTACCCAAAATTTCTTGATCTTATCACTGAAATTTTTTGCTAGAATACCATTTACAAGCTATCTATGAGTATCTATTGGGGCAGAGTTTTAATTTAGGAAGAAAAATAAATTAAAACTTGTTTTATAATGCCTAAAATAAGGTAAGTGTGTACTAGTAATAAGCAACGAAAACTATATGCAATAACTCTTAAACCACGTCATCAGAACCAACAAGTACTTTAACATAATAATTTCCAATAATCAAACATAAAATAATATAAAACGTTTTAAGTGCCCTATATTATTATATTCAACGTGACATCCTAATTAAAACACAACGAATGACACTAGAAAATATATATCAAAGATATAAGGTAAAACTAGATCTGAGAAATAACTAACACGGAAAGAAATTCTAATATTACAAGCGTTACATTCGATATATTTAAAATGACTTTTTTATCGTTTTTGTTATTTGAACGTAGCTATGAACAGAGCACTGCTGACTGATTTTTATTCCAGAGTAAGTACTATTTACCATAGCCATACCATACAACAAGTAGTAATCCGTAAAAAGAAAGATATGCAATAGAAAGATGGACAATAATAGAAATATTTTGTAAATACGTATTTCTGACTCATTGGTCGTCATCTGTACGGTGTAGCCAACTAATAATAGCTGAGACAAGTTAATACAAAGGGTGAATGATTAACTATATATTTTTAAAAAATAAAAAAGACTTAATGGCAAAACCTGTTCAAAAAGGATTTATAAATTTATTAAAAGGATGCTAGGCAACCGCCAATACATATTTACTAAGATTATGCAGGTTTTTTACAGTTGTTTTTCAGTTGTTTTTCAGCTAGGTATTCATTAATCATGTTTATTGGTCCTTTTTAACTAAACTATGAAATAATTCTAAGTACTAAGTGCTGTACAAGTGTTGACTCCACAATCAATAAGTACCCTTATCCTATAATAAATGGAACCTATCTATAAAGTTTTAAGATTAGAGGATATTGTTTGAAAAAAAATGTGTAAAAATACGAGTGAGAACGAAGAAGAAGAAAAAATGACAAGGCGATCCCAAAATTAAAAGATCATTAAAAGAGCACCATGGAAAACTTACGTGCCAAGTTTTAGAACTTCAGAAGTTTGCTTTCAATAAAATTAACGGGCCTTAGAAAACAAGAAGACGGAACAAACCATTTTAAACCAAAATTAACAAAAATACTGAGAAGATATTGACGCCAAATTTGCTCCAAGGTTCCCATATGCTTATAATACTAATAGAAACGCACGTACCAAGTTTTAAATACCTACGATTTTCGTACAAAACACAAAACAATCTGAGAAGAAGAAGAAAATAAAACAGTGTATTTATAATATAATATTTATATTACATTACAATAATCCAACTAATATTCTTTTCAATATTTAGTTTATTACACAAACTGACCTATAAACTATACTAATATTAAAAGTTTTTAAAAACTTACCTGAACAAAATTTCTGGAAAAAACTCCACTGGAATTCCTTACCTGCCAGCGAATGGCCACTAACTGAGGGGTTCCTGAAAGGTGCAATATTTATATTCATGATTTGCACCGGTTGTTCTGGTTCGGTATGGGATTTTTCTGTGTGAAGGATATGGGTAATGGAGGTGATTAGAATGGACATATAGGTAGAGAAGGAGCGGGTATAGAAATGGTTCATGAAAGTTTGAGGATGAAATTCTTTGTGAAGACTGAAGACCAAAATGTTATCTATATTGGGGGGAAGGACAACGAATGTCTTGTTTGCTTTAAGACAGTTAATAGAGAAATACGGAGAGAAGAAAATAAGCTATATTTGGTATTTATAGATCTTGGGAAGGCGTACGATACAGTTCTTAGACAAGAGACATGGAGATGTATGGGAGAGAAATGGGTTCCCGAGAAGTACGTAAGGCTCGTGAAGGAAATGTATATAGCGTAAATGGAAAATATAATTGAATGTAATAGTAAAGAGCCTTAATGCGAACGTTGGTTTGCATTAAGGCTCTTTACTTAGTCCTACCTGTTTAATCTTGTTATGGATGTACTGACAGAAAAAGTAGGGGAGAGAGCTCCTTGATCAATGCACTTTGCTGACGATATTGTGTTAGTAGAGGAGAGCAAAGAAATGTTGGAGTGGAAGTTTGGGTGTTGGAGAAGGGTTATTGAAGAGGGAGAACTACATGCTGGTTGGTTTAACTGGAAGCGAATGAGTGAGGTACCTTGTGATATAAAAATCGGGGAAGAGCTGATAGAAAAGATATACAAGAGTGTGGTGAGACCTACGTTGGTGTAGGTTTAAAAAATTCAGGAAAATAAGATGGAGGTGACTGAAATAAAAATATTATGGAGGATGTTGAGTAAGACTAGAAAGGAAGGAGAGGTAGAGAAAAACCGAGGAGAATATGAAAGGACTATGTGGTAGAACATTTGAGAGAGAAATATTTAGATGAAAAAGAACCGGTAGACAGAAATGAATGGCGACGAAGAGTAAGGAACAGCGACCCCTGAAAATAAAAAAACTGAAGAAGAAGAAGAAGAAAGATAGGGGTGGTAAAGCCTTGTTTTAGGCTACATTCCTTTTCTTGGAGTTTTTCTGCATGTTTGGGACGACTTTCTGTTAATGACTTAAGACCGGCGTAGGAGTCGAGGTGGGAGTTAGATGGAGCTTAACGTCGATCGGGTCGATGTTCGGTGGACAACTTCGTCATGAACTAGTTGAGGTGACCGCTGATAAAAATACCAGATTTATCCAAAAATTGAATGATTCCTTTCAGAATTGATTGTACTTTATTCAGTATATCGCGTGGAGGTTAGCTGTGGCTAGTTCCTCACCTTTTTATAGATATCGTTGTGCAATGAGTTTGAAAAACCACAGAGAACCAATCTTCCTATATCCTTGTGTAAATTAAATCGACTATGAAGGAGTTATGTAGTTTTGTCGATGGCTAGTGGGTGCATTCTAGAAGCTAGCGCTTAGGTGGGATGTAACGGGATTAAAATCTGGTTTGTATAAATCTTTGATTTATAGAAAAGTTGAAGGTTGACAGTACGATTGCGTGTCCGTACATATTTTGGAAGATATCGTTAGAGATATTGGTAGAAGTTAATTATCGATTTTATGTCCGAAGTGAGTTTGTATGAGGAAATTTGTGTAGGGTATTTACTGTATGTGTGTGTTTCTATGTTGTGGGAGCACTTTTTTCTGGTGGGACATTTGTATGAATATGCCGAGTATGTGTCGCAATAGTTTGAACCGAATGTTGCATCTGCCATATATATGATTTGTGCTTTTGTCCGCAGTTTGGAGAGATAGTGGCTCTTTGTTGGTATTCTGTGTTGTGACTTTCGCCTTGACAGCATCTTAAGCGCGGGGGATGACGTTATTCGATCCAGGGATCTCACAACGTATAATCTTCAGTGTTTTAGTGCTTCTGAGAATTTTTGTTCTGAGTTCTCGAAGACTTTAACAAAGTGTATAGGGATGTTATTTTAGCGGACAATTATTCTGACAATTTAATGTTAGGGAAGTGGCCTTATAACTGATGTTCTTCAATGTTTTTTGTGAAAAATTTTTGTTATTGCCTATCATGACGAGATAGAGGTTTGATTGGATTTTGGTTGTGACTTTTGTGGAGTTTTATTGAAATATGGGCCAATAGTGATGATCACGATATTGTTTCTTAGTTTTGTCTGGAATTCGTGGATATTTAGGGGTTAAAATGTGTTAAGGGGTGCTGTTTCGTCTAATGAATAGACTTTTAAGTGGGCTATGTTATTGGGAAGCAGTTCTTTTGATTTTAAAATACTGCTGAAAAGTTTTTTGTAGGCAAATGTTTGGTGGGATATGTTCTATAAGGTATTTGCTTGGGTTGTGTTGTCTTGTTGAGTTGTCTTATGTTTTTTTGTTGCTTGTGTGTGATGTTTGTAGGGGATGGTTCTGATCGATTGTTTGAGTTGATTGTTGTGTAGATTGAGTTGTATGTGTTTTGTTTTGTGTTTTTTTATTGTAAGGTTGGGGGTAAAGGTTCAATAGGTATTGTTTCTGTCGCAAGTTCATGTTGTGTGTTGTGTGTAGTTGTAATGTTAATATACTGTAATATGGGATATAAGGTATATGGGGTAATGTGTTGATTTTGGATTTCGTTGTAAGTGCGGCGGATTTCTAAGGAGAGTTGACTGTAAGTGACCTGAATTTTGATAGATGGGTAGATTTTGAGTTTTAAATAAATACTCGGTTGAATTTGCGTTGATTGCGGAATTATTAAGGAATGCGTGCGTTTAGATTTGTTTATGTGATGTTTTCTGGGACTGGACGGAGGGGTGGGATGGGTAATTTTTGGTTGGATCTGTTTGTGATGGTTAGATATTTGGTTCCAGGTAAAACTTTGAGTTTTTTTCTGCAGATGTTTGACATTAATGGGATTCGTTGTGTAAAGGTAGGCTATCTTATTCAACCTGTTCACGTAGACTGCAAAGAAATTGTTTTCGTCTTCTAACATATCCGGAAGGATTAGGATTAATGGGGTTTGACTGCAGAATTTGGTTAGAGATGTTGTTTATCGTGTAAGTGTGTTGCATCGAGTGATACAAGGGATCTTCAGTGAGACAAGGGAGTAATCGTAATAGTTTCGTATACTCGCCGCTGCTTCCCTGAGTTCCTCAGTTGTTTGAATCGTTCGTCCATCTATATTAATGGACACTTGGAATAACCGGATTGAGTGTAAGTATACCGACTGGTTATTAATCTCTTCTAACAGAAGATTAATACTCAACTATTAATAACTCGTCTACTGTATTTGTATGAGTTCTAAGTTGAGATCTTTTGAGGGTTTTGTGGAGTAAAAGTGTTTGTGTATTGTGTCATTTGTTTGATGTCATATTTTAAAGAGCTGCCTAAGTTTAAGATCTCTAAAAAAACTTGTAGTTGTTTGTAATACTCTGTGATTTATGGACTGACTATGAATGATAAGTTTTGATGGTATTTTAATGTATGTATAGTGTCTTTGTTGTGTGTAATTAGGAATTTGTGTGTTGTATATCGTGTCAGTGTTTTGAATGTCAGTTGATGTGTAAGTTTTTTGAATGTCAGACCTGAAATGTTCCAGGCTATAACCTGGAGGATGGTAATTGTTATGTTGTGTGTTTGTGGTTGCGTGATATGTAAACGGAGGCACCACGAATTGTGAGGCATATTTCGGCTAGATGAAGTTTTTTATTAGAAGATGACTATTTTTAAGTAAAAACTTCTTTAGCGATGTTAAACACTTTTTTGATGGAAAACTGTCATCAATACGTAATACGTAATACGTAAATTGTTCGCAAAGTGGCACAGCTCGAGAACTGTTCTACGGATCGTGACATATAAGGTCTTGTTGGAAAGAGAAGAAGGTAGCTAGTACAATTGACAAAAAAACAAACGTATCGGCATTGCCAAAGGGGCGTTACATTACGTCTCCGTTGTTACTGGTGCTATTAAGATTATATTAAGATAAAAAACAAACAAGGCGACTACAAAAAAGGCACTGCACAGTATATTGATTATTAATGAACGTGCAATTACATACGAGATATAGGGCACTACGGATAAAAATAGATCTACTAAAAACCTATTAAAGTCAAAAAAATTAGATTTATTGACTTAAAGAAGGCCTCTGACTGAAAATAAAATAAACAATTGATACAATTCTAAAATGCGATATGAATATGAAAGGGGAGGGAAAAATGATTATATGAAAATAGAACTACAAACAAGGCGACTACAAAAAGAGCACTAGACAGCATCTTCGATCTTGAGCGAAGAGTTTCATAACATATATCATGGGTCACTAGGAATGAAAATAAATTTACTATAAGACAAATTTTGATTTATTGACTTAAACAACGCCTCTGGCTGAGTACAACATAAACAACTGATCGAATCTTAATTTGCGACATAGGATATAACAAATAAATTAAGATTAAGCAAAAATAAACTAGGCGACTACCAAAATTGCACTACACAGCGTCTTCGTTATTATTGAACGTATGGTTATAGTTATGGTAAATCGAAGCATGGTCCAATTGTAAGCCCTTCAGACACTTAGACCTGACTAGTACTAAAGAGCCCTCCAATCACAGTTTTGAGTCCTACAGGCAGAGTAGATGAGCCCTGTATTGCCAGGGCGTCGGCCCGTTTGTTCCCCTCCATGCCTGTGTGTCTCGGTCTCGGTCAGCGCTTTAAAACTCGAAAACCAGCTTAAGGTCGGTTCAGACACATCAGTCACGTCTCGTCACAGTAATTGCGAACCAAACAATCCGTCATACAAAATATTCTTTAATACAAATATGTTGCCGGAATTCACACTCATCAGTTGACAAACAGTTTCCCAGCTGTCAGATAGTTGATAGTTCTGTAGCCAAACAGGACCGGTTCGGCGCCGAGACTATGACGGGACTGATGTGTCTGAATCGACCTTTACAGTATCCTAAATGATGCTAGAATGCATCTAATACATTTCTTCATGTTTTTCAAGAATTTATTATGGATTCATAATAACGGATTCATAATTATGGATTCTCCGTCAATTCTTTGCCTTAGCTTTGCAATACTTGCAGGTTTAGTTTTATAAATTTTACTTTTAAGGTATGACAAATAAAAATAATCTTTAGGATAAAAACGAGTGAACGAGAAAACATCCGGAAAATGCCTGATCTAAAGAACGCCGAACAGTTACACCAAAATAAGCTAGAGCTTCGTTTTCTTCAAACCGCATCTCATTAAAATTGGCTCCAAACTTATTTTCCACGGCAGATACAATTTCATTACTAAATCGTCTTCTTGTGGTGCCTATCCGTTACTATGTTGGCTACTAGCATGGCAATTCTAACTTTATTGACCGCAGCTCGAAATAGCCCTGAAGTGGTCAAGGAAAATCATTTTCGTAAGTTCTGGAGCCAAGATATTCTTCTTTTTCCTCTTCCTCTCTTTCCGGAGACCTTCCCCTGTAATATAAGTTGGAGCAGGTTATACCTATGATTGTTTCGCATTATATGTCGCAAAATATTCTAGCTTGCGCTGTTTCACTGTGGATATACTTTCTCATGTTTTATCCATTCGACATAGAACCTCAATGTTTGTTATTCGATCCATCCAGGAGATCTTCAGTATCCGTCGATAACAGCACATAGCAAACGCCTCGAGTCTTCCCATGAATGCCTCGGTTAGTGTCCATGATTCAACCCCATAGAGCAGCACTGTAAATAAGTAGCATATCAATAAACGGATTTTCGTTTTTAAGGGTAGGTCGTGGCTCTTATTATTAAATAGCAGTTCATAAATATTTAAATTTCCTTTTATGGATATTATTTTATAAAAAATGACCCAATAGTACCTACTATTTCCGATCATACATTCAGTTCTGGTGGCCTTTGAGTATTGTTTTCACGTATCCACTATGGAGTTACCTCACTTCGATACTTTAAATTTCCCCGATTTACATTCCCACAGAGTGTAAATATTGCTTCGTCGGAAAAAAATTTTTACTCAAGTTCTCATCATTATTATTACATCACTAAAATGTAGTCTTCAGTCGTAGTAAAATTCATTTAATTCTTGCAACAACTGGATTTTGTAGGGTTTAAATTAATTCTTATGTACAACACGTAAGTCTGAAGAATGACCTAAATCATGTATTTTGCAGTTTTGCTTAAGAATGTATGTGGATTTTTGTCGAAACTCTGCATTAAATCTAAAGTTTTTTAATATTTAAATGGAAATAAGTAAATATTAAAGGTTAAAGTAAATTTATTGACGTTTTAATTAACACTTCGTAAGTTGTTCTCAAAATACAAACATTTCTCAAAACTAATGTTTGTATTTAGAGAACGATTTCCGAAATGGTAATTGAACCGTAAATAAATTTACTTTAACCTTTAATTGTTGCTTATTCCCATTTAAATAATAATTACTTTAAAATGGTACATTCTTTTTCTTATAGTGCCGTGAACCTATAATGCGTTGGCGAATTATCTTAAGGTCTGACGTCTGTCTTTTGCGGCATGCAAAAGATTAAATTTAATAAAATCTTGTCTTGCTTGTTCGGTACGGCAAATTATTTCTTGTTGAAGATCTCATTGGTCATTCATGATCAGTCCCAAGTATTTAAATGTTTTCACTTGGACTAAAGGTTTAATTAGATAAATTCGAATTTAGACGAAATAAGTTTTCTTTCTGGGTCATATAGTTACTCCTGAAGGCATAAAATCAAACCCCAGTAAAATCTAAGCTATTCAGAAATACCCCTATCTAAGACTGGGAAAAAAATAAGATCCTTTTTAGGTCTTATCGGCTTCTACTGACGTTTCTGTAAAAACTTTGGAAATATCACTTCTCTATTCACGATATGTACACGAAAAAACGCGACCATTGATTCCATTAACCCAGACTTCTTAGAGTATTGGAAACATACATTCCACAGTCAAAACAATATTTTGCAACAAACTATTACAAGATGTCGAAGACGAAATAGAACAGATAGAATGTGTCAAAAAATACCTACCACACCACAATAATCACAATGGAATAGTAGAAATTTACAAGTATCTGAGACATAAATTATACTTCCCTCCACGCAAACTACAATCTCGAACTTTATTAATACGTGTGAAATGAAAGACAACCGTACAAACTGCCACAATTAGGACCACTCTTGGGAGAAAAACCGTTCAAAATACTACACATAGATAAAACTCTTTATCTGACAGTTGTAGATTCATTCTCTAAATACGCTCAATGTTACAAATTACCTGACAAAACTTCAATATCCATTTTCAGTAAAGTGAGAAACTATTTCCCACATCATAACTATCCCCAAAAAATTGTTTGTGACCCAGGCACATAATTCAACTATACCGTCATTAAAGAGGGCTAAGTACAAGGGAGGCTCTGTTTGCAATGAACGTTCTCTCACAGAGATGCTTAGACATGAACCAAGAAATTTACGCCTGCTTTATTGATTTCGAAAAGACCATTGACAAAGTACAACATGAACCACTAAGACAAGTTCTAATAAAGAAAAATATAGACAGCCGAGATATTCGAATTATATGCAATCTATATTGGAATCAAACAGCAAATGTCAAGGTTGAGGGCAGACTAACAGAAGAAATTCAAATCCGTCGAGGAGTCCGGCAGGAATGTATCTTATCGTCACTTTTATTTAATCTGTATAGTGAAGCTATCTGTGAACAAGCACTTGAGGAAGAAGATCTTGGTCTGATAATAAATGGTGAGACGATCAACAATATAAGGTATGCTGACGATACAGTTCTCCTAACGGGAACGCTAGTAGTAGAACTACAACTTCTCGTTCAAAGTCTCAATATATACTGTAACAGTTACGGCTTGAAAATTAATTTGAAAAAAACTAAATTTCTGGTAATCACGAAATCAAAGAACATCAGATCTAATCTTGTAATAGACAATACAACGATTGAGCGTGTTCTCTGTTATAAATATCTAGATGCTTGGATCACAGACGATACTGAGCAAACAAAAGAGATTAGACGTAGAATAAAAATCGCTAGATCAGTCTTTAATAGAATACGCAAACTCTTTTGCAATCGTGATATCAATATAAAGTTACGAATACGAATGCTGCGGTGTTATGTCTTTTCTACCCTGTTATATGGAGTTGAGGCTTGGACACTAAAACAGTTGACCATAAAAAACATCGAAACTTTCGAGATGTGGTGCTATGGGCGCATTCTCAGAATATCATGGATGGACCGCGTCACTAACACGCAAGTACTCCAAACTTTAGATAAAAGATGCGAAATTCTAAATGAGATAAAAACTAGAAAGATGGAATATTTGGGGCACATTGTGAGAGGTCAAAAGTACGAACTTTTAAGAAACATCATACAGGGCAAAATTAAGGGCAAAAGAAGTGTGGGAAAAAGAAAAATATCGTGGCTTCGTAATCTACGTGAATGGTTCGGGTGTAATTCGATTGAACTTTTTAGGTGCGCTGCTAACAAAGTTGCAGTGGCCATGAAGATTTCCAATCTTCGCTAGGAGTGGCACGAGAAGAAGAAGAAGTCATTAAAGAATTTTTAAACATCCATGAAATAAAAATACATTTTACCACTGCCAAGAACTCATCTTCAAATCCAGACCTAGAATGCTTTCACTCTACACTTATAGAAAAACTTCGCACATTGCGTGCCCAAAACCCCAACGATTCACTAGACGACGAAGTATTCACAGATACCGTTTAAATCTACACCAATCCATTCACAGTACTATTAATCATAGCCATAGTTCATAACCATTTTCAATCCATTACGGTCCATACGCTGAAGAAATACATTTCGATTTTGACCTTCCAGTATACGAAACATACCACCAGAATCACAAAGACAAATTACAACCATTCATCCAAGAACTTCACAACAAACAAAAAGAAAAAAAAAACACAGCACTACAAAAAAAGTGATATCCAAAGTCGATCTTTCACGATCTTTATATGTATCTAAGAAAAAACACAAACCGAAATTACAAGCTCCTTACTCCATAATACATCCCAACAAACAAGAAAAGATGAAAACAGATAAAGAAAACAGATAAACAAAATAATTCAAACGTTCAGTGGAAAAAGGAATTCTTCCAGTTACTTGTTGTTAAATATTATTTGGACTTCCCGTGGTTTTAGTAAAAAAACTCAAGACCGTAGATAAAACTATTTAATACTTCCATGTAAATGTTATAATATAGAAAAAACTTAATTGTTTGTAATAATACAATTAAAAAATATTACAAATATAACTAATATACTACATATTATTACATCGATGACTTGAAACAGAATGAATGCCGGATAAGGGATTGGTTGGGTAGCCAGGTACTTTCAAAAATATGCCATAACGGGAATATCTTATATTCCCTTCGCTATCCCTTATAAGATGTTGTCAAGCCATACTTGCGCCATGCAGAAGACGACAGGGCCGTCGTGAGGTTTACAGTTTTAACACTAGGTATCTCTGGGACATCCACATAAGGTAATGGAAGTTACCAATAATGAATACTATGCCGAATACATAGGTAATCTCATGAAAATATATAATTGTATTTTAATTAATTTTATTTACAAAAAAAAAATATTAATTTTCTATTACAGTAAAGGGGTAAAGTTGAGTGGAAGACCACATTTTGATTGAAGAACCAAAGATTTTGGTTCAAATTCTACAGGATTTGGTGTAGCACTACATCTATGAACATTAAATTCCATAAGAATGTTTGAGAGACAAAGGCTGACAGCCAAAAGTCCTAAACGCTTTCCTGCAAAAAATAAAATGTATCTTTACATTAAAATTTAAAAGCAATTTACTTTAAATTGGCACTCATTTTTAATTAACAAATGGTGCTATTCACATTTTATGAGCTTTATTGGAATTATAAGTTCATGAAATCAATTTTGACGTGTTACAAAATTAACTTGCGAGATATAAAGGTAATAGTGGTATTTTTTGGAAAAACTAGTGTATATAAATAATGAACTTTAGAAAAAATCATCGAGCAATAAGACAAAAGAGGGAATGTAAAGGTAGAAGGGTAAACATATTGATAGACAGGAAGTGCCATCTTGAGAGGCCACTTTAGACAAGGATAGAGAGTCTCTCTCCTTGTTTGACATCAAATTTAGTTGGGTTATGTTATTGTTTGTCCCAAATGTCACATGAAATCTTATTTATATTGAAGTTTTTTAACAATTGTGTCGCATTTTAGACTCTTATCATTAATAATTAATTAAAACTTTCTCGTCTAAGACACATTTTGAAAAATATTATATAGCTACTGTTGATAAGTGTCGAAAAATTTAAATTTGGCGCCTTTGCATTTCCGGATGTGTCCGCCATCAGAGGCCACTTTTTTGGTCTCCTTTTTATAACGATTAGATTCCCTCTTTTGTCTTATTGCTCGATGGAAAAAATAAAGCTTTTGTATTTGACAGTGACAGTGACATTTTAGATCGAATTCATACATATAACGATCATGAAATGAAATCAAACCGACATCTTGTTGTACAAGGGACTATCTGCAAACTATAGTATTTTAATAATTAGGACTACTTACCTATGCAAGTCTTTTGTCCTTCACCGAATGGAAAAAATGTTAAACCATTTGTATTAAAATTATTGCTAACGAATCTTTCTGGATCAAACTTTTCAGGATTCTCAAAATAATTGGCATCTCTCATTATAGCAAAAAGGGGAATAAATACTGTCATTCCTTTTTCAATCACGAGATCTTTACCTTCGATCTTATAATCTGCCGCAGCTATTCTATCCAAAACTGGCAAAACTGCATATTTTCTCATAGTTTCTAAAATTAATTATACATAAATTATTCTCAGCTTACCATCTAATGTAAAAATTAATCCAACTCAAAACTTATGGGTAGAGCTGCCGTAGCCAAGCTCTTATTGAAAATTGTAAATCTTTTACACACATACATATATATATATATATATATATATATATATATATATATATATATATATATTATATATATATATATATATATATATATATATATATATATATATATATATATATATATATATATATATATATATATATATAGCTACTAATAAATTGATTACATATTACCATTAATAACCATTTCTAAATATTTATTTTTCTGTATTCCTTCGTATGTGAAGCCATTATACATTTCATAGTTATCCTTTACTTCATTTCTTAACTTGTTCTGTATATCAGGATGAAGAGCTAATTCATACAAGGCATAAGCAATTACCGAACTAGTCGTTTCTTGTCCAGCTAATAATAATAATACCGAGTTGGATATGTATAATTCTCTTTCTGAAAAAGTAAACAATATGTGAAAAAAGAATTGGAATATAGTTATTAAAGCCAAAAAAGTAACATAAAAATAATGTGAAATAAAAAAAATTATCATTAAATTGTTATTAAATTTCGTAATTGAATGTTCTAACAATAACCAAATTTTTATCATATTTAACACGTTCCACAAAACGACCACATTAAAAGACATAGCAAAAAGTGTTAAATTAAAAATAAACGCTAAAAAAAATGGAAATACTTTTAAGCAAGAAACTGCAACTATACAAGTGGAGAACAAACAAATAGAAGAATAGAAGAACAGTTTATTATGTAAGAAATAAAATGTAAAATAAATACAGCTTACCATTTTGGAACAGAACTTGCAAAATTTATTGTCCCCATTTAGCTTTAACTCGTAAAAGTACCATATCCAAGCGCGTTTTAGATTGGTAGACATATTTAAATTTATTATATTCCAAAATACATATTCCAAAACCACAGAATATAGATTTACTGATCATCAATAATACAACGATCGAAAGACTAACAACACATAAATATTTAGGATCTAGAATAGAAATGGCAAGAAAACACGTTCATGAAATTGAACTTACTTTGGCAACCGTAACCTTAATCTAGTGATCCGCATAAGAATGCTACATTGTTACGTTTTTTCTACTTACTATACGGCATGGAATAAAACAGTCGGCAATCAAAAACATTAACTCCTTTGAGATGTGGTGCTACAGGAGAATCCACCGAATATCGTGGACTGAAAAGGTAGCTAATATAGAGGTGTTTCAAAGCATGAAGAAAGAAAGTGAAGTAATAAAAACTGTTACAATTAGAAAGATTTAATATCTGGGTCATATAATGAGGGGCGAGAAGTACGTATTACTTATAATTCAGTAAATTTGTACTGTAAAGTGATACTAGTAGGAAAGTTTTGGGGAAGTTCTGATTTTTTCATTCCATATCTGTTTTGGGGTGCTAAATCTGAATACGAGGTTTGCGGACAAAATTTCGTGACGCAACATTTAAAAAACCAGAAGAAATCGTTTTTTTTTATTCTTTTTCCGGTTTTTTGCTTAAATCTCGCGGTTAACTTTTAGTAAATGGTCTGTTTACAGAATTTAAAGTACTTAAAGTTATGTACACCTACTGAACAGACTGAGTTTAACGATACAAAATATGTCATCGACGGGGGTTTTTTGTTACACCGGGTAAAATGGCGCCAAGGTCAGACATATGCAGACATATGCATCAGTTATGTATCATATGACAAATCAAACTACAAATCAAGTGCTATTGTCGTTTTTGATGGCTACCGTGACGAGGCTTGTGGTAGCACCAAGCGTTTAGAACGATTGAGAAGAGCACAAAGAAAACAATCTGCTGCAATATCATTAACAGAAATAATGGTGCCCACTGTGTCGCAGGAAAGTTTTCTTACAAACAAAAAAACAAGAGCCGGTTTATATCTACGTTAATGGAGAAACTTCATGATGCAAACATTCATTCAAAGCAAGCTGTGGAAGATGCTGATATCCTAATTATCTTAACAGCTCTTGAGATGGCCCGTCAAATGAACATGTGACAGTGGTGAAAGAAGATATCGACCTACTGGTTATTTTGATTGGCGTTTGTAGCCCTGATATAAAAAATGTATTTTTTTGAAGCCAGGAAAAGGAAAGGTTTCGCAAAGCCTCTACAACCCTCATCTGGCTGCTGAGAAAATCCTATTGGATCATATTTTATTCCTGCATGCGATGAGTGGTTCTGATACTACTTCTGCATTGTTTAATCAAGAGAAACTGAAGTTTCTTAAAGTCCTGCAGAAGAACAAAGATTTGCAATCGCTAATTGAATCTTTTAAATAGCCTAATTCAAGTCAAGACGAGATTGCCACAGCAGTAAACATGTTTCTCACGGCTCTATATGAAAAAAACAAAAATTCACTGAGAGTTTACTATCAGGTGTAGCAGTTGTTATCCGGTCAAGCCACACCTAACGAGCAACAAAAAGACCCAAGTGAGTGGGGATGGCAAAAAGCTAGTAGTGGTCTTATGCCAGTAGCAACTACTTTGAACGCTGCACTAAACTTAATACTCCGGTACATTTAATGTAAATGTAAAAAGGGCTGTCAACGCAATTGTGGATGCAGGAAGGCGGGACTCCATTATTCCCCAATATGCGCATCATGCGAAGGACTGTGTAACAATGTTGAGCCTCCAGAAGACAGCTCTGACATAGACGTAGAAGAAACTGAAGAAAGAGGGAGAGGTATGTTGGATCTGACAAGTTATTTTGTAGTCATTCATCTCTCCTTGATATATCATATGTATCTCTCCTCTTTTTATTTTCCAGGAGAACGACTCCCGACGCGGACGATGGAGCAATCAGACCCTGAGCCAGGACCCGATGCCATCGAAGAACCTCACTACGATGCGGAAGGTATGTTTAATCTCACAATCTATTTTGCAATCTTCATCTCTTCTTGATAAATGACTTAACTTTAAACTTTTATTTTCCAGAACAAGCAGAACCAGGACTCATCGTTATCGAAGAACCTCAGCCAGGGCCTTCCAAAAGACAACGGCTCATATAAATTTTACATATTATAATTTATAATCATAATAATATATGATCATAAGTAACGAGATTTTAAGTTTTATTTTGTTACGAGTTCTACCTCCCTACTGAATTTGCATAATTTTTCCCTTTTTACTTTTTAATTACTTGTGTGGACAACTAGGTGATATTTATCAAATGACAGCATCCATAAAAGTTAAATATTGAAATGTAAAAAGTGGGTTTTGCATAAAATGCTAAAAATTTACAATTTTCAACTCGCACTAGAAACCGAACGGTCTGAAAAAAAAGACTAAATACTGGTATTTGTAGAAAATGTCAAGTACTTTAATTTCTGTAAACAGACCATTTATCAAAAGTTAATAGTTTTCGAGTTTTAAGCAAAAAACCCGAAAAAAGAAGAAAAAAAAAACGGTTTATTCTGTTTTTTTAATGTTGCGTCACGAAATTTGGTCCGCAAACCCCAGATTCGGATTAAGCACCCCAAAAAACATATGGAATGAAAAAAATCAGAACTACCCCAAAACTTTCCTAGCAAAAATACAATTTAACTGAACTATTAGGTTAATTATGCAAGGGAAAAGAAACCCAAGACGACGCAAAATATCCTGGCTAAGAAATTTGAGAGAGTGGTTCAGTTGCAGCTCATTAGAATTATTCAGAAGGACGGCCAATAAAATTAAAATAGCGATGATGATTTCCAACCTCCGATAGGAGAAGAAACCTGGAGAAGAATATGCCAAACACTTCAAAAACACTAAACACGATACAACGTTTACTTTAGTTTATGTAAAGTTGACAAAATAATTATATTCTTAAAAGCAGTTACATACCTACGACTTGCTACGCTAATAAAATAATACTTTTTTGAAAAACCTGTAAATATTAAATACATTTAATAGTGGGAAATCCAAATTAATAATGATCGACATAAAATAAGATAAAATTTCGACGATGTACGTATATATGTAAAGCATTAACAGGCCTTTGCTGGATGGATAATTTCCATCGTTTTCTATTCTTAGCTATCAGCTTCCAATCTCTGATTCCCATCTTTCTGATATCTTCCATCACTACATCTCTCCATTTCTTTCTTGGTCTTCCCCTCTTTTTGCCCTTAGGTACTCTCCAAGTAATATGCTTGACTAGTCTATTACCTAGCATTCTTTCTAGATGGCCGAGCTATTATAGTCTACATTTTTTCACCACTTTTGTTAATGTAGGATTAGCATACAAATGGTACACTTCTGCATTAGTTCGTCTTCTCCATTCTTTCTCTACTACTTCCACCAAACATTCTGCGAAGTATCTTTCTTTCCCATACTTCCAATGTGTTCTGTATGGTTTTGTTCATAGTCCATGTCTCGGCAGCGTATAGCATTGTGGGTCTAATTATAGTTTTGTATCTTCTTATTTTTGTATTACGAGATATATCTTTGGCCTTAATTATTTTGCTCGTGGCTCAAGCAAACCTGTTGCTTTTAGTCAGTATCAGGTTGATTTCAGTTTATTCTTTACATGTCTGATCAAGAAGAGTACCTTAGTACATGTATTCATCCACCTTCTCGAATTGTACAACTAATCCATCCTTCACCTCCAATTTAAAGGATCCTCTGGTGTTTATTCCTTTTTTGCTCAAGATGTCCATATACTTCGGTTTATTAATATTAAGTTTCAGTCCCATTTTAAAGCTTTCCCGAATCAGTCTTTTGCTATATTTGATAGTTCTTTTCCATTTTTTGCAACGAGAACCACATCATCAGCGTATGCTCATAAACATTGGTGCTCATTTTTTAAAATAGTTCCGGACCTATTTATCCCACTACCCTTACACTTTTTTCTAGAACTATACTGAATAGTGAATATGTTGCTTGTGTGAGTCCATTTCAAATAGGTAAAGAAATAATAAATAAGACTTACTCACAATCAATTTAATTTAACTATCAGACGACCGGTTTCGCTTTCTACAATATGCAAAGCATCTTCAGGTCTCGATACAAAGTTAAACAAATGCTGAAATGATAAAAACCTAAGGTGTTGTCTAATAAAGACAAACAAAGTAGATGTTGGAAATTACAATAATTATGCCAATATTACATGTCTGTGGTTTTATTTCACAAAGAGTAAGTTGAATAAAAAGGTATACAAAGTTTTAAAAGTTTAAACAGACAAGGTAAGGCCCACAAATTGTTATAAAATAGTCTATTAGATTGTAATAAATTAATAAATGAGCAAATAAATAAACATTACTTACATGCCGGTACTCTATTAATTGATAGATGGTAGAATATGGTTGAAACTACTATGTATTGTTGAATGGAGAACTCAATTCTGCTATTGTAGTTGTATGACAGTAAACGGGAAGTTCTTGAGGAGATAGATTAGATCCAATGAAGCAGAGATATGTGTGTGATTGTTTGTTAAATGAAAGTGATGTAGTATACCATTGTATTATTAAAAGTTATTTATACTTATTCCAAAAATGTGGAATTATTTTTTTAATTAATTAAAAAAATTTTAAAGTGTTACTTAAAACAATTGTACAAACTCACCATTGTTCATGTCGGTGTGAGGAATATCTGTTCATATGACACGAAAAATTGAAATAAGGATAAATTTACTTTATACCGGTTTAAATAGAAGATCTTCTTACCTGTTCCTATAACAACTTCAGGTTCCAACTGTTAGATATTAGAACTACCAACTAATTATTGAAGGCTTTATAATTCAGTCAATTTTTTGAGCCCATA
Source organism: Diabrotica balteata (assembly GCA_918026665.1). Classification (NCBI taxonomy): domain Eukaryota; kingdom Metazoa; phylum Arthropoda; class Insecta; order Coleoptera; family Chrysomelidae; genus Diabrotica; species Diabrotica balteata. The sequence continues at coordinate 25,313,622 of OU898283.1, forward strand.
AATTAATTACCATCAATAATTATCCATTTGTTGCTTTGGTTACATATTAATATATCAGATATTAATATATTAATATATCGGAATTTGAATTAAATATCTAAAATATTTAAAAACACCAAGACAGATAACTCACACCAACAATAATTTTTAAATAAAAATAAAAATAAAAAACTTTTGTAAACTTGTTATATACCTGATTATAAAATGTACATGTGCAGTGGCCAAAGAATCACTTTAATTTAATTTGTACAGTAATTTGGACATTAGACTGAGTTAGTTATAATGTGGGATGTTTTTCAATTACTTGTATTGTTACATTTAAATTTAATTAATTAAAGATTATTAAAGTATACCAATATTAAACACATCAATTTACTTTTGATATCTTACTTGAAACAATTTATAGACATTCATTAATATCAGCATATTTCATAAAACTGGATAACTTAATATTGTTCTGAAGCTATTTTCTTGTGGCATTGTAAATTAATTACTATTAAACTGGGAATAAGCCACAATTAAAGATAAAAATACGTTTATTGACGTTTCAATTTCCACTTCGGAAATCGTTCTCAAAATACAAACAGTAAATTAAACAAATGTTTTTTGTTACATAGGGAAAAAATTCTTCTAATAATTTAATTTTATCTGACTCATTTATATTGACAATTCAGACATACATTACGCATTTTAAAGTAGACGGCTTTAAAATGATATTGCCAATATTGTTGAGTTGCGCTCCTGGGACGACTTTACTTACAAGATAGTTCATTCGATTACATGAAATCAACTTTAACTTGAGAATATTTGTCAGAAAAAAATCATAGCATGTTATTCGTCTTTAAAAAGACAAACACATGACATGATGACAGTAAAATTTTCCTGTTAGTGATTCCATAGTAAATTATGAGGGAAAACCAGGAAAAAAAACCTCATAATACTATCCCGACATTGTAAGTATTTGTTCGTGGTTCAAAGAAGCGGCTCTAATTATGCTAAATGAGGCTAATTGTGTTGCAAATTCCTCGGCAGAATGTAGTAGGATCTGGTTACCAATATTGAAAGAGGAAGTTATTAATAAGAAAATACCAGTATTAGTAAGTCAGTAACATATAAAGGATACATCATTTATGTTTTTTAAATAACGTAACATATAAAATCAGAATTTTGATGTTTGTTGAAGGTAAACTAAATTGACGAACAAATACTTACAATGTCAGGATAGTATTATGAGTTTTTTTTCTGGCGGATAGGAGCGCAAATCAACAATATTGGCAATATCATTTTAAAGTCGTCTACTTTAAAATGCATAATGTATGTCTGAATTGTCAATATAAATGAGTCAGATAAAATTAAATTATTAGAAGAATTTTTTACTATGTAACAAAAAACAAAATTTGTTTAATTTACTGTTTGTATTTTGAGAACGATTTCCGAAGTGGAAATTGAAACGTCAATAAACGTATTTTTATCTTTAATTGTGGCTTATTCCCAGTTTAATAGTAATTAGATAACGTAACTTGCAGTATTGAGAAACAGAAGAAGAACTGTCACATGCTAACCTACATCTGTCAGATTTGCCACTAAAATCTAATAATTAACACATAAAAAACTCATTGTGCCCAAGACTGAAATGTAGTGCATAAAAGTCCTTCCCCCTTTTTAAATTTAATGTTTGTTTCGTCCCTTCTAAGTGTTTTCTGTTTTATTGTGTTTTAAATTTTCCTTAATTGTTTTTATTCTAATATTTTATTTACCTGACTTTCCAATAACCTACTTATTTTGCCAATAGAACTTTATCAAAAATATTTGATAACTACAAGTTGAAAAATAATTGCACACCCACACAATTTGTACATCTAAACTTATTCATTGTCATAAAATTGTCACCTTCATAAAACAATTACTCAATAAATAACACACATTTCATAAATATATCTCTGGAATAAGTATAAATAACTTTTAATAATACAATGGTATACTAAATTCTCTCTACAATAAGTGGGTGTTATGGTACGCTGCCTGTACGAACATTACAATAAAATTTTAAAAAACGGTAGGTACCTTATATCTATAGTATCCGACGTAGTAGGTACAATTACTAATACCGGGTTTAGCAAAAATATTTAGAGGGATAGAATAGAATGGCACATTATCATTATGTATATTTATGGATTCACGAATTAAAGTGCAATGATTTTCTGATAAAAATGAAGCTAAAAACACCAAAGAAAGAGTTAAGCAGCTGGTTACTTCTATAATTAAAAAACAAGAAGATTGTATTATTGAAAATCAATCAGTACAAGAAAAAGAAATCGATAAAGATGACTTAGGTGTTTTTGATCAATTAATTGGACCTGACTCATCTAAACGTACACCTGTATCGAGAGGCCATTACAATGGTGGAAAAACCATCGTCATGTATATCCTAACGTAACCACTATATTCATAAAATATTGTAAATATAAACACATGTTCAAAATCTGATTTATTGTTAGAAAAACCCAGTTAATAAGAAGTAAAGTAGAAAAGCTAATGTTTTTAAATGTTAGTTTAGACGATTATTGATTTAATAATAACGTGTAATGTAAATATAGGTACGATTTACTATTTGTATTGTTTAGTTTATTTTTTCAAATTGTAATAAATATATCCTTCATTAGTTTCTTTCACTTCAATAAATGTACACATAAACGATAATAGCGATTATGTTTGTTTATGTAGGAACTCGCTTACTTAAAATTATTGTTAAACAATCAACTAAAATTACTTGTTACTAAAGTTACTTGTTTGACAAAAATCGGTTCAGTTGCGTTATCGATAAAAACGTCAACGACCCTTTACTCGTTACCACTGTCCGTAATTTCACGACGCAAGACGCGACGTTGCCAAATAATTTTGTATGCAGCTTTTTTATTGTGGCGTCATAATGCAGTTTATTATTTTTATTGGGAATAAGGCACAATATGACTTTAAAATAAGTTTTTTAAGCTAAATTTTGATGTTAAGATTTTTAATTCGGAAATCGTACTTAAAATACGAAACATTAGTAAATTTTATTTATATACAACGATTTCCGAAGTGGAAGTCAAAATGTTAAATTACACCTATTGTAAAGTGAAATTGTGGCATAAAAAAAATAGTAAGCTGTCATTTAAATCCATTTCCCTAAATTTAATTATCTTAGAACATTGTTTAAATGCTAAAAAGACAACAGCATGCATGCATGTTCGGTGATATAAAGAGGGGACCTAATATACCTCTCACTTTTTAAACAGATGTTTCTCACTCCATCTCACGTAAAGTCCATACCGACTATAAACTTTTACCTATACTGTATGTCATTCATAACTCTTAACGTGTTAAAACTAATGTTTATTACAATAAATTATTATACTTACCAAATTCCGCTTCGCTTCGGTTATTCTGTAAATCATTAACCATGTCTACCATATTTAAAGGTTTTCCGCTATATCCCGTTCTTGATCTCATCGCTGATATAAACGTCTCCCTGAAATATTGTATAACGTCTTGCTGTATAAATTCTAGTCTTAAAAATTTGGCCATGCTTTGTCTTAAAAAATAGGAGCTTTGCACAAAGGCATTTCTTAAGCTAAATTCAAATATTCGATGTACATTTTGTCTATATAATGATATACTAGAATCAAAACAACGAGGGTCAGTAGCATAGAAGCAACGAGCCATCATTTCAGTGGTAAAATGACTTGCTACAAATTTAGCATCCACTGTACTGGAAGTTGATTTTAAATATTCAACAAATCTTTGGCTGATGCTTTCCAATTCGTTGAAAAAAGTTTTTGTCATTGATACAGTAAACAACGAAGATAATTTCTTTCTCGTATGTTTCCAGTAAGGATCTTTTTGGAAAAAGACGAATTTGGAGATATATTCATGATGATTACCTGCATAAACAGATCGATCAGCAAATATATCATAATTCTTTATAAGTATATCTTTGATTAATTTGGGTGACTTAATAACCAATACTGGTTTATCGAACACGAAAATACCAAAATAGTCTCCATCATTTTCATTATAAAGTTTTTTTATTAAGTCAGATAAAGTTATTTTTAACGTAGCCACTTCATACAAACTGCCAAAAAATGGAACTGGTTTTGGACCACGGACACCTCGAACTTTCCAGTAATCAAATTTTCTCGTAAAATATTTGTATCCAAAGAATAATATTCCAATACAAACTACAATGAAATTAATTATCCACGCAGAACTTGGAAACCACATCTGAAAAAAAAAAATTAAAAGAATTAATATAAAACCGTAAACTATTTTCGAAACCAATTCAGATTTCTGCTTTGATAGAAATCTAAAATTTGCATTCCACGACATGTCTCATTAACTAAGCAGAAATCCTTAGCAAATTGGTTTCTTGTACCGGGTGGTCCAATAAACCGATCTCTCGGCTATATATCAGAAACTATTCATGTTATAACTTTAGGAGATAAAATTCCTTAATAAAAGTGGCCAAGAAAAATCGCTGGAAATAACTTTCAAGATTCTGGATTAACCGCTAGTTGGCGTAACCTGCGAAAAAAATTTTGAAAACCAGTTTTTTGGGAAATATGTCCAATTATACCAAGTGTTAAATAAGTAAACTAGAAAGGGGCATAAATTCTGCACAAAGTTGTTCAAGTACTTTTTTTTATTTTTTCAAATAAAGGGTGGGGGAGAGTGGGAAAGTATTTGTGGATAAATACCTATAACTTTGGTTTGGTCCAACCGATTTTAATGAAATTAGTGTCATTAGAAAGAGTGTCGATGAATTAATTCACATCTACTATAAAATACTTGCATTTAGTTTTCATAGTCGTAGGTAGAGGAGACTTTCAAATAATAAAAATTAAAATTTGTTTTTCTTCAAAATTTTTATTGGAAACACCTATTTATTATAAATTATAATGGAACTGGAATAAATTCGTAACAAAATGGAGCAAACCTTATGTTAATAGCTTTTGTTGAACTCGAGATATGAATAAAAACTCATTAACATAAGTAAGTATAGTATTGACACACCCTGTATTATAAATTACATTAAAAAATAAGTCAGTAGGTATTTTCAAATTTTTGTATAGCAGAAGAATCTTAATGTTAATACCTATTTTGTAAAAAATAGTTTTTTTCGAAACTAAGTAGGCTACGACAATGAATTTGACGGGGAGTTCATATTGTTTATTTATTGACAGCAGTCAAAACATTGTTAAGAAGTGTATTATTATAATTTGAATTAAAAATTGCACTTTTTTCAATAGATATTAATATTGGTAATATTAGGAATTAATTATCAGTACAAATAATTTGTGATGAGTATATCAAATTGTATGATATGATTGGAGTTTATTTCGAATGTCACCAAAATGCCGCTATTACCTCACGTATATATTTTGTAAGATATAGTGACAGGAGACATTATGGCAAAGAAGTATTTGAAAGAAAGGCAAAAAGATTAAAAAAAACTGGTAGTTTTTCTCGTCCTTGTTTTAAAACGACGTAGTAGAGTTATGACCGAAGATAATTCAATCAATGTTCTTGCTTTAATTCAACAGAATCCACATATAAGTAGTCCGAAATCTCTACTTCTTTGCCACAATATCTCCTGCCAGGATATCTTACAGTATACGTGAGGCAATAGCGCCATTTTGGTGATCAAAATCATGGTATTCAAAATAAACTCCAAGCATATCATAAAATTTGATATACTCATCACGAATTATTAGTACTGATAATTAATTACTAATATTACCAATATTAATATCTATTAAAAAAAATGCAATTTTCAATTCGAATTATAATACATATAACACTTCTTAACAATATTTTGACTGCTGTCAATAAATAAACAATATGAACTCCCTGTCAAATTCATTGTCGTAGCCTACTTAGTTTCGAAAAAACAATTTTTAATCATATGAAATAACAATGGTCAAAATAGGTATCAAATTAAGAGTTTTCTGCTATAAAAAATTTTGAAAGTACCTACTGACTTATTTTTTAATTTATTTTATAATACAGGGTGTGTCAATACTATACTTACTTATGTTTATGCGTTTTTATTCATATCTCGAGTTCGATAAAAGCTTTTAACATGCGGTTTGCGCCATTTTGTTACGAATTTAATCCAGTTCCATTATAATTTACAATAAATAGGTGTTTCCATTAAAAATTTTGGAGAAAAACAAATTTTAATTTTTTCTATTCGAAAGTACCCTCTACCTACTACAATTAAAACTAAATGCAATTATTTTATAGTAGATATAAATTAATTCATCCATACTCTTTCTAATGACACTAATTTTGTTAAAATCGGTTGATCCAAACCAAAGTAATATGGATTTATCCACAAATACTTTCCCACTCTCCCCCACCCTTTATTTGAAAAAATAAAAAAAAAGTACTTGAACAACTTTGTGCAGAATTTATGCCTCTTTCTAGTTTACTTATTTAGCACTTGGTATAATTGAACATATTTCCCAAAAAACTGGTTTTCAAAATTTTCTTCGCAGGTTACGACCTCTAGCGGTTAATTACAGATACATAGACGCTTTGTACGTGAAATCAAATCTTGAATGTCTTTTTATTTTATTTGGATATACTTTGTATGAGTACAAGAAACCAATTCGCTAAGGATTTCTGCTTAGTTTGTAACATTTTTTTATATAATTAAAATATTAATTATTTTTATTCCTTTTACCCATGTGGATGATATAACACGAAATTTCCCTAAATAAGAAAGGTTATTAATCCGTTCCTTCTTAATCCCGAGTATGAAAGAAACTAATGCTTTTCGGTATGCGGGTTTGTTTTCATAAATTGGTAATTTTCATCGAAGGCACGTATAGTAATCTTTTGACAATAACATAATCCAAAGGATTGAATATTTGATCACGTCCAATTACTAACACCTACCGTAAGTACCTCAAACTTTTCGATGCTCATTAGAATATTTTTACCTTCTCAGAACTACATACAACTGGCCTATGATTTCTAAGTTGGAGATATCTCCTTTTTTTCTTGGGTAGTTTGTAAAATTTTAGAAAGACCAAGTTACTTCTCGGTGAGCCCTTGTGGAGTAAGGGTGATTTCTCGTAAGACACTTTGCTCACGTTATTTGTTATCTTACCGTCTGTGAATTATTTTCTAAGTGTGTATACACTTGTTTATTTGAGCCTTTTCGATCTGATACTATATTGATTATATATAGTTCTAAAGTAATGTAATTAAATTCAGTGTTTGATACAAGTAAAGTATTAAGTACAGTATTTAACTTCAGTGAATTAGGCAGCAGTCGTCAGGAATTACTGTAAGTAATCTTTATCTGTAAGTAATTATTATCTGGGCGAGTAATATGGTATAGTATCATATTATCTGCAATCGTCTTCACCTGTAGATTGCTGATTTTTGCATTCAATTTAAAGAATATTAATTAAAAGAAACAATTATTTTATTCGGTGATTTTTTAGTGGTTGTTTCATGGTAAATGTAAAAATGAGCTTTGTCGATTTTGTCCACATATATGCAAGAATTGTAGACCCATAATTGACGTTTGTAGAACGCTTCGCTGCCCGAAATTTTAGGCCCTCATCTAGTGCCTAACTTCCAAAAAATCGTCTATTTGTTTTCGCTGGTCATTTCATACCATTTTGCAGCTTGAGAGAGACGCATTTGTGTTTGTTTGCAGTAAATTAATCCAAGTCTAATCCCAAGAATTGCTTAAAAAAATATATCAGCCAGTGATACAAGGAAAAAAACAAAAAAAGTAAAAAGATTAGTAACCTTCTTGTGTTGTGCTGTCCAGAAAATCTATGTAAGTACTTTTTGATATTCTTCCTTTGTAGTTACCCCTTTTCCAATCCCTTTTATTTACTTATGATCCAGCTCTCCAACCAAAGGAAGAGTAGCCGTTCGCAAACGTTTCGGTTTATTTCTTACTCTATCTTAAGCCCAGTAATTTATGTCCCCAGTTTCAACCCCCCTATAAGTGATACCCAATGTGGCAGGCAAAATGAACCAATACAAGAGAAGCATGTGTTTGGATATTGCTCCATCTGGTATTGACACACTTTAAAGCTATTTCTATTGGGATGTTATTAATGTACCGATTTAAGGCCAAAAGTTATAATGAATCCTGTATATTATGATAGTGGGTTTTACCGATTGTATTACCCCAAATGTCTGCCAAACACTTGGAGAGATTGTAAGTGGACTTCCAATGTTACCAATAATTGAGCGAAGCTCAATGTTATTTTTATACTTTTGTATTAATTACCTTAATTGTCTCGTTGTAAGATATTAATTTATTTTTTAAGCTTAAGTATATGTATTTTTGATTACACAATTTGTCTAATGACTATCTTTTTAAAGATGCTAGTCAATACAAAAACAGTTGATAGTAAATTCGACAAATAAATGTGGTTTCAAACATATGTATGTTTACTTACACTTCAATTTTAATTGTAATGTAAAAACACTATCACTGATAAAATAATTTGATGTGCTAATAAGCCGTGCAATTTATGTACTAACAAGACATATTCGATATTTTGCAAATATCATTAAATTTTTTTGGGTCATGGGGTCGGCTGCTAATTATGTTCTTAATATCAAATTATATATGTTAATTACACGAATAATGTTAAAATATTATATAATAAGTAAAAACACCTTTGTTATTGCTTTTTAAGCTATATAATTATATTATTATAATTAGAGAAGTTGTTTAATTATTAATTAAATATACGTTTAATATGTTTAAATATTTAATATACCATTAAAGGTTGTAAATCGCATTTTTGTTGTTTGAATATTTTCCCAAAGTCTGCATATTTCTCTTAATCTAGGGTAAACTGCCCAATAATTGGCACTCTAAGGAGATCCTATTAATAAAACTACCTCTAAAATAATCAAGTGCTTTTCATATAATCGATATGTTTTTTTTTATGAATATTTATCTTAGACTTAGGCAAATATGCAAATAAAAAAGTATGAAATATGCGCATACATGCTCATCCATACATATGGATATTTTTAATAAAACACATTTAAGACACATTATTTTAACAAAAAAGAGATATACTTGCTAATATCTTCAAAACTCAACAGTTTTCGAGATAATCGCATTTTATAAATCAACTACATAATTCTGATTTATCTCAATAACTCCAGGCAACGAAAGAAAATTAAAGAAAAACATCAATAGTTCTGAATTTAGGTATAAAATACCTTTCATAAAGTTAATAATCAACGAATTATTAAATAAAATAAATATATCAACAGGATAACATAATAGGATTTGCTAAATAACAGAATAATTGGAGTTTACATCAAACATTTTACGTGTTGTATTAAATTAAAGTCATAATCAAAACATTTTATTTACAAACCAAATTAAGAAATAGTTAAACTAAATAACGTTGAACTTTTTGTCAAAGTAAGTGTTCAATATGTCCACCATTTTCTTTAATTCATTTGTCAATACATTCCATAAAATATCGTCTCATATTAAATAGCATAATTGGTTCTAAAGAAACAGCTGCAGTATTTATTATAAGTGTTATAGATATAATAAGAAGTAATTTTTTAAAATTTTTATGAATTAAATAATTATGTTAATATCTCACCACAAAAATATGACTACCACGAACAATCCAACGTTCAGGAAAGTTTTATTTAAACACTGTCTCACTCCGCTTTCTCTGTAACGTAATGGTGTACCATCTTGTAGAAACTACATATTTCTTATATATAGTAAAAAATAATTACTAATGGTTCCAAACCATAAGACATGCATTTTAAATATAAATTTTGAATGACATTTTACGGATATGCGAATTACCTTGCAATTTGAATGGTAATATTTATTTACATTTTTTATAAAATGATTTTATTGATTTATTGGAAGAATTGTCATCAAACTTAAGGCTAAATATTTGGTTTATACAAGATGGTACACCAATACATTATAGAGAAGGGTGAGTGAGAACAGTATTTAAAAACAACTTTCCTGAACGTTGGATTGTTCGTGATAGTCATATTCCTTGGTTATGTGGTAAGATATTAATATAATTATTTAATTCATAAAAATCCCAAAAGAATACCCATTATTATACTTATAAATACTGCAGCAGTTTCTTTAAAACCAATGATGAGATATATGAGAGAGAACCAATGATGAGACGATATTTTATGGAATGTATTGACAAATGAATTAAAGAAAATGGTGGACGTATCGAACACTTACTTTGACAAAAAATTTAATGTTATTTAGTATAAATATTTCTTAATTTGGTTTGTAAATAAAATGTTTTGATTATGACTTTAATACAAAACGTAAAATGTTTGATATAAAATCCAATTATTTTATTATTTTATCAAATTCTATTATTAATTATCCTGCTGATATATTTATTTTATTTAATATTTCGTTAACTATTAACTTTATTAAAGGTATTTTATAACAAAATTCAGAAGTATTGACGTTTTTATCTATTTTTCTTTTATTTTCTGGAGTAATTGCGTTAAATCAGAATTATGCAGTTGATTAGTAAAATGCGATTATCTTGAAAACTGTTGTGTTCTGAAGTTATTAACAAGTATATCTTTTCTTTGTTAAAATAATGTATCTTTAATATTTTTTATCAAAAATACCGGTCACTTGAAGAACAAAAAAGTTAAGTGCAAAGGTATGCCACGTATGTGACATATGTTGCGCAACTATTGGCTATATCAAAGTATGTATCAAATTATAATTTCTGATATTGAATAGTACCCAGTTGTAAACTTTTATACATAAATGTTTACGAACATGAAAGTTATAGCGAAAAATAAAATTTTAAACTTTCACTTTAACACCCTGTATCGTTTTTAGTATCAACATTTTATTAAAACAAGTGGACTTCAATCGTAATTTTTTAAAGTGTGGAATCTGTGGTTTCTTTTTGTACAATTACTTAAGGACCACCCTGTATAATTTGTATTTAGTTAAGCGGCTAACATGATACTAGTGCAGTTCTGATAATTTATTCGTATGTTTGTCTAGTAAATATTATGCGTACAAATAAAACATAGCCCCCGCGGAACAATCGTATTGTTTTCTGGTAAATATTGTGGTGACGGCCGTTCTGAATTTTCTTAAAAAAGATTTTTTATATGGGAGACTTTAGTCTTTAAATTTGGAGTAACAGCGTCTGATACTTGCGATCTGCGAAAATTTAGGTCTGTTGAATTTTGTAAGTCATGGTAATTGCAGCTATAATATAGTACCACAGCTTCTAGAAGGACTGCAACCAAATTTGGCGTTGAGGCCGACCGTTTTATGAGGTGACAGACTTATTTAAACAATGGTTGTATACATCTTTACTATTTGCCTTGTTTTTAAAGGTTTTTAGGGGATTCTTCTTTTGAAATGTCTCTTTATCCTTCTTTATCAGTTGCTTCTTTTTTTTGTTTATTCTCTGGTTTGAGAAATCCGCAAAATTACAAATTTTTTTGACCTCTTTTTGACCAATCCTACTATACAATATGATAAAACTAACTAGCATAATTTTCCGGGCCGACTATTAAAATTTGAGAGACAATGAAACAATTTATATTTAAATTATATTTATTTTAATATTGTAGAACCTGTTTATTCAATTTATTTTTAATAAAAAATAAACCTGAAAAAAATACACTAGTTTAACCTAATATTTTATAAATATATTTCATCTCCCAAGGGAGTCATCCTAAGAGGAAGTCCCCCTTTCGACATTAACGGCATACTTTTAGGTTCAAACTCTATCTTGGACGGAGTTTCAGGACTTTTTTCTATTTTAAAGTTCATTAGCACGTACGATAATCCTATCGCTAAACTTAGCATCCCAAGGCGTCTACCTAAAAAATAAAATTACGTGTTTAATCAGTAAATTAATCTTTAACATATTTTTAGTTCACATTAAAAATATTCAATTCAACTAATTTAAACATTCAAATATACAATATTCTCTTTTTTATTGGCATTTGTTCTCCTTGGCAAATGCCATCAGTAGAATTCGTAAACAAATCTGATTTTCTAATATACAAAAAATTACACTAAGGCTAATTCTGTATAAACAGGTCCTAAAAATAACAAACAATAAAGTAAATAAGTAAAAGTAATAAGATCCAGGAAAGATACAAATTATTACACAGACGGTCGCGAATGTGTCTGCTTATCTCCCATAAGTCGGGGAGAGAGTGAAATGCCTTTTAATTTATATATATATATATATATATATATATATATATATATATATATATATATTTATATATATATATATATATATATATATATATATATATATATTCAATTTGTATATACAGTGCTGTAAGTTTTGGGTTAGGTATACACTCTAATGGCAACACTGCGAGTCGACGACTTGCCACTACATATCTGCTTCGTTAACTCGTCGTTGCTCGTCGCCCGTCGGCAAATTTGTCATATTGTCATTATACCGTGGTTGTTTAAAGGTATAACAGCGTAGAGTTTTAATTAATTTTTGTAAACTTGTCTGTTTATATGGCCGCGGAAAAAGCTCAAATAATAAAATGGTTTTATATTGGCAATTCTGCGCAACAGTGTGTAGATTTATTTTCTGTGTTTTTTGAGGGAAGACCAATTCCTTGTGTACAGTCATTTTATAATATTTTTAAACATTTTGAGAGTTGTTATTGCCTCAAAAATTGCAGAAAATGTCACGCTCAAGAAGTGTTACCAGAAAAAGTTGAGGAAAGAGAATACCGGGATTCTTGAGAGAATCCCGGTATTCTTGAATACCCGGAATTCTCGGAGAAACACAAATTTGTGCAACAATCGAGGTAGATTCAACACGTTCAAGTAGAAGCGTTGCTAGAGAGTTAGATGTTAGCAATGTTACTGTAACGAAAGTATGGAAAAAGTACGGTTACAACAATTTTAAATATTACGCAGCAGCTTTATCCAGACGATTACTTTCGAAGAATGGAATTTTGTAAAACTCTAATAACGAAGGCTAATAGTGAACCAAATTTTATTTAAAACATTTTATTCACTGATGAATCTTCTGTTTTGTTAGTAGGGAGACACAATCCTTCCATTACGAGGTATTGGGAGCGGGAAAAGCAGCACATAAGTGTTGTTTACCGAACTCAACGTCCTCAAAAAGTTAACGTCTGGACTGGCATTTTAGGAGACCACATAATAGGTCCATTTTTTATTGAGGACAACTTGAATAGTAGAGTATACCTCGATTTGTTACAGAGTCATGTTCTTCCCGCTATTCTCAATCTTCCTGATGTAAATCTGGAGAATGTTTGGTTTCATCAAGACGGCTGTTCAGTTCACAACGCTCGAATTATTAGGGAGTATTTAAACAATACTTTCCCGAATCGAGTTATCAGTGGAACAGGCGATATTAAGTGGCCTGCGCGATCTCCAGATCTTACACCCATGGACTTCTTTTTTTGGGGACATTTAAAAAGCATTATCTACGATCATCCTGAGGCTAGAGCCCAAAATTTGGATGAATTAAAAAATCGAATAAGAGAAGTCTCCAATTCTGTTACAGCAGAAACTCTTTCATCTGTTCACAGAAGTTTTTATGACAGATTGGGGTACTATTCAGCCGTAGAAGGTCAACTATTTGAACCATTTCTGTAGGTCATAAAGAATTATTTTTCATTTTATTAGGAATAATATTTTATTTTTTAATAAGAGTATATTTTTTATTTTATCTTTTTAAAGAAATACGCTTTTATTTTTAATTCAACCACAAAAAAATTTTCACATTAATAAAAATCGATAACAATGCACCGATTAAGTCAGTGCATTTTTATCGAATTTCCTACCATTAAAATCGGCTATACGTAATGAAACATGAGATCGGACGACAGAGAAGTACATCCCAAACGTTGTTATGAGTTACTAAACTAAAATGATTTTCTGTCGGTGCAGATAGTCTCGGGTCGGAGAACGGACATTTGCAACGTTGCCGATTTTAGCGCTCCGTATAGTGTGCAATACCTAATCAAAAACTTAACGCACTGTATATATATATATATATATATATATATATATATATATATATATATATATATTATATATTATATATATATATATTATATATATATATATATATATATATATATATATATATATGTATACATAATAAAATACAAAAAATTACCTATACAAGCTCTGGGTCCTTCTCCAAAAGGAATATAACATTCTGGTACTGTCTCTTCCAAAAATCTTTCTGGATCATACAACTCAGAATTAGGAAAATATTTCTCATCTCTATTTATCGCAAAAGATGGTATTAATACTGTAATTTTATCACCTTCTAGTTTTAAATCACTACCTTCAAATTGATAATCAGAGATAGGTACTCTATCCAGAAAAGGTATAGGAGGATATTTTCTCATTGATTCTAAAAAAGAGTAAAGTATGTTATTTGTTACGTTACAATATAAGTACTGAATAGAAAAGAGAAATGGAATAATCACATAAATTGGCAGACTAAGTGAGAGCGCTAACCAAACTGGCATGGCAAGTGGCAAGTAGCGAGTAGCGCGCGTCAGCATGTTACTTAAAATGTAACCAATAAAAACGAATGATTCAGCGCACACCAAAATGACAGTGACGTCATTTATTCTAATCATTCGTTTGTATTGGTTACATTTCAAGTAACATGCTGGACGCACGCTACTTGGGCTATATCTCACGAACAAAGACTGATATTGAAAAATGCTTAAAACCGTTTTTAGGATACTAAAGGGAAACTAAAATGACGTGAAAGAGAACTCACCCCCATCAACCCCCTAGGCCCCACATTGTTGTGATACGTCATTAAAAATACTAAAAAAAATGCTATCCAATGGTATAAATAATATTTATATAGGGTGAAGCAATAATTGTTAAACGTTAGCTTAAATGGAAAATTTGATGAGGGTTTTCTTGATTCTGTTGATGATCCTGTAAGGTTGTTAATATCGGCCATCTTACTGTGACTTTTGTATGTGTAATGCTATCTCCCGAACTATTATATTTAATGATAAGTGCTCGTCTAAATGTTTTTTTGTTAAATATAAACTTAACTTGTCGTTTCTGCAAAACCAGTTGAAAACTTCTGTTTTTTGGGTTTTGTCAGATTCAATAATTTTGAATTTATTTGAAAATTTTAAATGTCATTAGTTTTCATCATTTGTACGATCAATACTGTCATTCAGCAGTAGTTGTCACGATGGTTTACAGTATACCTGAACGCGTAGAAATCATTTTTATATTTGCCTCCCAGAACAAGTGTTATTTACGAACAGTTCAAATATTTCATGAGAGGCATCCGGACAAAAATTTAAGTCACCTTTACGTTTCCCAAATGGAGTTCTTGGAAATTTTGCAATAAAGCCTACGGCATTAACACGTCAAGTATCTGCAATGACAGGACTTTCACAGGAGTCAGTTAGAAAAATGTTGAAATTACATAAGTTTTACCCGTATAAAAACAAATTATTCAAGAACTAGGCAATGATGATCAAGAGTCTGGATTCCAGACCGACGAATTTAGTTATGTGAACTCATGACTGAAAGAATTCGCGTTCTTACCGAAAATGTTAAAAAATATTAATTTCACTGATTAATGTACTTTATGCTGAATGGTAATGTAAAAAGACAAAACTGTCGGTAATGGAGTGATGCTAACCCGTCTTGATTCAGAGAAGGTCACACTCAATATCCTGAAAAGCTGAATGTTTTGGTAGGAATATCAGGCGATGCTATAAATGGCCTCTTGTTTATACCAGGCAATTTAAGTGGCGAATTTATCTCGATATAATGGAAAACACCATCGAACCTTTAATTGTGCATGAGTTAGAGAACCAATGGGACGATCAAGGCAACCTAGCTCTAGACGAAGATTTGCTGCACTCTCAACAAGATGGAGCACCTACTCACTAAATGGATTGGAAGGAGAAGTCCTATTGAGTGACCACCGAGATCACCAGACTTACCGCCACCTAACTTTTTTCTATAAGGTCACCTCAAGTCAGTTGTTTATAAAACTCAACCTGCATCACCTGAGGAATTGTGAGAAAGAATTACGCAAGCATGTCGCGTTATTACTAGAACAACATTTGCCAAACTTCGTGCAGAATTTAATAATAGGCTGTATTATTGTTTAAAAAACAACGGAACCTACTTTGAACATTTACTTAATTGACATTTTTAACAAATCTGTAGTAATTAGTAGTAGTAATCTGTAGTAATTTAACAATACATAAGAAGGGAAGTAAACATGCATGCGACAATTACCAATGAATCGCAATTCTTAGCACCATCTCAAGAAGTTTAAGGAAACTCATCAAAAAGAGAATGGAAAATAAATTCTGTGATATGTAGGTCGAAGAACAGGCCGGTTTTAGACCAGATAAATCAACATTAATGATCTGTTTACGGTTACCCGGCTAATTAAAAAAAAATAGTACGAAATCAAGCAATGCATCTTCTCTACATGGACCGTAAAAAGGCTAATGATAGTATGTTCATAAAGGCTGTTCAAGACCTCTACAAGAAAAATACAAGTAAAATAAAGAAAGGTCAGGAGTTATCCTAGGATTACACTATCAGCACAGTACTCAAACAAGGATGCTGCGTGGCTCCTACTTTGTTTAACATCTACTCGGAGCAAGCTATGAAAACGTGAAAAAAAAATGCAAAAACATGGGAATTCCTCTAAACAGCGCAATATTGTACATATTGAGTTTTGCAGACGACTAGATAGTAATTGCCCAAGACTATAAAGACCTCGAATATATGACCCGTAAACTGATCGAAAAATACGAACTATGGGAGCGAGAAGTAAATATCACGAAAACTGAATACATGTGTATTGGTGGAATTCAACAAAATCTAATCTTGAAAGAAATACAGCGAGAAATCAATCACTGTCAAAAATACAAATATTTAGGCATGCAAATAACCAACGATTGCAAATTAGAAGAAGAAGTTAAACATAGGAATATCCAGGGAAGACAAACCATTAGGCAATTAAACAGTATACTGTGGGATAAACCAATCTCCAAAGAAAACAAATACAAAATTCATAACAGCATCATAAAAAGCATTACATATGGAAATAAGGTATGTGCACTGAAAAGAGAAAACTTAAAAGCATTAGAAAGCATCATAAATGGACTTCTGAAAAAGAGCGGATGGAAAAATCAAAATTAGACAGAGTTAGAAACGAAAGAATACGAGAAATTATGGATGTTAAGAACAATGTAACAGAGGACATCAGAATAAATCTAAGATGGTATGAACACGTTCAAAGAATGGATGAACACAGAATACCAAAGAAAGTATTGAACTGAATACCGCATGGAAGAAGAAACCTAAGTAGACCATGATTAAGTTAGAGAGAAGGAATAAAGATAAAGACTTAAGGTCGAGGAGAGTTGAAGAAAACCTTTGGAACGAAAAAGATAAATGGAAACTGGAAATCAGAAGACGACGTAGAACGTTATAAGCTGATTAATTTATTGATGTAATCATGACCGTAAGACTCCACACATGAACAAATTATATAAAAATCAATAGAGGAACCAAACAAAGAGACATGTTATCTCCCAAACTCTTTACGGCAGTTCTAAAACATACTTTCATTACAGCAGAATAGTAGAACCTAAAGGTATCAACGTCGGCGTCGGCGGCGAAATGCTCTCACACCTACGATTTTTGGATGACATTGTTCTGATACCGCATGACTTAAAAGTAATTAAAACTATGCTTACTAAGTTATGCCGCCTGTAACCAAGTTTATTTGAACATAAATTTTGAAAAGACACAATACATGACAAATCTGATACCAATCAAAAATCCCGAAGTCGATTGCAATGAAACAAGGCTAGGTCAGAAATATAAAGACTTAGGTTATAAAATCAAAATTGCTTCTTCTTCTTCTCGTGCCACTCCTAGCGGAGATTGGAAATCATCATGGCCACTGCGACTTTGTTAGCAGCGCGCCTGAAAAGTTCAATTGAACTACACCCGAACCATTCACGTAGATTACGAAGCCACGATATTTTTCTTCTTCCCACACTTCTTTTGTCCTTAATTTTGCCCTGCATGATGTTTCTTAAAAGTTCGTACTTTTCACCTCTCACAATGTGCCCCAAGTATTCCATCTTTCTAGTTTTTATCTCATTTAGAATTTCGCACCTTTTGTCTAAAGTTTGGAATACTTGCATGTTAGTGACGCGGTCCATCCATGATATTCTGAGAATGCGCCTATAGCACCACATCTCGAAAGCTTCGATGTTTTTTACGGTCAACTGTTTTAGTGTCCAAGCCTCAACTCCATATAACAGGGTAGAAAAGACAGAACACCGCAGCATTCGTATTCGTAACTTTATATTGATATCACGATTGCAAAATAGTTTGCGCATTCTATTAAAGACTGATCTAGCGATTTCTATTCTACATCTAATCTCTTTTGTTTGATCAGTATCGTCTGTGATCCAAGCACCTAGATATTTATAACAGGGCACACGCTCAATCGTTGTATTGTCTATTACAAGATTAGCTCTGATGTTCTTTGATTTCGTGATTACCATAAATTTAGTTTTTTTCAAATTAATTTTCAAGCCGTAACTGTTACAGTATATATTGAGACTTTGAACGAGATGTTGTAGTTCTACTAGCGTTCCCGTTAGGAGAACGGTATCGTCAGCATACCTTATATTGTTCACAGATAGCTTCACTATATAGATTAAATAAAAGTGGCGATAAGATACATCCCTGCCGGACTTCTCGACGGATTTGAATTTCTTCTGTTAGTCTGCCCTCAACCTTGACATTTGCTGTTTGATTCCAATATAGATTGCATATAATTCAATTCAAAATTGCTAGGGACAACCAAACTGCTGAACTGCAAAGAAGAGTTATTTTAGCATGAGCAGCAATAAGGCTCTATCAGACTTTTGACCAATGTGTGCTTCCAGTCATTACTTACGGCACCGAAACATTTTGTTTAACCCAGGCTATAGCAACCAAACTCAGAGTAACCCAAAAACGAGTGCAACGTTCGCTACTTAGACTAACTTTTAGAGACAGAGTTAGAAACGAAGAAATAAGGACAGGCGTCACAGATGTCATATAGGGTATAGCATGGCTGAAGTGGCACTGGGCAGGCCATGTAGCCAGAATGAATGACCTGCGCTGGACCCAAAAAATTACAGTTGGGAGACGAGTTGACATAAGAAAGAGACTTAGACCAATTATATGATAGACAGATGATGTAAGATTCTCAGAACCGACAGAACTGGGAGAAATTAGGGCAGGCCTATGTTCAACTCTAGACGCAGAACGCTGTATGATGATGATGATAATTGGAATTGGATGTGAAGTTGTAGTGGGGTAAGTTACAAACGGAAAGAAAAAAATTATTAAGTGGGGTACGACTTAGTTACGTTAGGATAACTTACGAAAAATTAGTTTGGGATTGGTTGTCAGGTTAGCTTAGACACGATTTTCTCTTCCGAGACTTGCTAGCTGCCACTGATAGTAGAGTATTTTTATTGTCAATAATTAAGACTAAAAGTTTAAATACGACAATACTAAAAAAACTTACCTTTAATACACATATCTAGATATTTATTATCTTGCATTCCCTCATAGGTGATACCTCCGTACTTTTTTATATTCTCTTGGATATCCTTTCTTAATCTAGTTTGTATATATTCACTTACGGCTAGTTCATATAGAGTAAAAGAAAATAGTGTATTTAGGGTATCTTTACCAGCTATTAGAAATAATATTGCACCTGCGATGGACGTGTTCATTTCTATAATAAATAAATTTATAATAATTACATTATAATGAAGTTTATTGGTCCATTCATAAACATTTATATTTTGGTACACGCAAATCTAGTTGTTAATAGTTTCTGAATTTGTGACGCAGTTTACTATTTATATTGGGAATAAGCCACAATTTTACTTTACAATAAGTTTAATTGACGTTTCGATTTTCGCTCGGAAAATCGTTTTCAAAATCCAAACATTAATTAAGTGGAAATAGAAACCTCAAATAATCTTATTTTAGAGTAAAAATGTAGCCTATTTTCTAAAACATAGCAAATAGTTTCTATATTGTTAGAATAACCTAATTAAAGACACGGGTGCAAAACGGGGACGAATTATACGACTACGAATTATATGAATTTATATGATTTATTGATATGTAGAGGTATAATAGATTCTAGTACATTATATATAATATTAATACAGTGTGGAAACCACTTATGGAATAAAATTGTTTGTGTCCTTATTATAGAAAATAATCAAAAACTCTGAGACACGTTAACTTTTAAATTTAAATGTGCGCTTTTTAAACATAAGTTTAAATGTACAGGGTGATCCACGCACGTCTGACATAGTCCATAATCCTTATTTTTAATGAAACACCCTGTATATTTTTATGTTTTTAAAATACTTTTAACAACCTGATTTCAATGCACTATATCATGTAGGGTCTATAATAAATAATACAAGCTAAAATTTGAAATTAATAATTCAGCACGTGTTATGATATTATTTTAAATTAGCCAAATACAGACAATAGACTTCTACTCTAAGTGTCAGTACACTGTATATTGGGGAAAATTTCTGTTTAGTAACCGTGTTAACATTTTTTGTCACGAATAGCTAAAAACTGTATATATAGTCTGCCAATTAAATTAAATCGGTAAATAATGCGGACTGTTATCAATCAGTTGACATGCTGTTGACATTTTCCATTAAAATAATTGTTATGTTCTAGATAATGCATTGTATTGAAGGATTTTTTTCCATTCATTTTAATAATCATTTGCCAAAATTCGGAAATAGAAGAAGATGAATTTAAGGACGGGACATACGCTTTCCATGCTTCTTTTCTGTTTTTCTTCAATATAATATATCTACACTAGGCTCTCTTTTGCTTAAATTCGAGTTGGTTTTTTGTAGTGTGGAAATTTTTTTAAATTTGTAAAAAGTTCTTTTTGACTCTCTAATTGCCACTTTACATTCCTGGTTCCACCTAGAGGATGTTTTTTTTGGAAAATTTATAAAACCTACGGACAATTCTGTAGCTGTTGTTATAAGCTGAACAAAACTGGAAACTATAGAATTAATATTTGCAAGGTCATCACTAGGAGGAGTTAGCTCTGATATGGATCGAGGTATTAAAGAATAATATAAAGGCCAGCCGGCATTCTTTAGATGCCATTTATTAGATGGAGCGGAAGAGGAAGCTGTATTGATATTCGTTATTAATATTGGGAAGTGGTCACTTCCATGTATATGAGATGTGACTTGCCAAGATAGTCCAGGTTGTAATACGCTCTATTCTCGAGCCATTTCTAGATTAGGAGTTTTAGGTTTGTATAAAAACCATAACAACTGGTTTGAGTGCTCCGACTTCTTCAAAACTGGATTGGTTTGATATTTTTAACTCTAGAGTACCCTAAAGTGACTCTAGAAGTCATATAAAAGCATACGGGTTGGATTTGAAAGAGCAAAATGAAACTTTAAATAAAATGGAGAAGACAATATTAGCTGTAAGAAAAATTGGATCTAACTCTTTACTTCTATTTCAGCGAGGTCTAATTATTTCTATACGATTTTAAAAACAACTTTTTGTTGACTTCAAAAATGACTTTAATGTAAAATATATACCGGGTGGTGAATCGTCAAACAGGCCATAGGAAACTCAATGGGAAACTTTAAATTGTTGAATTGCTGCTTCCCTAATTATTTTAGATTAAAAGTCATAAAAAACTATTTGTAGAGGACTAAAATCTGAATTAAAAACAAATGTTAAAACCGTTTCTACGAATCAAATGTACTTCAAAATTTTGCAAAAATATAATAGATTTTTCAGACCAACCCTAAAAGTTAGGCCACATGTAATACAAGAATATATAACGTAACGTGTGTGTTTTATCATATTGATGTCTGATGTTTGACAATTTGAATTGTCATTTTTTTATTTTATGATTAAATTATAAACAATGAATTTTACTAAATACTATTACTACTAAACAATATTACTTTGTGAACAATAAATTATATTGTTTACAAATCGATCAATATAATGAAATGTAGCAGTTGACATGCTGTTGACATTTTCCATTAAAATAATAAATTCTTAATTGAAAACTAATTTCTTGCAGAAATAAAAATGAAATATTTAACTAAGGCCCACCGAATTGAGATTTGAAAGATGATCGGTTACAGGAAGAATTGTAGAAGTCAAGTTAAAGGAGTAAACTTATTTAATCACAGGTATCCTTAGTTGCCTAATATTTCACAAGGTATTGAGAGAAGAACTTGGATATGTCAAACCACTAACAAGAAAATCGAACTTCATTGAAGATGAAGTAAAAATGGATATTTTGTTAAGTGTCGCAGAGAATCCAACGTCAAGTTCACGTCAAATTGCACGTCAAAATAATGTGAGATACACAACTGTCCTAAGGTGTCCCCATGAAGAAAACTTCATCCGTATAAATTGACATTTGTGCAGGAGCTAACAGAAGACGATCCGGATCGTAGAATGGATTTCTGCAAAAGAATGAGGGATAAAATTAACAAATGAAATAGCTCTTGGCACAATTCTTTTTTCTGATGAATCAAAATTTACATTGAACGGGGAGGTAAACTGACAAAACTGTAGATATTGGTCAGCGGAGAATCCTCATTGGATGCGTGAGACACACACTCAGTATCCTCAAAAGTTGAATGTTTGGGCAGGTATTATAGGAGATCATATTATTGGTCCTATATTTATAGATGATAATTTGACAGCGGAAAAATATTTAAGCATGCTAAGAGACGATGTTCTTCCTAAGTTGGCTAACTTATATCCCAATCCAATAGATCCGACCCTACCGCATGAAACTGTCTGGTTCCAGCAGGACGGTGCAACACCCCATTATGCTTTAATGGTGAGAAATTCCTTGAATGAAATCTTCTTCAATAAGTGGATTTGATGAAGAGGACTAGTGAGCGGCCAGCTAGGTCGCCAGATCTTACGGCTTTGGATTTTTTTGTGAGGTTATCTCAAGAACAAAGTATATGCAACACAATCAACTATCATTTGATACCTCAAAAAGTAAGGATAACTACAGAAATACGGAATATTTCACCTCAAACCTTAAAGAAAGTTCGGAATGAGTTTTCTAGGAGACTGTGTTATTGCTAACAACAAGGTGGAGAACATGTTGAGCATTTATTTTAATGTAATCCAATCAATTACCTCGGGTATTCTATGAATTCATTGTCTTGAAGAAAATACCTAATTTCAAAATTTCACCTTGTATTATTCATAATAGACCCTACTTGATATAGTTCGTTGAAATCAGGTTGTTAAGGAGCTTTTAAAAACTATAAATATACAGGATGTTTCATTTAAAATACAGATTATGCACTATGCCAGACTTGCATTGATCACCCTGTACATTCAAATTTATGTCTAAAAAGCGTACATTTAAATTTAAAAGTTAAGATATCTCAACGTTTTTTATTATTTTCTGAAATAAGGACACAAACAATTTTATTCCATAAGTGGTTTCCACACTGTATATTCACAAAATATGCATTTTTGGAAATTTTAGTGCATAGTAAAAATAAAACATTGGAGCTGTCACCTGTTAGACCAGATTACTAAAAAAACATCAAACAGAAATTTAACTGCAATTTATTATCAAAATGTTAAAAATAACAAATAAACATAAGAAATTAATCACATGTAAAATTATCTTCTTCATGCTAAGTTGGTTTTTTTCTGCTCAAAAAGCACATTTTTTGTTGTAAATTCCTTTTTTTTCTTTGAGTATCGCGCCCAAATAAGGAGTAGATAGCTTCCATGATATTTCCCTTGAGTATTAACTGTAGTATCCAGTATCTGCTCACCTTCCCCTTGATCTACTGTGTTTAAGACTTCTATGACTGACATGCGTTAAAACCTTGATATTTTGAGCATTCTACGACATGACTACATCTCGAACGCTCTATATTGTTCATCATATTAACCTTAATTATTCAGGTTTTACATCCATATAGTAAACAGGATACATATAACATTTTAGGGACTTAATTCTTAGTTAAAAGTTAAGCTGAGAATTGCACAGTATAGATTTTTTTTCGACTTTATAGATGGGGGTCTAGAATCTTCAAAAGACATCTTAGTCCATGACGCAGCGTGACTGACCTTCTTCGTACTCCCGGTGATAGTTCTCGAAGTATCTGCTAAAAAAAACCCTTGTCTGTCATCTATCAATCCGGAAGCGGAATGGCCGTATCACTCCTAGGTACTTTACGTGTGTCTTGGGTGTTAGACATGCTCCCGCACATTGTAATTCAACACTTTGCCCGTTAGTTTTATCCTTTAGAATGATGGCTTCGGTTTTCTCTGCTGCAAGTTTTAATCCGTGCTGCGTCATCCGTTTCTTTACGACGCGGTTTGCGTTCCGGACCCGGTATTTGAGATCTGGCTCATTCCGGATCACTACCAGTACAGCGAGGTTATCAGCGAATGCGAAGGGGGTTGTACCTTCTCACTGTACCCGCATTTACAGTTTATAACCCCGTCATATGTCCGGTTCCATAGCGTCTCCCCAAGACAAATCCCTGGGGGACCCCGGCCGTCACGTCCACGATCGTGCCCTTTTTCACCATAATCTCTCTGTCGGACAGATACTTCGCCACCACATTCATCAGAAGTAGTATAAATGTAAGTTTCATAAATGCTCCTATAGCAAATTCTATTCGAATTTTAATTTCTTCATCTGGATTTAGTGTCTGGTTTACCTAACATCCTTGGTATTTAAAATGATAACTTTTGTAATCGGCACATTCTAAAAAATTAGACGTTGAATAGGGCTAACGTCTTGTTTACTAACCACAAATAACTTTGTCTTTGACGTTTTAATGCCAAGTCTGTTATTAAAGCCATATCTTTGATACTTTCAGCCATGATTGCTGTATCATCTGTATATTTAATGTTGTTAATAGTTTCTCCTCCAATTTGAACTGCACATTGTCGTTCCAAGGTTTCGTTAAATATTATTTCCGACTAGACGTTAAAAAATGTTGGGGATAACACAAAACCGTGTCTGATACCTCTCTAAAAGGAAATTTTGTCTGTCTCTTTGCCTTCTACTTGATTTCAATATAAATGTTGTACAAGATCTCATGTCTCTGTCTTTTATTATTTCTAGATACTTAAACAGAATATCATGTTTTACCGTACCAAACGCTTTTTAAAAAATCCATAAAGCAGATGTAAATTGGTTTCTGTACTTCCCATGATCTTTGAAGTAATGTTCGCATTAAGAACAAAACTTCCCTTGTTCCCAATTCCCTTGTTCTTTGAAACCGAATTGTTTGTTTCTTTACATTTTTTTTTATTTACAAAATTGCTTCAACCACTACATTAGCATGGTACAATAAATTACATAAATGTTAATATGTTACCCTATATTTAGTGAAGTAGTTCTACATTTTGTAAAAAGTTTATAGTTTTGTAATTATTGAAGCCGTTTAAGCACTCTTTGGATGAAGTGGATAATTTAGCTTGAAGTCGTTCTAGGGTGTACAAAGGGCAGTCCAGTAGCACATGTTTCACTGAAATTACACAATCACAACTGTAGCACATGGGAATTTGTTCTTTATTTAGAAGGTAATCGTGTGTTAACTTTGTATGGCCTATACGTAATCTAGAGATGCATACTTGGTCTCGTTGCTTGAATGTGAGTTTGTATACAGCTACCTCTTGCTTAATGTTTTTCATGGATGTCTCTGAATTGTTCCAGTGTAGTTGCCATTCCTCGCTTAGTTCTGACATTATCAGCAATAGAATGGGATGGTTTGTGTATAACTGTTTCATAGAGCTGAGAGCACCTAAAGAGTCAGTTATTATCAAAGAGTTTTGTATGTTTTTATTATTTACAAATGTTATTGCTTGCAAAATAGCAAGAATTTCTGCGAAAAACATGGTCGATCGTAGGGAAAGTGAGAAGGAGTAGTCTTGGTGTAAAGTTGTAAAAGAAGTCACTACCCCATTGTCAGATTTAGATGCGTCGGTAAAAATGAGAAAGTTATGAGAGTTTAATTTCTCTACTGCTTTCTTTTTAAATATACTACGTGGTGTGTCATATTTGTTATTGATAGTAAGACTTGTATCGCAAATAGGCAGCTGTATTCTCCAAGGGGATTGATGATTAAGGTTAGTTACATTGTAAGTCCCAGGAAAATGTATGTTTAAACTATTTTGTAATTTTTGGATCCGGATATAAAACGGAGGACTTAATCTTTGTGAGGTGTTAAATGTCGATGTAAATCTGTCAGCTAACGTGTTTTTAAATGTCGGTATATGTGGATTGGCTGACAATTTAGCCGCATACACAAGGCTGAGGTAGTTTCTTCTTAGTTGAAGGAAAGGTTCTCCTGATTCACAATATATGAGTCAGATAAAATTAAATTATTAGAAGAATTTTTCAATTAGTAACAAAAAAACAAAATTTGTTTAATTTAAGTACTAATGTTTGTATTTTGAGAACGATTTCCGAAGTGGAAATTGAAACGTCAATAAACGTACTTTAACCTTTAATTGTGGCTTATTCCCATTTAAATAGTGATTAATGTAAAATGTATTTTAAAATACGAATTCTAAATAAAAATATTAAATATAATTACAATATCCGCAAGAGAAAAATGACGACTATTGTAAAATAAATGTCTAAATGTTATTCATAGTCTCAAGTATGATACGTTTTTCCTTTGTTTCAAATTCTTCACATTTTACCGGCCTTTCATATTTAATTTATGTTTTGTACCAATATTTATTTTATTTGTAATACACACAATCAAATCGTAGATTCACATATTTATTTATATAATTTTACAAATTACTTTTTAATTTTTAAACCCCGTTTTCACGGAAAATTTCGAAGTTGTTCATCACAGTAATGGAACAACGTTGCCATATGATGCATTGTTAAGTGATGATACACACAAGTCACCTGGCGTTGCATCGCTATGACGTTATTTATTATTATATGTACTAAAATTATTTTATCTTGTACATAACTAATTTAAAATTGGTTATATGTGTAAAGGTCCTTTACTTTGTAATATATTCGTATAAGGACGAGGCCTACATATCGTTTACTACGTCTAATCATTCAGGTCAAAATAGAAGGAAAATACTGGGTTAAAAAACAACTATTCTAGCTGCGAAAGCACTAAATAATAGACAGATCAAATGGTAGAAGACTTATTTCATGTAACTAATGACTAAGAAGAATTTCTACAGCTTGAAAGCAAGCATGACACTTAAAGAAGAAGATAAACATGTGTAATAAATAGGTAGTAATAAAACTTACCTTTAGTTACATTCATTCCTTCTTCTAATTGTCTCACCCCTTTATTGGCAAAATCAACATAATTCAGTGGTTTTCCATTATAGTGATCTCTAGCTTTCATTCCTTGTTTGAAAATATCTTCGAAAATCCTCAATGAACTATCCTTAAAGAAATTTAGCTTTAAATGCTTCACCCATGATGGTTTGACAAAAAAAAGGTTTTGAACAATTGCATTTCTAAGACTAAAGCCATTGAGTTTTGTCACAATAGGTTGTAATGAAGTGGGTTTATCGCCAAAACCATCAAGATTAACTCCAAAAAAGCATTTAAATATAAACTCATCTGTAAAAATGTTTCCAAGTCCTCTGCCATCTATTGTTTTCTTATTTTTGTGCAAATATTGTACCATTGCTTTAGTAATTTCAGATACTTCAGTATGCATATTTTTTAACATCGCAGAAGTAAAAACTGGAGTCAGTCTCGTTCTCACTTTTTTCCAATGTGGATATTTCATAAAAACTACTGAGTCCTCCATAAGGCGATGTGTAGGTGTAGGCGGTCTTCTGTTGGCAAAAATAGCAGAATCTTTTATTAGAACATCTTTAATTAGTTTGGGATCTTTTAAAACTAACATCGGTTCATCAAAAAGAAATACTCCAAAATATGGGGCATCCATTTTGTCATAAAGCTTTTTTAATTGCTCCTGAATAGTTATTTTAAATGTGAAAACATCTTTGAAGTTGCCAAATACGAGTGTAGGTTTAAAATACGGAACATTTCTTTTTTCCCAATAATCAAAATATCTTGTGAGATATTTATAAATCAATAGGATTATCAAGGAAATACATATTGTAGTGTCCATTATCCATGACGACGTTAGAAGCATCTAAAATAATTAGGAAAATGTTTTTAAAAATGTTTAATAAATAAAAATATTTAAACTATTCAATGTAAATTATTAGTAAAAAATAGTCACCCAAATTAATAGTATAACAATTGCTATAAATTTTTTAATACTCACTATTTTCTATATGATATGATTGAAATAGTTTGGTTTATTTCATTTGTTTGTAAAATGAAACGAGTAATCAAGGAACTGTGTAAATTTCATTGTATAGTTCGTTGCAAGATATTTCGGATTAATTATTCTTCTAGGTATAGTTTTATACAGGGTCGAACGTAGATATATACTGATACATTTTATTTAAATTACGGCAATTCCACAAAGTAAAAGAAAAATACATACAGAGTGGCCCAAAAGTCTGGAAACGGCTAATTATCTCGTAAAATGCTAATCATAATTGTACAAAATTTGAGGTACACCTATTTTGGGATACGGAGATTCCATATTTGATATTTACAATGTTGCCAGATTTGCCGTTTTTGCTTATATTATTAGTAACTTTGGTTTTTCAAATACATCACCCTATATATTCTGTCATTATTGGAATCTCCTATTCAATACAAGTTCAACTTTATGTAACATTTATGATTTTATGTAATTTGAAAGGTCATAAATACATAAAACCGAAGTCTGACAACGCCTAAATTGTTTCAATAAATTTTTTAATACTCACTATTTTCAAATACATTAAAACGTAACAATTGATAGTTTAGAACATTTTTTAACATAGTAGTTACGTTATTAAGTGTTCAAAATGTGCTCAATTTGTGAGTTGACAGCACCCTAATCGATGGTAGAAGGCGTCTACCACATTTCTCCATGATTGTATAGAAATTATTCGAGATTCATTAATAATTCGTTGCCTTACTTGACAGATTCAGTTTTACAACTAATTTTGCAAGTATCCAAATAATTTGTAAACTGAAATCGGGTGAACGAGGAGGCCATACAATTCTACCTTGTCTACCAATTTATCGTCCAGGAAATATCTCATCTAAATATCGCCGAACATCTACACCAACTATCTGACGTTAAATTTCTTTCGACAAAAAATGACCCAATTGAATAAGTAACTACTATATCTGACCATACATTTAATTTTTGTGGTCTTTGAGTATGGTTTTCACACATTCAGTCTTCAGTGTGAATTTACGTCACACCAGTACCTTAAATTGTGTCGATTTACACTTCCACACAGTGTAAAAGTTGCTTCATCGGAAAAACATATTCTGTTAACGAAATTTTAATAATTTTCAATTTTATCTATAATTACATCAGTAAACTCTAATCTACGACCAAAGTCATCTTCACTTAATTCGTGCAATAAGTTAATTTTGTATGATTTAAATTTATTTTTACGTAATAAACGTAAGACTGAAGAATGACCTACATCATGTACTTGTGCAACCCTGCCTGAGGATGTATGTGGATCTTCAACAAAACTTTGCTTATATCTGAAGTTTTGTTGTCATTGATAACTGGGTTCAGTCAACCTGATCGGTATCTATCTTTTACTTCTCCAGATTCCTCAAATCGCTTTACAGTTTTTTGTACCGTCGTCTTATGAATAGGAGAACGGTTTAGAGAACGGCATTTTAGAGAAGCAATTTAAATTGCAGAACTTTTTGAACCACAACTACTGTCAATTTTAGTTCATAATTTAAATGGTGAACAAATGTCAAAATCACAGCATTCTCCATTTAAATATTTAAATTTATTAAAATCTACATATTTTGCACTGTTTTATGTATTTAAGATCTTTCAGACTACATAAAATCAAGTGAACATATGGTTGAACTCGTATTGAATAGCTGAACTCGTGTGAAATTCACACTGAATGCGTGAAAACCATACTCAATGACCACAAAAATTAAATGTATGGTCAGTTATAGTAGGTACTTATTTAATTGGGCCATTTTTTATCGAAAGAAATTTAACGTCAGATAGTTGGTGTAAATGTTCGGCGTTATTTAGATGAGATATTTCCCGGACGATAAATTGGTAGACAAGGTAGAATTGAATGGCCTCCACGTTCACCCGATCTCAATCCTAAAGATTATTTTTATTGGAGATACTTGAAAAATTCAGTTTACAAAACTTAACCAGCAAGTCTTGCATAGCTAAGGCAATGAATTATCGATGAATCTCGAATAATTTCTAGACAATCATGGAGAAATGTGGTAGACGCATTCTACCATCGATTAGAGTGCTGTCAACTCACAAATGGATCACATTTTGAACACTTAATAACGTAACTATTATGTTAAAAAATATTCTAAACTATCAATTGTTACGTTTTAATGTATTTGAAAATAGTTAGTATTAAAAAATGTATTGAAACAATTTAGGCGTTGCCAGACTTCTGTTTTATGTATTTAAGACCTTCCAGACTACATAAAATCATAAGTGTTACATATGGTTGAACTCGTATTTAATAGGAATTCCAATAATGACTGAATATACAGGGTGATGCCTTTGAAAAACCAAAGTTACTAGTAATATAAGAGAAACTGAAAATCTGGCAACATTGCAAATACCAAATATGGAATCTCCGTATCCCAAAATAGGCGTATCTCAAATTTTGTAGAATTATATCTAGTAATTTACGAGATAATTAACCGTTTCCAGACTTTTGGGCCACTCTGTATAAGTAATAGTTATATATTAAAATACATATTTAACATAGTGAAAAATACAAAAAAAACTAATTTTAAACTTCACTATCTGACCACTGACAGAGAACCACTGACAAAAGGAAGCCAGGCAGGGTCGTTAGTGGGCATTAGTACTTAAGCTACCCTTAACACAAAAGATAGATTAGGCTAAGTAGTAAGAAGTGACGTTTATTTTAATACAAGTTTGCCTAGAAGTATACCATCGATGCTGTGCATTTACCCAGTACGGACAAGTCGCTTTGAGGCAATCTATATTATAATTGCTTATAGGCGAGCGGTTTACCCCTATAAGCAGAGCTTCAACCGACTAAAATTCTTTTTGCATTTCTAATGCACCAAACCTGTTTTTATTCGATTCTTTATATTTTTCCAAGATGAAGTGTATTTTTTTTAATTTTTACAATTGGGTCGGCAATTGTTATTAACAAATAACTTATACAAAAAGACAATTTCACCGAATTGTTTCGGAATCATTTTTTAGGTGTATCTCATCAAAATAAACACTTTTTCTTTCTTGATAATTTTTTGAAATTGCTTCCTTTTTGAGTTATTTGCATTTTTTGTTGAAAAAATGCCTGTGATTGTTGGAATTTTTTTTCTAAAAAGCTACTAAATGAATTGCAATTTTACAAATAGCCATTTTAAACCGTCGAGTACAAGTTAGAATATTTTGACAAGGAATTGTATGTAATATTTGTATTGAATTAATTTTTTAAATTTAAACAAATATTTATACGCGCCGCATGCCTGTATCGCCGCAACCGCTGTACACAATTAGCGGTAGACTGCTCGAAAGGCATATTCAAAATATTTGGGTCCACGTTTTTAGCAAGACAGAAAAAAATTATCCTTGTCAAAATATTCTAACTTGTACTCGACGATTTAAAGATTACAAAGCTATTTGTAGAATTGCAATTGATTTGGTAGTTTTTTAGAAAAAAAAAATCAATTGCAAATGCAATCCCAAAAATCACTAATTAAGGCATTTTTTCAACAAAAAAATGCAAATAACTCTAAAAGGAAGGATTTTTCGAAAAATTATCAAGAGAAAAAAAGTGTTTATTTTGATGAGATACACCTAAAAAAATTGATTCCGAAGCAATTCGGTGAAATTGATTTTTTGTATAAGTTATTTGTTAATAACAATTGCCGGCCCATTTGTAAAAAAATACATTTCATCTTGGAAAAAAATATAGAATCGAATAAAAAAGGTTTGGTTCATTATAAATGCAAAAAGAATTTTAGTCGGTATATTCTGTTTCTAAGCGTCTTTTGATGGGCAAATCGCTCGCCTATTATGGTTGTCGTTTTAAAGAATGCTATGATTTTTGTGATGGGTACTTATATTAAATTAATGTTAAGTTGACAAATAAAATTAAATTATTAGAAGAATTTTTTATTACCAAGTACAAAAACAATTTTTTTTTAATTTGACAACGATTTCCGAAGTGGAAATTGAAACGTTAGATTAAACTTACTTTAAAGTAAAATTATGGTAGTATTCATCAGATTTTCACTTTTTTGTGAAAAATATTTTAACCAAAAACTAACAAATTGGTGGTACATAAAATATTGTATAAATTTAAGTATGTGATTCGCCGTGAAACTCTTTTAATGTATTATTTGATATTAAAAAAATCTATTGTTTAATTTATTAAATTTATATCTAGTAGAAAGGAATTGGTACAAAAAAAATAACTTGGTGTAAAATTTACCACTAAAATGTGATATAAGGTGGAGTTTTTTGTGTCAATCAATTATTATTTTAAACCTTGTTGGTCCGCGTTATCCAATAATGGATGCTAATGGAAACTAATTTCACTAACACTATTACCTTCAACGTCAAAACTCTGTTCGAAGAAATTTTTACTGATTGTGAAAAACTGAAATACAGTTTTAGTATATATAATCTCTGAAAAATTGTTACAATAAATATTTTAAACAAAATATAGAAAGGTGAAATTATTACCAATGATATTATTGCCACCTTATCTTTGCCAGTGTCGTCCAATTGTTCTTTGTAGGGTAAACTGTCCTACAGTAAATCACTTTTTGTATAGATGTTTGGTAAGTACTACTTTATGTTAATTGTTATATTTGAGAAATCTTATGAAACAGAAAGATAACACAGGTCTACAAAAAAAAAAGTTTTTGAAAGATGTTTTATCACGTAAGATATTTTAGCAAATTAAAAAATAAAAAAAAATACTAAATGTGCTTATAAATAAATTTATTAATATATTTTAAAAATAAGAGTAATGCTCAAAATAAAGAAAACTACATATTTTGTATGCACAACTTAATGAAATCTTTTCCTTTTTGTCAAAAAACTGCGTTTGGCAAAAATTTTTCTATAAATTTTGTCAGGATTATCACGTTGTAGCATCCAACAGTATTATGTCATTATGGATACGCTCTATTTACCCTGATAACGTCTTTCCATCTGCTTAATGTCTTGGTGAAAACGTTCCCCTTGCTCTTCGCTAACTGCTCCAATATTTCCTGGAAATTGGTCTAGATGAGCGAATAAAAAATATATTTTTAAACTAATATTGCATCCTACAAGACGAAAATTTTATAGCATTTGTGTGACAGATTTGTGTGACAAATGGAACAATTATGATCTCAGTCAGAAGGCTATTCCATATCGAGAACACTCGATTACAGAGAAAAAATTGTCTAGTTATCCTTAAAAAACGTTTCCTTTTTAAACTTAAGTTTGTGGCCACGAAGATGATTGTCATTGTCTAGTATAAATATATCCCCCATATTTTCAAAGTTGTATTTTACTCTCCGTAACATAATAATTAAATCGCCTCGAAATCGACGTTGTTCAAATTGTAACATTTTTTATAATTAATATATTACATTATTTTTAATTCCTTTTAACCCCGTACTTACTTTCATGGATGGAACCCCATCGGTTCCATCTTTGTTGGCGAGCCACAAATCTTCAAGGGTACATCGATGAGGACAGTTTCTGCATGTAAGAAGATGTTCCATATTCTGTGTTTCTCCACAGTCACAGTTTACATCATCTTGGTCTATTTTTCCCCATTTTGCCATGTTTGATTTTACTGTAGCAACCCCGTTCTTATCCTATTCAAGGTTTTCCACGTTTTAAAGTCTGGGGTTCTGGTCAGTCCATTGAACCTGGGGAAGTGGAAAATAATCAGGCGGTTCATCCTGCACTGTTCCAAGGAAGCTTTTCCTAGATTTTAGTCGCTTTCGTAGTGTTCGAGCTTTGTATAGGGCATGCCGATCGTCCGCGATCTGTTTAATTTTCTCTATGTGTTCTGCAGCGCCTCTGCGTGTTGAGGGTTCTGCAAAACCCGCTCTATATAGATTTGAGAGTGGCGTTGGTTTCATGCACCCCGTTACTATCCTGCATGTCTCATTTAGCGCAGTGTCAACTAGTTTGATTTGGGCAGATCTGCTCCAAACGGGGTACGCATATTCAGCAGTTGAGAAACACAGTGCCTGTGCCGTTGTTCTTAAAACGCCAGAACGTGTGCCCCATTTACTTCCCGTTAGCTTTCTGAGTATGCTGTTCCTAGTTGTTACTTTCCCTCTTGTTTTTATGCAATATTGTCTGTAGGTGAGGCACGGTCCAGAGTTACTCCAAGATATATAGGTTGGTTTGTATGTTCTAATGCATTACCATTCCACACAATTTGGAGTTTTTGCTTGGCTTCCTTTGTGCGAAAGTGGAAAGCGCAGACTTGGGTTATAGAGGGATTGGGTCTCAGAGAATTCTGCAGGTAGTACGCTGTCATTGTTTTTAAAGCAGTTTCGAGTTTCTCCTCCACTTCTTCAAAACTATTTCCTTGAGCACATATTGCAAGATCGTCAGCACAGAGAAAGTGCTTGGTTTCGGTCGGAGTAGGTTGGTTGTTTGTGTATATATTGAAGAACATTGGTGCTAAAACATTTCCCTAGGGGAGGCCGTTTTTTTGAACTCTCCACCTACTTACTTTACCCTCCAGAATATCGAAACAACATCTATTTTGCAGTAAAGAATATACGACCTTTCTCAGATGGTGGTCATTGAGAGTGTCGTATAATTTGCGGAGCAATGTTTTGTGCCTTACTGTGTCATAGGCTGCTGTCAGATCTACAAAAGCAGCCCCTGTTATAAGTTTTTCTTCAAACCCTCTTCAATGTGTTCTGTTAATGCGAAGAGTTGACCGGTGCAAGATTTGCCAGGTCTGAATCCTCCTTGTTGTGGGATGAGGTGCTTGTCACATTTTTTTCGATTCTGGTGATGTCGACATTTTTTTCTTTTCTTTGACCTCGTGATGATACGCTGATGGTCGTGTTTACGATCAGAAATTTTTATTGGGAAACTAGCGAAAGATGACTGAAGAATCTACCTACCTATTTTTTTAAAGACGCCGGTTTGGCTAATTCTTAGTTAATCAATTTTCCGGGTTCTTTTTCATAAATTCGTTAACTGTCGTCGAACGCCCGTTGTAATGTTTTTCGGGAAAAACCTAATCTAGAAGATTTATATTTTATCACGTCCAATTACTATTACCGTAAATACCTCAAACTTTCCGATGTCGTTAAAATCTTACCTTCTCAGAAATAGATACAGGCTGGCCTGCGATTTTTAAGAGGGAGATATCCCTTCTTCTTTTTTTAATTTAAATTTGGTAAAATTTTAGAAGAACCTTTTTTTACTTCTCGGTGGCCCGTTGTGGAGAAAGGCTGATTTCTCGTGAGACACTTCGTTCACATCGTATCTGTTATCTTACCGTCTGTGAATTGTTTTCTAAGTGTGTATACACTTTATATTTGAGTTTTCTTTTTTTATACTATATTGTATCTTAGACTATATATAGTTCTTAAGTACCTTTAATGTGAATTAAAGTCAGTGTTGGATACAAGTAAAGTATGAAGTACAGTATATAGCTTCAGTGAAATACCTAGTGCTGCAGTCGTCAAGATTTACTGTAAGTAATCATTATCTTCAGATTATTACGCCAAAACTTTATTTGTACATGATTGTATTATATATCTTTGTAAAGGATTTTTCTAATTATATTACTGCTCATTTTTATATGTATACCACCATTTTATAGTTGTTGGTGTACTTTTATTACTTGTGTTGCATTCAGCAGTGTCATAATTTTGTTGTTGAATATATTGTTATTGTTTTATGTATGTATTTTATTTGTCGGCTCCTAACAAGTTCCCTAATAAAATACTTACTCTGAATATTTGCTTTTTACCTTTAAATATTACTATACCTTTGACCAGTAGAAAGATCAGGCTGATTAAGTTTCGTAGGTAAGTAAGTGTAATACCTAATATACTTATTATTTGTTTATATATTGTGTTGACCAAATTTATTTGATAATTAACTGTTGTTATCTTTCCTTGGGTTTGATCTCTGAACCTTAATATCTTTCCTTATCTCTTTTCTTTTCTAAGGTTTCTTAATTTTCTCCTTAACCCCGAAAAATTGAGTGACGCCCTTTTTCTATCTTATCGTATCTTTGGCAATATTACCCATCTATCTTTTTGTTTATTTCTGTATATTTTCTCATAAATCTTATCTTGTCTTATCTTTACTTTTTTTTTACGTTGGACCCATTCTTGGTTTCAAAAGCTAGTTTCGAACCCACGACTCGCTCTCCACCAACCATCTGGCTGCCGTCTGCAGTGTCTCCAATGGTGACCTTTCTAGCACCATCCAAAACAGGTTTCCGAGGTTACAAAATGTAGTGAGATTAGCTATATTCAGTCTTTCTGTATACGTAGGTCTTGGGCGACCAAAAGACACCCTAGTGCACTGCCGTTGTACGTTTTTGAGAATATTACGATCGCGCACTAATACGACCGGACACCAAACAACTTCGCAATATTCCAGAACTGGACGAATATACATACAGTTTATACAGATGAACTGAGCTCATAAATGACACTTTCGCAAACGTTTTATTTAGTAGATATAATTTACTGTTAGCTTCTTTAGAAATATACAAAATATGTTCCGACAAACTTAGATTTTTATTAATTATAACCCCTAGATCATTGAGTGATTTCACTGTTTTTAACACGTGCTAATGAAAAGAGTAAGGAAGACACGGATTATTTTTACCCTTGTGAAGAACTATACATTTGACCACATTAAGAGGCAGCATCCAAGTAGAGCACCATTCTGATATGCAATCAAGGTCATCTTGTAGTAACTGGAAATTTACGGAGGGATCGGAAAATAGCTTCATGTCATCTGCATAGAAAGCTTTGTTGTATTTATTACTGAAACATGGTTAATACCAAATGATCTTGACTCTCTTTCTAACATTAATAATTATTCCCTTTATAGGTGTGATCGTCGTAATCGACATGAAGAAGGAACTTGTATCTACTTGTCTTCAAAAATTACTAACAATTTCTCTGTTACATCTCTTGATATTACTGTCCCTAATATGGAACTTCTTGGCTTAAAAATATGCTATAAAATCTCTTTTGTTTTTCACCTAATATATGTTTATTAGCCTGGTGATTCTAGATTAGCAGATGATGAGTCCCTTATCGCATCACTTGATAAACTGTCGAGACTAGAGAATCTGATTGTTATTGGAGACTTTAATTTTAGAGACATTTAGTGGCCTATAACTGATCCAATACAACGATAGAAAGAGTAAAAACATATAAATATTTAGGAACGTGGCTAACCGAAGATGGAGATCAAGTAAAGGAGATCAGATCTAGAATAGAAATGGCAAGAAACACGTTCATAAAATTGAAGAAATTACTTTGCAACCGTAACCTTAATCTAGAGATTCGCACAAGAATGCTACGTTGTTACGTCTTCTCTACTTTACTATATGGCATGGAAGCGTGGACAATAAAGCAGTCTGAAATCAAAAAATTAAACTCCTTTGAGATGTGGTGCTACAGGAGAATGCATAAAATATCGTGGATTGAAAAAGTAACTAATATAGAGGTGTTACAAAGAATGAATAAAGAATGTGAAGTCATAAAAACTGTTAAAATTAGAAAGATTCAATATCTGGGACATTTAATGAGGGGTGAGAAGTACGTATTACTGAGGTTGATTATGCAAGGGAAGATACAAGGGAAGAGAAACCCTGGACGACGCAAAATGTCCTGGCTAAGAAATTTGAGAGAGTGGTTCGGCTGCAGCTCATTAGAATTATTCAGAAATGCGGCCAACAAAGTTAAAATAGCGATGATGATTTCCAACCTCCGGAGAAGGAACCCGAAGAAGAAGAAGAACTGATCCACCTATTGGCTTAACAACTTTCAAAAATGTACATATTTACAGGTTTTGTATAAAATTCTAATTTACATCAAATCATAATGGAGCCGACTCCTTTCAGAATCAATAATTTACCATCTATTTTGGACTTGGTATTCTCTAATGATCCCCATTTATTAACACATCCCCTAACAAGCTCTCCAGTAAGTAACTTGGTTTCATCATGCAGTCATGCAGTCATAACGTTTCATATACAGTTTAACTTACAGTACTGTACTCCTAATTTTAATGTTAATAAAACGGTATGTGAAATAATTGATTTTGAAAATGCAAATCGCCAACTGGCTGATATTGATTGGAATGATGTTTTCGGCGACATAAGGAATCCAGTTGTATTCTGGGATAAGTTCTTACACGTTGTTAATGTCTGCAAAAACCAAAATGCCTTCAAAAAAACCATATATAAAAAACATAAATCCTTGGATTAATGGGGAATTAATATATCTGATCAAGTATAAAGGAAAGTTGTGAAACAGATAAAGACGTACAAATCGCATAGAGGATTTACTAATTCATCGAGACTTTGCCAAATATTTAAAGAAATCTCTACATGAAGCTCGCGTTGCCTACGAAGAGAGTATAGCCATTACTAATAACGGTAAAGAATTGTACAAGTACATTAGATCCTCGTTGACAACAAAAGTTTCTATACCTTTACTGGAAAATGATGATGGGGATATATCCCAAAATAACTAAGAGAATGCCGAAGTCCTCGCCAGTACTTTCTTCAAGGTTTTCTCTGTCGAACTCACTAATCATCAGTTGCCTAATATTACTTTGTCACGAGTTTCTTCTTCCCTTGAAAATATAATTATTACTCCTGAAAAAGTTAAACATCATCTTCAAAGCCTAAAAAATAATTCTCCTAGTCTCGACTTAATATCTTCTTTATTTTTAAAGAAATATTCTGATGCTTTAGCTTACTCACTATATGTGATTACGTTGTTATCATTCACTACATATATTTTGCCTCCTATATGGAAAATCATATCTGTAACACCGATTTTTAAAAAAGGGAACAAATTGGATAACTATTGTCCTATCAGCTTAACACCTATAATATCTAAGACAATGGCATCTATTATAGCCGAGACCATTTCTGATTTTCTGCAAAATGAACTAGATATACTAGAGCAGCAGCATGGTTTTGTCAAAAGACATTCTACAATGACAAATCTTCTCTGGTGTGTCAACAAATGGTCAAGAGCATTAGACAGAAAAGCCCCGGTAGACATTATTTACCTCGATTTTGCTAAAGCTTTTGATCGAGTTTCAAAGCGAATACTATTACATACATTGGAATACCTTGGTATCCGCGGTCAATTACTGAAATGGATCGACGCGTATTTAACAGGCAGAAAGTTTTGTGTTAGAGTTAGGGATTCTTTGTCAGTTAAAAGAACGGTTTTAAGTGGGGTACCGCAAGGATCAGTTTTGAACCCACTTTATTTATAGCATACTCAAGTGATCTACAATTTCACATTAAATGCAACAAAGCTTTCTATGCAGATAACATGAAGCTATTTTCCGATCCCTCCGTAAATTTCCAGTTACTACAAGATGACCTTGATTGCATATCGAAATGGTGCTCTACTTAGATGCTGCCTCTTAATGTGTCTTCCTTACTCTATTCATTGGCGTGTGTTAAAAACAGTGAAATCACTCAATGATCTAGGTGTTATAATTAATAACAATCTAAGTTTGTCGGAACATATTTTGCATATTTCTAAAGAAGCTAACAGTAGATTATATCTACTAAATAAAACGTTTGCGAAAGTGTCATTTATGAGCTCAGTTCATCTGTATAAACTGTATATTCGTCCAG
The DNA here is from genome assembly GCA_918026665.1 of Diabrotica balteata. Lineage (NCBI taxonomy): Eukaryota > Metazoa > Arthropoda > Insecta > Coleoptera > Chrysomelidae > Diabrotica > Diabrotica balteata. Next base: position 25,353,748 of record OU898283.1, read on the forward strand.
TTCTGGAATATTGCGAAATTGTTTGGTGTCTGGTCGTATTAGTGCGCGATCGTAATATTCTCAAAAACGTACAGCGGCAGTGCACTAGGGTATCTTTTGGTCGCTCAAGACCTACGTATACAGAAAGACTGAATATGGCTAATCTCACTACGTTTTGTAACCTTGGAAATCGGTTTTGGATGGTGCTAGAAAGGTCACCAATGGAGACACTGCAGACGGCAGCCAGATGGTTGCCTTTGGCTAGCAGCCAGATGGCTAGCTTTTGGAACCGAGAATGGGTCCAACGTATGAAATTAGTAAAGATAAGACAAGATAAGATATATGAGAAAAGATACAGAAATAAACAAAAAGATAGATGGGTAATATTATCAAAGATACGATAAGATAGAAACAGACGCCACTCGATTTTTTGGGGTTAAGGAGAAAATTAAGAAATCTTAAAGAAGAAAAGAGATAAGGAATGATATTATTGTTCAGAGATCAAACCTAAGGAAGGATATCAACAGTTAATTATCAAACACATTTGGTCAACGCATTATATAAACAAATAATAAATATATGAGGTATTACACTTACTTACCTACGAAACTTAATCAGCCTGATCTTTCTACTAGTCAAAGGTATAGTAATATTTAAAGGTAAAAAGCAAATATTCAGAGTTACTATTTTATCAGGGAACTTGTTAGGAGCCGACAAATAAAATAAATACATAAAACAATAACAATATATTCAACACCAAAATTATGACGCTGCTGAATGCAACACAAGTAATAAAAGTACACCAACAACTATAAAATGGTGGTATACATATAAAAATAAGCAGTAATATAATTAGAAAATACCTTTACAAAGATATATAATACAATCATGTACAAATAAAGTTTTGGCGTATCTCGATATATTACAGCAAAAGAATAAAATTATAACCAACACAAAAAATAACAAAAATTAATCAATTCTAAATTTACAAAAATACAAAAAGGATACAGAAATAAAAACATAAAAATTTAACCAAACCACACTTGGTTAAGTGAATTAACTAACTCGCACCATTATTTAATGAGAAACTAAGACTTAAATGTTCATAATTATTACTTCTTGAAACTTCTTGAATATATTGAAATGTTTTTTAAATTAAATGCAAAAAATCAGCAATCTACAGGTGAAGACATGGAGGAACTTTAGATACTTTCAGATAATGGCAGATGTTATGATACCATACCATATCACTCGCCCAGATATTTTGAAGATAATGAATACTTACAGTAAATCTTGACGACTGCAGCACTAGGTAGTTCACTGAAGGTATATACTGTACTTAATACTTTACTTGTATCCAACACTGACTTTAATTAACATTAAAGGTACTTTAGAACTATATACAATCTAATATATAATATAGGATAAGAAAAGAAAACTCAAATATAAAGTGTATATACAGAGAACAATTCACAGACAATAAGATAACAGATAGGATGTGAGCGAAGCGTCTCACGAGAAATCAGCCTCCACAACGGCCCACCGAGAAGTAAAAAAAATGTTCTTCTAAAATTTTACCAAACTTAAATAAAAAAAGAAGAAGGGATATCTCCCTCTTAAAAACCGTAGGCCAGCCATCTATTTCTGAGAAGGTAATATTTTAACGACATCGGAAAGTTTGAGGTATTTACAATAATAGTAATTGGATAAAATATAAATCTTCTAGATTAGGTTTTTCCCGAAAAATATTACAACGGGCGTTCGACGACGAATTTATGAATTAGCCAAACCACGCGTCTTTAAATAAATAGGTAGGTAGATTCTTCAGTCATATTTTGGTATTTTCCCAATACAAATTTCTGATCCTAAATACGACCATCAGCGTATCATCACGGAGTTAAAAGGAATTAAAAATAATTCAATATATTAATTATAAAAAATGTTACAATTTAAACAACGTCGATTTCGAGGCGATTTAATTATTATGTTGCGGATAGTAAAATACAACTTTGGAAATATGGGGGATATGTTTATACTAGACAATGACAATCGTCTTCGTGGCCACAAACTTAAGTTTAAAAAGGAAACGTTTTTAACAATAACTAGACAATTTTTTCTCTGTAATAGAGTGTTCTCGATATGAAATAGCCTTCTGACTGAGATCATAGATGCTCCATCTATCAATATTTTCAAAAATAAACTGGATGACCATTTGCTTCATAGTTGAATAATTATCATTTGTACTAAACACTTGCTATTACCTATTGTTTTTTATATTTATTTAGTTAGTTAGTGCTTAATATGAAATTATTGTAATGTAACCATTTAATTGCACACTACATAACATTGTATTCACATGGTCATATGGGTTTTGCGACCCCTGCTCAAATTTGTTGTAAAATAAATCAATATTTTGCTACCAGTAGTTCGGTTAAAGGACTATTCGACTATTTTTTAAGAGGACATACTACTGGACGAAAAATTGTGTACGAAAATCTACAGAAATTTGGACAGTACTCCAGCCAGAATGTCTGTCCAAATCATCAAAAGAATTATGGCTTAATACAGCGAGTAGATACTATAGTGAGCACAAAAGTAGCTACTAAAGGGCTGAAGAAAGTTGTTTTACGGTTATTACACTTTTGCTTATTATTATTTACATATTCCAAGACAATATGAATTTAATTTAAATTAAACGAAATATCCGTCGAAAGAAATGGAGCTTTCAAATTTAATTGGGGAATAATGAAGTTCATTGCAGTAAAAGTTTTAAAGATCAGAAAGATTACACTAGTCCAATTGCATTTATTATAGTTTTAAAAATATTTAAAAGTCAAAGTTGAAAAAATAGTATATGTTAACTTGCACTCTAATCTATTATTAGTAAATGGACTGCACTGGCAAATAACTAGTTTTTCAGTATTAGTATAAATGTTCATTTTTTCGGCATTTTAGCATAAATCTAAAAATTTGTATAAACATATGTTTAATGTATACAATACTTTACGGTTTTGTGACATCAATAATTATATTATTACAGAAAATAGTTGTTAAAATTATCTTTGCTAATTTTTGTTTTGTATAATTTAGGAAATACCCAAAAATTCAATTAGATAAATGTGCTGTTTGCCGGTTTAATTGTTAACTTACTGTTTAAAACTTTTAGAGACTGTTTAAAAAAATTAACAAGTTTTTTTCTTCTTTTACAGTTTTGCTCTCTTCTGATTGGATTTCTCCTTTATATTTAGGTCCTGAGCTTTTTCATGGCTTGACATGACATTTAACTCCACCTGGGTTGTCAGATGGGTGGATTGAGTAGCTCATCGGATGACACTGCCGGACCTACCTGGGGTAAAGAAACCCATATTGGCTCACAGAACTGAAGATTCAGCCTCGGATACCGGACGGAAATATCAGATAACGACACACGCTATGACAATGGAAAAACGAATTGGTAAACGAAAACCTAAAGACCCCATCACACGAATCGCGTGCTGGAACATTACGTCGTGGAACGGAAGAGATCAGGAGATCATAATAGAAATGAAGAAACACAATATTGACATCTGCGGAATCTCCGAAACAAAGAAAAAAGGCCAAGGAACATCAAAATACGGAGAATTTATACTCATATACAGCGGGAAAGCTAAACAAGAAAGAGCGCATTCAGGAGTTGGAATTTTGCTGCACGATAAATACACGCAAAACATCGAAGATATCGAATACATCAACGATAGATTATTAAAAATCTCTATAAAAATGCGTAACATCACAACACACCTGATAAGCACGTATGCCCCAGACATATCTAAGCCTACAGCAGAAACTGAAAATTTCTATCAGCAACTACAAAACGTCGTAGATAACATAAATACGAAACACAAAATTATCGTACTCGGGGATCTTAATGCACGGATTGGAAACGTTGTCATACCAGGTATAAAACAAAAGTACAACGAAGAAATAATTAATGAAAACGGCGAAGCACTAATAGACTTTTGCGCTAGAAAATGAAATGAGAATCAACAATACATACTTTCCTCATAAAGACCAACATAAATATACTTTTAACAATAATCGAGGCCAGCGATCAATGATAGATTTTATAATCACAAATCGAGCGATAACTCCGTCACAAGTACTTGATGTCAGAGCACTAACATCTGCTAACCTGGGGACTGATCATAACCTTGTTTTTATGCAAGATGCTACTAGAACGTCCGCAACGAAACAGAAAACCCCCAATGTTTATCGAAAAACATAATATAGAGTCGCTAGCAACAGAGAGCACAAAACTGCTTTATGAGAACAGGATTACCAGCAAACTAAAAGAGATCGACTTAAAAGCCGAATGGGAAGTAGAAGATACTTGGCAAAAAATTAAGAAATGCATCAACGAAGCAGCAGAAGAAAGCGATTGGAAAGCGGAAAATTAACACGAGAGCGACAAACCACACCAAACCGTGGTTTTGTCAAGATGTAAAAGAACTCTCTGAATTAAAACGCAAATGCTACCTGAGATATAAAAGCACGCAATCGGAAGAAGCTCATGCAGAATATGTCCAAATAAGAAACGAAGTAAACGCCAGAATAAAATTAATCAAAAGAGAACATTGGGCCAAATTCACTTGCGACATGGACTACGACCTATATGGTGCCCAAAAGAAAGTATGGAAAATGCTCCGCAACAGGAAAAAACCAGTTAACGAGTTCGTGCAGACCAAAGGAGTACCTATAGAGGCATGGCAACAGCATTTTAAAGAGCTATATGATGCTGTGATGTGAGTGCTACAATCAATGACGAAGAAGTAGAAGCAAAGATCAAAAAGCTAAAAAACAGAAAATCACCGGGAACGGATGGTATACCCAATGAACTTTTAAAATATGGAGGCCCGGAACTTGCAAGTAAACTGCAACAACTATTTAACAAAATATTAAATAAAACAGAAACACCAGAGGAATGGCATAATAGTATCACAATCCCCATATTTAAAAAAGGACAAAAAACCTGCCCACAAAACTATAGAGGAATAACCCTCTTAAATACAACAATGAAACTTTTCACGGGTATTCTCAAGGACAAATTGGAAAAGCAAATCACTAATGCTGAAGAACAACAAGGTTTTACAAAAGGGCGGTCTATAACAGACGCAGTATTTATAATAAAACAAATAAAAGAAAAAGCTATAGAGTTCGGCATGCCAGCGTATATTTGCTTCATTGATTTGACGAAGGCATTTGACAGAGTTCGCCTGGGAGACATTCTAAATATATTAATAGAAAATGAAACACCGACCAGTATAACAAAGATACTCGATAACCTAAATAACAACAACGTAACCAAAGTTAGAGCAGGAGACGAATTCACTGAAAATATTCCAACACCGGGAGGAATTAGACAAGGCGACAGTTTAAGCCCCTTCTTATTTAATCTTATCATAGGCAAAATTATCAACAAAGTAACATTTCTTAATATTGGATATAGAATGGGCAACAAAAGAATTGGTATGGTGTGTTACGCAGACGATGCCGCAATTATTGCCGAATCAGAAGATGATCTCCAAAGGCAGCTCTTTCAGTTCTTTCAATTCAGATATCTGGGCATAGATATATCAAGCACCCACGACCCAGTAAAGGACCTGAGGAGTCAGATCAACAAAGCATCTGCACTGTCAGGATGTCTGCGGGAGATAGTCTGGTCAAATCCGTATATGCGCACAGATAGTAAAATTAGAATCTATAAGACTTGCATACGACCGATCATGACATATGGCATAGAAGTGCGCGAAGATACCAACAAAACGAAACAGATGCTAAGGGTTGCCGAAATGAAAACCCTAAGAACAATAATGGGGAAAACAAGAAGAGACAGAGTGAGAAATACAAACATTAGAGAGCAGTGCAAAATTCAAGATATTGTAAGATGGGGAAGGCAGCGCAAGAGGATGTGGTACAACCATGTAAGACGAATGGATGAGAATAGACTCCCAAAAATTGCCCTAGAAAACAATCCGCCCGGTTCAAGACCCCCCGGAAGACCACCTAAAAGATGGAGGGATAGTTGGCAATCTACCTCCCAAGAAATTAACCAGAGGCAGCTTCAGAATTAAACAGATCGAAAGATCAACAAAAGTAGAAGAAGAAGAAATGAGATTTTATTTAATTCCTTTTTTTTTATTAATTTTTCTTTTCCACGGTCCGTACTGGCTATGATGATTGCCGATCTCCGACCTTGGCCCTGAAAGAAGATGATGATTTTAATGGAATACTCTATACATTTAAGCATAATTATATTAAGCATAGAATATATATTTATATATATTCTATGAATAAATATAAAAATATCATAGAATATATATTTATATATATTTTTTATCAATATGAGGCGATTAAACTGTATAACGTCTAAAATTATTAATTTAGAAATATTTACAATTTTATTGAGAAAAAATGGAAAAAATAATATACCCTTTAGGGTTGGTAATTAGATTTTCAAGGTAATCATCATCATCATCATCTTTACAACCCTGTGTGATTTCCTTATCTCACTATGTTTTACTATATCTGGTTCCTCGTAAATTTTATAAAGTTCGAAGTTGTATCATCGTGTTGACATTCCATTGTCAGTAACCGCTTCATAGATTCGCCTCGTACTTTTCTTTCAAATATACTAATATGTCCTTCTTCTTCTTCAAGTTCCACTGCTATCAGAGATTGAAAATCATTCTGGCAATTATAATTTTGTTGGTTACGCGCCTGAATAGTTCAATTGAACTGCATCCAAACCATTCACGGAGATTGCGTAGCCACGAGATTTTACGTCTTCTCCGCTTTTTCTGCATTTGATTTTACTCTGCATTATATTCCTTAGTAGTCGTATTTTTCACCTCTCATGATGTGCCCTAAGTATTTCAATTTTCTGATTTTTATGAAGTGTAAAACTTCGCATTTTTTTATTAGTTGTTCGAGAATTTTATATCCATGATATTTTCAAAATACGTCGGTAACACCACATTTTGAATGCTTCTAGGATTTTTTAAGTATCCAAGCTTCAACTTCATACAAAAGGGTAAAAAAAATATAACATCGAAGCGCATTCTTATCCGGAGCGATATATTGATATTCCGATTGCAAAAAAGTTTTCTCATTCTATTAAAAGTTGACCCGTGCAATTTCAATGCGGCATCTTGTTTCTTTTGTCTGATCAGTATCTTCTGTGACACATACTCCAAGGTATTTGTACAAAGATATTTGTTTAATATCTGCATTATCTGGTGTCTGCATATATTATGTTATTAAGTGGCTCACCATTTATTATAAGGCCCTCACTGACCTCGGCAAGCGCTAATTCTGAGATGGCTTCACTGTATAAATTGAATAACAAGGGTGATAAAATACACCCTTGGTGGACCCCACGGCGAATCTGGATATCGTCGGTCAGTTCATTTTCAACTTTCACTTTTGCTTTTTGGTTCTAATAGAGGTTACATGATTCTAATGTCTCTACTATCTTTGATTATGTATTTTTAATTTACTGAAAACAGTGCATCTCGTGTTCCCAGTCCTTTCGTAAATCCATTTGTGTATAACTTATGCCTTCATATAATATCTTATGTATCGATTGTAAATTACTTTTACAATTTCAAGACATGACTCATTAAGTTTATGGTGCGATGTTCATTGCACTCTGTTGCATTTTCTTTTTTGGGAAGCAGTATGAATATTGACCGGAGCCATTCTTAAGGTATTATACCTGTTCTATATACGGTATTAAATAGATCTAAAAGAAGATTAATAGATTCAGTATTCACAATTTTAAGTAGTTCGATAGGATCTTAATCAGGCCCGGGAGATTTACCACCTTTAGCTTGTTTTATTGCATATTCAATTTCTTCTCGTATAATGTCAGGCCCAGGATCATCCTTAAATTCTTTGGTGGTTCTGTTCTCTCTTTGGTTTATATCTGTTATAAGTGCACCACGTTCATCTCTTAGTTGCCTAGTTTGAAGTGTTTTCTCATTGCTGTTAATTCTCTAATTTCTTTATGCCTGTTAAAAAAGTCATATATTTTTTTTCAAATTTCTTCTAGTTCTTGGTACTTCTCATCTAACATTCTCTCATTAGCTTCTGGAATTCTCTTTTTAATTAATCGATTAGTTTCATTAAATGTAATTGTATTTTTTGTTTTGGATGATTTTCTTTCACTTATTAATAGTAGTATTTCTTCAGTCATCCAGTCTTTATGTTTTTTTTTCTTTGGTTTTAAGTTTTTATTTGCTGTTTTAATTATTGCTATATTTATATTTTCCCATTTCCGATTAATGTTATATCTATTTTTATTCAGTTTTTGGACATTACGTAGATTTGCAGTAAGAGTTTTTACAGTTTGTTCCTTTGTTTGTGGTTCCCTTAATCTCTTAATATCAATTCTACTTTATGTGGGTTTTTTAATCAGTTTCCATTTGGTTCGTAATGTGACTACTATGGGGTTATGGTCTGAACCAATGTCTGCTCCAGAGTAAGTTTTGGCAGACAGTATAGAATTACGATCTCTTTGTCTAATGAGAACAAAGTCAATTTTATTTCGGATTATTCTATTCGTTGTATCACCGGGAGATTTTAATGTATACAAACTTTTTTTTTTGTAGCCAAAAAAGTGTATTAGCTATTATAAATTCCCCCGTCTGGTAAAATTGTATCAAACGGTCATCATGTTAATTTCTATTTCCTACACCACATTCCCCCACATATCCATCCACTCTTCCCTGGCCAACTCTGGCATTGAAGTCACCCATTACTATTGTAGTGTTATGTTTCCTAATTAATTTTAAGACTTGTTCCAAATCATGGTAATATAGTTCGATATCGTCGTCATTTTTATTTGTCGTAGGAGCATACACTTGAAAAAAATTTACTATGCCTTTTTTAAACTGAAATAGTATTGATAAGATCCTATCAGAATTAGGAGTAACACTTCTCACAGAGTAATTGACCTTTTTGCAACTAAGATAGCAACACCAATAGCGATAATTGACCTCGTGATTACCTGAATAATACATGGTCCCATTATTTGTAATTTGTTTGCCTGAACCTGGCCACTGTACGTCATTATACATAAAACATTAATTTGAAGGTTTTGCATTGCAAGCAGTAAGTTCGCTAATTTACCACTTGCGTACTGACATTCCAAGTTGCTTTTTTCAATGTCTTTAGTGCACAGGGATTTCTCTGATTTACGACCTGGGCGGCCCTGTGATCTACAGTTATTCCTCTGCTGCCGGATCTTGGATTCCGTGCTCCATAATCAGTAAGTTTGTTAACTCTACTTATCATTTGCCATTCATGACATTACTAGGGGTACTTTATGAGTCTTTAATGCAGTGGTTCCCTGTTGCCTTCTGCTTCCTTACACCGTTGACCTATTTTTAGATTCATCCGCCTTTAGGACTAGTTTCCCAACCCTTGTCAAAAGAGTGCCCTTCCACATATTATCTTATCCGCCCGCAGCCGTTGGTCATAAGTGAGGGATTGCTTATACCGGCAATCATTCGGTGAATTACCTAATGGTCCACGGGAGGTATTTTATTTCTCTCCCACCCACCGGTAAACCGGGTTGGGCATTCCCCTATCCGACACCTGGGGACGCGCTCTCTGGAGGTTACAGGTTCCTCCGAGAGGTTAATATGTCCTAATATTCTCCTAATATAATTTAATATCCTTGACATCTAGCTATTTAACATAAGTATTGTGTAATTAGTAATTCGAAAGAAAATGCAAAAAAGTATTTTTGAAGTGTGTATATTTTAGGCAATTCCTAGCTGAGCGCTTTCGGCTTTACAAAGCCATCATCAGAGCTATGCTACAATAAAATGTTCTTATAAGTACTAATTGGTAAAGATTATAATTTTTAACTTACGTCAATTTTTTAAATACCACTACAAAGGAGAGATCTCATTTCCTTAAATTTCAAATTATGATTTTTTAGGTGTTGAAATTCTTAAAACATATAAAAAACATATAAAAAGCCGACACTGGACTTCACAAACACGTTAAAAAATTGAAAAAATTTTTATCATAGTACGGGTGTAAGAACCCGACCATTGATTGATGTGAGGACGTAGACAGAATCGAACTAATGAAATCAAATGTCGGTCCTTTCAAACGATTTTTCAAAAGTGACAGTTGACAAATGTCATATATAGGAAATAGAGATTGTTTTTTAAATTCTTACAAAATTATTTAGTAGTTTGGAATTACTAGTAGTCATCAAAGACTTTCTAAAAATTAAGTTTTTAAATTAAATTTTATATGTTCATCACATCATACAGAATGACATTAGTTTGTAAATTCACTCAAGTCATTGCTCAAGGTCAATGTATGTTCAATCTGACAGCCATCCTTAAGAAACAAGGGCTCTAATTGTTCAACAACAATATAAAGAAGAAACATGGTATTAATGTTACGTTATCTGATACTTAAGTGTATTGAGAATTGTATCTCTTGATGGAAAATTGTAAGAAATTTGCATAAAAAAATTTTTTAAGAATGTATTTTCATGTTTCAATCTTATTATATATTTTTCATACTTTTATATTTTTAAACAAATTTTAAACTTTATTAGAAATTTACAACATTTTGTAATTCATTTGACAGTTATTCTTAATTGAAACATGAAAATACATTCTTAAAAAATTTTTTATGCAAATTTCTTACAATTTTCCATCAAGAGATACAATTCTCAATACACTTAAGTATCAGATAACGTAACATTAATACCATGTTTCTTCTTTATATTGTTGTTGAACAATTAGAGCCCTTGTTTCTTAAGGATGGCTGTCAGATTGAACATACATTGACCTTGAGCAATGACTTGAGTGAATTTACAAACTAATGTCATTCTGTATGATGTGATGAACACATAAAATTTAATTTAAAAACTTAATTTTTAGAAAGTCTTTGATGACTATTAGTAATTCCAAACTACTAAATAATTTTGTAAGAATTTAAAAAACAATCTCTATTTCCTATATGTGACATTTGTCAACTGTCACTTTTGAAAAATCGTTTAAAAGGACCGACATTTGATTTCATTAGTTCTATTCTGTCTACGTCCTCACATCAATCAATGGTCGGGTTCTTACACCCGTACCATGACAAAAATTTTTTCAATTTTTTAACGTGTTTGTGAAGTCCAGTGTCGGCTTTTTATATATTTTTTATATGTTTTAAGAATTTCAACACCTAAAAAATCATAATTTTGAAATTTAAGGAAATGAGATCTCTCCTTTGTAGTGGCATTTAAAAAATTGACGTAAGTTAAAAATTATAATCTTTACCAATTAGTACTTATAAGAACATTTTATTGTAGCATAGCTCTGATGATGGCTTTGTAAAGCCGAAAGCGCTCAGCTAGGAATTGCCTAAAATATACACACTTCAAAAATACTTTTTTGCATTTTCTTTCGACTTGTCATAAGTGTGTACAAAAAAATATCAGTCTTTTGATAATTAGTAATTTCAAATACAAAATTTTCTAATTATTTTTAAACACCCTATAAATCAGTATTGTGTTTTCCAAACAATATAACAATTGTCTTTGGTTTTTAGGTTATATATACCTATTATATTTCGTTTTGTAGATATTTAGATAACAAATAAAGATTTAATGTTTTTGCTCATTTTTAATAATACATGTTGTGCACAAGCTAAATTAAAATATCAAAAATTAAATAAAACGGACGTAAAAATTAGTTGAATTTAATAACTTATTATGTTACAAAATAATATTTACCTATCAGATAACCTATATTCATAAATACATTATTAACTATGTTAATAGCTATATTAATTACCTATGCTCATAAATATTCAAAATGTTGCCCATTAGGTTATTAGGTTCAAGATTTGTGTGGTTGATAAAGTACTATCGACAGCTGTTACGAATATTTATTATTTGAATAAAATGTATTTAGTTAATTTTTAGTTCTACCATGTTACCCAATATTTACCGTTGCTACTGTTCTATAAACCATGCCAAATATAATATCAAAACGTCAGAAAACAAACTATCACCGATTAGAGAAAAATTTAAATAGTTTAATAATTTAGCGGACATTAAGAGAACAGTAAGTAATGGGAATTAATTAGTTTTTTTTATATTCTTAATTTATATATTGTAGGAATTTGAGTTGTTTTTCGCAAATAAAAACAGTTAACTACAAATCCGTCAATTTCTGGCTGTACAATAAAGATAAATTCCCAACAAGCTCAAATTCTATTTATCACACGCGATTGCTGAATTACATTGCTGATTGCTCAATCTTACAAGGTCTACGAATATGAGTCCATCGGTTGCTGGACGAACCAAAATTGATCTGTGTCATGTGTGCCGTAAACCATATCGTAAAGACGGATGGTAGAATGTATAGAATGTAAAAAGTGGTGCTGTTTTGAATGCGTAAATGTACAGGATGATTCCGAAGTAATTAGTGATGACAGCTGGAAGTGCCCTCTTTTTGTAGACGCAGCCACTTAGAAGTCTCACCCACAAAGTTCCAAAATCAAGAAATCTTGTTCTGCAACCTTCTTAAAAAGGTTATCATTAACAAGCAGCAAAACAAATATGAAGCTTCAACTTCTGCAGGAAGAACGAGATCTATTACGTCAAGAAAGAGAGTTAACCAAGGAGTCTATAAGAAAAGAATCATAGAAGAAGATGAGTGCTCGAATTATAGTCAGGACATCGATGAAGAGGAAATAATTGAAACTAACCCTTTGGTCAATAAATTTCTTTCTTTAAATATAGATAAGCCCTTTATCGACAATGTTGCCCCTTTAACTCCAACACTTGGTAAGCGCCTGCCCACTTATAACGATAAAAGTTCAGGTATATTATATAAAAGAAGAGATCCTGGAGATACCCCTACTTTTAATGACAATCCACATGATTGGCCTGTTTTTATTAGTAGTTTTAAAAGATCTACTGAGCTATGTCAAGTAGATAATCATGAGAATTTATTAAGATTACAAAAATGTTTAAAAGGTCCAGCAAGAGTCAGTGTTTCAAGTTTTTTAATTTTACGTCAATCTGTGCCCCAAATTATAGCTAGGTAGATTAAAAATCCTTTTTGGAAGACCTGGGCCCTGATTCTATTTCATTTCGATGTCGAAATTTAAAAGCGACTACGCCATGACAGTCGCAATCGCTAGCGATTCTCATTCATTTCGATTTTAGTTAAAAGTGGGGACATTTACTTTATCATTTTGACACTGCTCAGAATTTGGGTTGGCCGTCTTGTTTATTGGCTGCACGCTTGTTAAATGTTTGTTTTGTTTACATTTTACGATTTTTGTTTCTTGTTTGAGATGTTAAATTTTTAGTGGCCATTCTCAATGATTATATTTTGAATTTAAAGAAAATGGATGGATGCTGTTGGTGATGGTGGCACTAAATTGTCTGTGGACCAAAAAGAAATTATGATGGCTTTTGACTTAGTGGTTATATTATATTTTTAAATTTACTGCAGCTTAGTATTGGTATTACTAAAAACAATACATTACCGCTCTAAAAATTCTTGATGAGTTTAAAGATTATTTTATATCTCCAAATAAGAGTATAGAATTAAAATAAATTATTACAACCAAATTATTTATTATTTCTATCTTCCATTACAGCCTGTTGAATATATTCAAAAATTGTGGTTTCCAATTCAGTTTTAATATTGGGACATTTTATTTCCTTAATTTTTACACCACAGTATATTTAAAAAAATAATCAGTAGCATCTGGCTTGGGGCCCCCAGGTACCGCAGTTCTATTTTTATAGGTGTTAAAATTTCGACCAATTATGTGCCAAATCACATACAATTTCTGATAAAACGCAGCCATATTAATACTTTTTGCCTCAGTTTTCGTTGCAACAATCAAACAAAACAACACCGCCTAAACTGAACCTAACCTCGCTTCTCCCAGTCCCGCCTAACCTTCTTATCTATGCAGTCCCGCTAGTAATGTCAGATTAATTTCGACTCGAAATTAAATTTCAACCACTTTCTTGAAGTTGAAATTAATTTCGATAAATCGAAATTTAGTGACGTCCTTTGGTTAGTTCAGCTGAAATCCACTAGGCTCGCAAAGTCGCATTTCGACGTCGCCATATTGATTTCAACATGTTTTCAGTCGAAATCTCAATTAGAATCAGGGCCCTGAGCAAATTATTGAAGCTCATATAAATTCTATTCGTAGATTACCATCTCTTAAATCGAAAAAACTTGAAACTCTGCTGGAATTTGCTTTAGCAGTTAAAAATTTATGTGTTTGATTGGAAGCATCTAATTTAAAAGACCGCCTTAATAACCCTACCCTTATGGATAAATTACTAGAGAAACTACCTTCACAAATTAAAGTTAATTGGGCAATATATCGCAGTGCTTTTCAAAATTTCAGGAATTAAGTGAACTTGCTGATTGGTTGTATAATGTAGCAACAAATGTTTGTTCTGCTCTTCCTACACTAGCACTTAATGACCAAAGTAATAAAAAAAGGCAATTTAATAATAATGCGCGTGCTAATATACATGAACCAAATGCCTCCAGTGAAACACATAATTGTAGACTGTGTAATCAGAGAGATTATAAAAATATTGCAGGTTGTGCACCATTTCAGATATATTCATTATCTCAAAGATGGGAGGCAGTTAAAGCTTTAAATTTATGTAGGCTTTGCTTAAAGAAACACAGATTTCCCTGTAAGTATCCTGTAAAATGCAACAAAGAAGAATGCCAAAGGAAGCATCATCCTCTTTATGAATTTTCAGAACAAGTATCTAATAAAAGTACAAAGCTTATCAAAAAGGAAAACGGTATGCAAAGAGTAGAATCACACCTCTTATCTGCAGATGAAGAAAGTAATGCATATCAAGGAACACGCTTTCGAATACTTCCCGTTGTTTTATGAAATGGATGTAGGGAGGTCTGCACATTTGCCTTTCTAGATGAAGGGCAAAAGGGTTACTTTGTTAGAAAAAAGTATTGCTAAAAAGCTAAATATAATGGGAAAGCCACAACAACTTTGCTTAAAATGTACTGGAAATCAACAACGCTTAGAAGATGCGTCAGAAAAAATATTCTTTTCTATTTCTGGGAAAAGAATTTTACCACTAACCAACCAGAACGGTAAGAAAATTAGACCTTCTAAAATAAACTCTACATGCAAAGGCGATTAAAAAAGCTTTCCCCATTTAAAAAACTTGCCTTTCAAATCATATAAGAACGCTATTCCACAGATCTTGATAGGCTTAGATAACTGGGACTTGGCGTTACCACTTCGAGTGAAGAAAGGTCGAGTTCAACCGATAGCTGCAAAGTCCAGGTTAGGTTGGACTATTTTTGCAATGTTTTCAAATAACGATGTGGAATTACACTACACTTACCACATTTTCGAATGTAGTTCTGAAAGCATTACTAACCAAGAACTCTTTAATACTGTAAAACATTTCTTTTTAGTTGAAAGCCTCGGAGTTCAAAATATTAAACCGTCTGTTTTCAAAGAATTGGATAGGGCTATTCGTATACAAGAAAGCACCCTACTTCAAATTGGTAACCAATATACAATTGGATTACTCTGGAAATACGACAACTTGAAACTCCCTAATAGTAAACCCAGGGCTATTAAAAGACTGGAGTGTATACAGAGAAAAATTAAGAAAAATCTACAACTAGGTATCAAAATCAATCAACAAATTCAAGATTTTCTAGAAAAGGAACATTTTAGAGGACTGTCAGAACAAGAACTCTAACAGCATCAAGAAAACACATGGTATCTTCCCATATTTCAGGCCTTTAATCTTAACAAAACTGACAAATTCAGATTCGTTTGAGATGCAGTAGCAACCGTACAGGGAATATCCTTAAATTCTATGTTATTAAAAGAAGATGACCAACTTGCTTTTCTATTAGGCGTCCTCCTACGATTTCGTGAAAGGAAGATTGGCTTTTCTGGAGACATCAAGGAAATGTTTCTTCGTGTAGGTATAATAGAAGAAGATCAACATGCACAACGATTCTTGTGGCGGTTGTTCTGATAATCCTTTGGAAGTTTACGTCATGACTGTCATGACTTTCGGAGCTACTTGCTCACCTAGTTGTACACATTTGTTAAAAACGCTAATGCGAAGAAATTTAGTGTACAATATCCTAGCACTGTTGATTCTATAGTAAATAATCATTATGTCGATAATCTCCTTAGAATCAACAGACACTGAGGATAAAGCCATCCAATTAGCAAAAGAAATTGCCTTAATTCACGACAGCGGAAATTTTGAAATAAGAAAATGGAGATCAAACTCTAAAAAATTAATGAAAATCATGAACACTACTCTAGATCTAGGATCTAGGTTAACCTAGATCTAGGGAACAATAAGAGCATGGAGAAGGTTCTAAGAGTGTATTGGGATTTAAACGGAGATAATTTTATTTTCAATTTAAAATGTAATAAAGGAAACATAGATGTTTTAAGTGGATTAAGAAAGTCAACAAAGCGAGAAATTTTACAAATCTTAATGTCTATACATGACCCTTTAGGTTTGTTAGCAAACTTTTTGATTTATGTGAAGATCCTTTTACAGGAAATATGGAGGAGTAACATTTCTTGGTATCACCCAATAACCAATGATCAGTTTCAAAAATGGATTATTTGGTTGAAACAGCTTCCAGAAATAGAAAAAGTTTCAATTTCAAGATACTTTTTTAATAATTGATATGAGGTTAAATGCTCGAATAAAATGAACTTTGAAAAATAAGGCAATTATATCGAGCACAAATTTAATTAAATCTTGCCCAAGTATTTTCGCTTAATATAGCATCTTCAGGGCATTTCATCAAATATGGGCTATACAGCAAGCGTAGAATGTGATGAATATGAATGATAACATGAAATTGTACAAACACTAGACTAAAACAAGGAAAAACAGTTTAAAATAAGTTAAAATATTTTTACTTTCTACATTCTTTGGCGGTATCAGGAGAGAGAATAATATTCTCCTTAAGGAGGGAGGAAATTGTACGCTGTAACCAATATTTTAACTGCGTGTGTTCCAAGAAATACGTTTGCTTTAACCGAATTGTTCATTATAAGCAATATAAATGCGTATTTTATTTTATAAGACCTACTATTTGTTTTCTTATATCCGGTTGTACGTCATAGCCGGTATCGTTGTAAACGATTTTGACTGTATATTATTAAAAATTTTTTATTAAAAATCCTTTATAAAAGGTATATATTTAAAAACCCAATCGGGTAATGTTACACAAAAGTTTTCGGAATCCATATTACATCATCAGTGTCCGAAAATGTATATAACCACTTAATTAAAAAAAAACGTGAAATTTAAATTTTGTCCAAGATTAATGCAAAATGTGGTTAATACTTACTAGGTATACATGTATGTAGCCACTAAATATGTGGGTTAAAACCCATTAAAAATTATTTGTTTACATTATTTGTTATTAATTATTGTGATGTTAAAGTTACCGTTAGATTTGGTAACATGGCGACGTATGACTCCATAATATGAAGTTGCTAGTCCTGAGACAGGTGTGTCTACGAGGACTTAATGAAAGCAACTGACTGAAATGACAATCTTGACAAGTAGGTCGTAACAGAGCAGTCAATGTAACTTTATGTGTCTACTAAAGACAGAAGCCAACGGTATTTAAAATTGTAAAAGTTAAAATAAAATAATATAACAGTATCAACCATAAACGTTGTTGTTTTAAATCATGTATGTGAAATTAATTGTAGTGAGAAAATTATGTGGTTATAGTTAGGCAACCAACTATACATGTGTCTAGTAGTGTTATGAAATAAAAATTCTAATATAAGTATAAGGCCCTTTATGTTTCTTCAATATTTGGTACCTGGAAAATGGAAACTACACATATGTGGAAAGTTGGGTTCTTGAAAATTTATTGTTATTGGTTGCATAGGAATCAATATATTTTATATTTGAAAGTGTTGAAAGAGTGAATGAAATAAAACTTTTGTAATATAATGTTCATGAAAACTTTAACCTATAACTTAATTATAGAAAACCCTGTATGACAAAAGGCAACATTTGGTACATGGTAAATGCAAAACTTTTTATAATTTAGAGGTGACAAAAAGAAGCATGGAAAACATTAGGTAGAGGAGGTCAAACTTGAAGATTGGGTTGATTAGATTGAATTTTGTTAAATCATCGTTTCTGCGAATATTATTTTTTGCAAAGTTTTTGTGTCCTTTGTTTCTGTTTTTTTTTAAGTTAGTTCTAAATAATGAGTAAACTTAAGTACATATATAATAACATCTTTAATACTACATATTGAGTTAGAACTGATGAAGCTTTAGAAGTATAAAGCGAAATGTCTTCTATAAACTTATGAAGTAGTTGACTTCTGTTTTTTTATTTTGCCAACCTGAACGACCGATTAACCTCTGAATTCACTAGTTAAATACTTTATTAATATATATAGTATATATATATATATATATATATATATATATATATATATATATATATATATATATATAGTTGGGAGATTAAATAATTATAACCATATTTTAGCATATCCTGAAGAAGCTAATAAATTTTTGTGAAAGCTAAATAAAAGAACAAAGAGTTTTACCATTTCTGTCCTATTAATGACTGCAACCTCAAAAGAAATAGTTTACCTAACGTGTCACTCAATAATACCTAACTACTATATATAAAATATATATTGTATGGAAATCACATTCCATAGTTTGCAATTTGTGACATTCGGCCATGGCTCCCTCCATCAAACTTCACTCTTATGGGAAAATTGTTATTTTTTACAATATACTAATTTAAATACTTAAGCTTAAATTCACGTAGTAAATAAAACATCTAGTAAATTATATTAGAATTTCAACAGTTCGTTTCATCCGCAAGCATGAATACATTTTGAAAACTTAGCACAAGGTGACGTCATGCGCGTGAGTGTACGAGTTTAGTGCGTGGCAATATCATATCTGGTATCCTTATATCATGTGCCGCTACTACATAAAAATAAACAAAAAAAAATAAATTTTTTGGCATTAATATCGCAAAAATCGCGGAACATGGGTGCTTCATAAATCAAAAATAGACTTTTTAGAAAGATGGCATAGGAAAATTCAAAGATGTGAAAATAAAGCGTCAATGGGAAACAAGGAATAATAAAGGACTTACAAGAGGAATTTACCAAAAACAAAGACAGCAATAAAAGCAAAGAGAATACGATATTCAGGACACATTGAAAGAATGGGAAAGAAAAGAATGTTTAAATAGTACTCTGACGAAAGGAACACAAAAAAATAGGTAAGATAGATCAAGAAAGAGATGAAAGGACAGCGTATATGAAAACTTACAAAAAAGTAATATTGAAAATTAGAAAGAAAAAGCATTGGACAAAAATTAAGGAAAGGAACTAGTTAAGGAATGTCTGGAAACACTAAAAGAAATTTTAAAAGTATTTTATGTAATAAACAAAAATGTAAAAACTAATTGTAACAAAAAATGTAAATATTTCAGCCCTAGACCTTCAAGGCCAGTTGAGCTTTATAAATAATAATAAGTAGAAAGTAGAAATATCTCTCATATCTTCGTAAAATGTTATAAAAAAATTAGTGTATTTAATGACCGTAACTTAATAAAATAACTTATTTTTACGATTTCTTTTAAAACATTTTAAGGACAATGGCATATTTTTAATTGCTAATGCGTAGCGGTGAGTTACGCAATGGATTCTAACACAATTGCGTGCAAAATTTTATAGCTTGGCCTGTAAAATATGGGTATACCGACATGTCCTCACAAAAGACCAAATTTTGAGAATAATTTGGAAAATATTTCCAACTATTAGGAAATATTTCCTTATTATAGGAAATAAATCAAAACGTGTGATAATTCAGTAAATTTGTACTGTAAAGTGATACTAGTAGGAAAGTTTTGGGGAAGTTCTGATTTTTTTATTCCATATGTGTTTTGGGGTGCTAATTCTGAATCTGAGGTTTGCGGACAAAATTTCGTGACGCAACATTTAAAAAAACGTTTTTTTTTTTCTTTCTTCCGGTTTTTTGCTTAAAACTCGAAAGTTGCAAGTTGAAAATTGGCAATTTGTACCGGTGTGACTGCAAAACCCACTTTTTAGATTTGTATTGAAAGGTTTTCAGTTAATTTCCACACAGAGTCACACGGATAATTCACGTTTTGACTCAAATATTATAGCTAGATTGCAAAAAATCAAAATAACTCAGTTAAAAAGCAGTTAAAGCCGCTTTACATTCCAAACGGCAACAATGTGCTAAACTGTTGTAGACGTTGTAGTATGTGTGTACGTTTAGCGCACTATCTGGATGGCACTCGATCGGCATTCGGCACCGCACACACGCATACAAACTATACGACTACCTACGCGAGTCAGTTTGAGATCGTGCGGGGCTCGCTTGAGTAGCTGCGCCGGCGAGCGTGTTACCTGTGTGACTGCGTGCCTAGTCTCTTTGTATTGTTTATAAACAATAATACGATTTCTACAAGTTATGTTTACACGTGGTGTTATAAATGGCTTCTGACGTTTGTTTTATTTGTGATAAAGTACTGAATAATGATGTTGAAAAGGTGACAACGGTGCGGGAAAAAGGTTTAAAAACATTTATTGAGTCGAGCAAAAAGAGGAAGGATGATCATCATGTTCAGCTAAGTAAAAAATCTGCAGTTGAGGTTCATGAGAAATGTCGCAAAAACTACAATGATGTAAAAATGATTACCGCATATTTGAAGAAAGTTGAGGAGAGTAGGGAGCAAGTTCAAAGGCGTTCTACTGAACCACCTTTCAATTTTAAAACTCAATGTTTTATGTGTGGTCTCGTCATAACACCTGAGTTTATGAAATAGCAAAGAAAAAAGAAAGCCAATCGCAATAGGGTGTATCAGATTCGAGTTCTAGAAGTCAAAGAAACTGTTATTAGAAGAGCAGAAGAACGTGGTGATGAGTATGAAAAGCCATAATCAAACTCCTTTTGCCTGTCTCAGACCTGGTAGCTTCTGACTGTCGATATCATAGTTTATGCATCAGAAAACTGTACAATCGCCCAATAACTCATAAAAAGTATAAAAAAACGGGTGTAAAAAATTTGCCGATGATGTTGAAAGAACAATGGAATATGTTTACAATTATTTAGAGAATAGTGAAGGGGAGTGCCAGTTTTTGCTCGATGAGTTGATGACCCAAGTGAGTGGGGATGGCAAAAAACTAGTAGTGGTCTTGTCCCAGTACCAACTACTTTGGACCCTGCACCAAACTCAATACTCCGGTACATTTCATGTAAATGTAAAAAGGGCTGTCCACGTAATTGTGGATACAGGAAGGTGGGACTCCATTGTTCCTCAATATTCGCATCATGCGAAGGACTGTGTAACAATGTTGAGCCCCCAGAAGACAGCTCTGACATAGACGTAGAAGAAACTGAAGAAAGAGGGAGAGGTATGTTGGATCTGACAAGTTATTTTGTAGTCATTCATCTCTCCTTGATATATGATATGTGTCTCTCCTCTTTTTATTTTCTAGGAGAACGACTCCCGACGCGGACGATGGAGCAATCAGACTAAGAGCCAGGACCCGATACCATCGAAGAACCTCACTACGATGCGGAAGGTATGTTTAATCTCACAATCTATTTTGCAATCTTCATCTCTTCTTGATAAATGACTTAACTTTAAACTTTTATTTTCCAGAACAAGCAGAACCATCATCGTTGTCGAAGAACCTCAGCTAGGGGCTTCCAAAAGACAACGGCTCATATAAATTTTGCATATTATAATTTATAATCATAATAATATATGATCATAAGTAACGAGATTTTAAGTTTTATTTTGTTACGAGTTCTACCTACCTACTTAATTTGCATAAGCTTTCCCTTTTTTCTTTTTAATTACTTGTGTGGAAAACCAGGTGACATTTATCAAATGACAGCATCCATAAAAATTAAATATTGAAATGTAAAAAGTGGATTTTGCATAAAATGCTAAAAATTTACAATTTTCAACTCGCACTAGAAACCGAACGATTTGTCTGAAAAAAAAACTGTATACTGGTATTTGTAGAAAATTTCAAGTATTTTAATTTCTGTAAACAGACCATTTACCAAAAGTTGACAGTTTTCGAGTTTTAAGCAAAAAACTCGAAAAAAAGAAGAAAAAAAAACGGTTTATTCTGTGTTTTTTATTGTTGCGTCACGAAATTTTGTCCGCAAACCTCAGATTCGGATTAAGCACCCCAAAAAAAGTATGGAATAAAAAAATCAGAACTACCCCAAAACTTTCCTAGCAAAAATACAATTTAACTGAACTATGAGTCAAGCGTACGTTGGTTATAAGAACTAGAAAATGCCGTCTTTTAATGATAATTTTTGTTAGCCATTTAATTAACAAATTTCCATATTTTATTGAGCGGTGTATTTTTATTGATAGTATTTACAAAGTTGATCCAAGATATATTTTTATTCGTAAGAATAACTTTGCATTTGGCTTGGATGTGTTTAAATTTTAGATAATTTTTAAGATTTGAGACAATATTATACTCTCGAAAAGCCTTTTTTCGACAAAATATTAAATTTTTACATTCGTCGTTCCGACATACGAGAAGACCGGATTTTGGTTGAAATGATTTTTGAGTAATAGCAAAGTCTGCAACTTGGCTAACTGTTTTTATCAACTTATTAAACATTTCCAAAGATGTAGCATCTATAGAATGAGTCTCTGGAAGGCATTTTTCTAAGTAAATTTTAAATATAGACCAGTCCGCTGAAGACTCTTTCCATTTTGTGGAGGTATGGATTGTTCTTGGAAAATATTTCAAATCTATGGTAATTTGGATAGGGGCGTGGATTGTACCTAGTGAGTAATTTAGAGGATTCCAGGTAGTAAAGTCTGTTAAATAAGAAGATACTAATATTAAGTTCATCATTGAAGGACGTTCATGTGGTCTAGATATTTTGGTTGGTCTTCCGCCATTGAGTAAAATTAGATTAGTATTGTCTAAAGCATCAGCTAGAATATTACTTTGTGCACTATCCTGTATAGAACCCCACCTATAGTGATGACTATTAAAGTCACCATATTAAAGTCCAAATAAATTTTCTCAATCTTTGGATGAGACATATCGCACTAATAATGCAATAGTGTCGTAACTCAAAAAAGATGATTTTTTAGAATCAACGAAAAACGCATTAATCATTTCCTATTACAGGTAAGAAACAAATTAATGCATATTATGTTTTCAATTAATTGTAAAGGAAGTTTCTTTGTACTCTTAGTTAAATAAAAATACTGACAGTGAAGTTTTTTAAAAATTTTGAGTTAACACTGTATTGCTCTAAGCAAAATGTTCGAAATGAAATATTATTTTTAGTTATGACATTGTTTATGAAACATTGTTTGTTACTACAATTTGATTTAATATTTTTTTCTGCAGTTTACATTCGTTTTTGGACTTACAATTTTGGGAAGTGATTCTTGGTATTTGTTAACATTGAATCTAAATAGATTTTATTACACATTAACAATTACCGAGAATTGTTGTTTTTGATACTAATAATCAAATCAGGACTGTTTTTAATTACGTTTATATTATAATCTAACAAATTTAGATACAGATAACAAAACACAGTATTCTTGAACATTTTTTACCTAATCTATATAATATTTAACAAAATAAACCTTCCAAAAAAGAACACAAAATCTCATCATATTCAAGTAATTCATAGTTAATTAAAAGGACATACATACTAAAAAACATTATTTAAACTTAGTTTTAATCAGTCTAAAAACCAATTATTGCTGATAAAAATTTTAGTTTTTAATCGGTCAAATCCCTATAGTAAGTTTCCCCATAAATCCTGAGTATTATGTTTTTGTCAAGAAATTCTCATAAGTCCCTTTTCTTATTTTGAGTTAAATATATCTTGCTCGTGTACTTTCGTGTCAAACCATTAGCAAATAACGAAGTCTGGTTTTCAGTTCGTCGTAAGCTATGTACGAAAACTTTTTGGTAATCTTCATCTTCGTAAGAGTTGGAAAGTAAATGGATGTTCGTTTTCAACACGAAACACCTTAATGTCATGCCATTTTATTTTGTCTTTCTCTTCATTAACATTAAAATTGTTACCCCACTCTTCTTGAAGTAATTTTAGATTGTAAAATTTTTCATTAGTAATTTCGCTAACGAAATGAATAACGCATTTACGAAACGTTTTAATTGCTTTTCTATGACGCTTTGCACATTGTCACCTTCGTTTTGAGAGTGATCGCGAATCAGAAATTTATGGGTTATGCTTTTGACATTCATTTTCTGTACTGCGTACGCATATGGTGTAAGGATATATTTATTTTTTTGCTGCTTGCAACAAAATAAATACCGAATACAAAAAATAATATCAGAATAAAATATAAAGACCAGTTCTCTACCAGGAGTAGCCTGTATAATTTTTTCTATATATTACAGAGTGCAACTTCCAATCTCATTCTCTGTTTCACTGTTCAGGTTAATTTCTTGAAGTCCTTGATGACTCATAAATGGTTAAGGTATAGGTGGCGGTTGTACTTTCGCAAGGTCACTGTTTTCTATTTGGGCACCAGATTCATTATTTGTACCCTCCAGTGACAATAATGAGATTTCTTGCTCGTAATCCTCAGCATTTGTTGCCGTAGCAACAAGTAATCGCCCACGACTCAGGTATTGAACCTAAAAATGAATAATATAATATTATTATATTAAGTGTGCAGGTACTTGATGCAAGAATGTCACAAAGAGTGTAGTAACTATAAATTTACGAAATAAAGTAGTTGGTATGCTTTCTTTATAACACTGCTACACATTTTAAATAAGTTATTATTATGTGGCGATCAACAAATAGATAATGATTAATAAATGTTTTACAAACAATAACAAAAATGATTTAAATTGATGATTCAACAATAATGTAGCATGTCAAAAATAATGAACTGAACCAATAATAGTATCGTTAGTAAAAATAATAATTTAAAAAGTTCTGGTGTAAATCAGTAATAGTGTAATAACTAGAAAAACAACAATGTTATGATTAGATTTAAATCAGCAAGAATGTCTTCTTCTTCTTCTTCCTATGCCGTCCCCATTAACGGAGGTTGGCGACCACATTTTTAAAAGCTTCTCTGTCTTTTGCAACGTGGAATAATTCGTCTACAGTCATGTTTGTCCAGTCTCGAATATTTCGCAGCCATGACTTCCTCTTTCTACCTATTCCCTTTTTGCCATCGACTCTACCCTGCATGATGACCTGCAGAAGACTATATTTATTATTTCTTAGTATGTGTCCAAGGTATGCAGTCTTGCGTACTTTTATCGTTCTCAACAATTTTTTGACTCGACCCATTCTTCTCAACACTTCCTCATTGGTGACCCTGGCAGTCCATGGGATTCTCAACATTCTCAAGAATGTAAGCAAGAATGTAATAACTCAAAATATAGCTATGGATATTACATACCTGATTCAGCAATAACGTGGAAACTCGAAATGATGAGAAAAGCAACACGTGCGTTACCGATCACTATTGGTCGCAACTAAAGATAACACGATATTGTGAGGGGAGTGACGACAGTTGGTCAGTCATGAATAACGTCTTATGGCACCATGTTTTATTTATTTATTGTACTATTAAAACAACAGTTTTATTGAGTTGTAGGGAATTGAATTTTTCGTGGGAATATAGTGTTATGTCAATTTCAAAACATTTTTAGTTGCGACACTATTGTATTATTAGTTCGATATATTTTCGGAGGTTTGGAAACACATAGTATTGATAATTTTACTTGTTCAAGAAAAACACCGCAAACCTCTATATTTGAATTAATATTTTGAATTTTATACCTGAAAAGGAAATGTTGTTTGCAACTAAAACAGCAACGCCTCTATAGCCATCACATCGATCAAGTCTAACATTATTAAAACCCCTAAAAAAATATATAATTTTTATTTTGTGACAAAACCAAGTGTCATTCAGAAGAATGACCTTAATTGTATAAGTTTCTAGAAAATTAAGCAAATTAGTCTTTTGTTTTATAATAGATTGACAGTTTCACTAAAGAATATAAAGGCCCGTTTTCACGGTACACTTTGGATGATCATCCCGGGTGAATCATCCAAAGTGAAAAATAAATGAATCGTATAAACTATTATTCATCGACAGTGATCATCCAAAATGAATATTGAACGAAGTTGAACCGAGTTCTACTTTTGTTCACTTTAGGGGATGCATCGCGGATGAATCATCCAAAGTGAACCATGTAAACATGCATTTGTTGCTGTAATTCATCGGTAGTGACTAGTGAACGGCGGCAACAGGTCCACGTGGTTGTGTATTGTCGCGTTTGAAGTGCGTAGTTGTTGTGTTTGTACGCTTGCTATCATGGTTTTTAAGTGGAAAGACGACCATACTCCTCTAATTTTGAGTTTAATGAAAGACCGACAGTGTCTTTGGAACACTAAAGCAGAGACATATAAAAATAAAACCCATAGAGAAAAAGCGTTAAAAGAAATCGTTGAGGAGCTGAATCTTCAGGGAGTGATGGTGGAAGATATTAAGTTAAAAATAAAAACAATTCGTACCCGATATTCATCTGAACTGGCTAAAGTAAATCAATCCGTAAAAAGTGGTACAGGGCCAGATGACGTTTATGTCCCCAAACTTTTTTGGTACAAACAAGCCGATTCATTCTTACGTGCAGTTTGTGTACCGAGGAGCAGCTCAGCAAGTACAGTAAGTATAGCATTTTTTTATTTTCATACTACTAGCAATTATAAGTACATATATGTATTAGGTGGGTCGTAGGGTATTGTAGTAAGTTGAAAATAAAAACCATATCGATTTAAAATAGCTGAAATATAGTTGATCGTTTTAGACGTAAAATGTCCCACTTCATCTTGGTTGCTTACCTTACACGTATAAACAACAAAACCACAGAAAAATTAGTTACCAATTTTTATTAAGTAAATAAACAATTATACAAGAATAAGCCATTTAAATCATTTTCCACTGCCACGGTACAATTTCAGTTGAACAGAACAGATCTGCATAATCATCACGTACAGCGGCAGCAACTTTCTTGTGGTTGTTACTTGTAGCAAGTGTTATGTCTCTGAGGCCGTCGTGTGTAGTTTGTCGCCATATTCCAGGTACAATTCTGCCTTCCTCCCATAATTCAACATCAATCAATCCCTCAGTTACGTATGGTGCTTTGCAAGTAGAGGTTTGTCTGAGCCAATTATGAAGAACACAAGTAGCTTTCACCAGTAATTCAGTTGTTTCTACTTTGAGAGGAATAGGCTTTTCGAATACTCGAAAACGAGACACAAGTATGCCAAATGCATTTTCTGATAGGCGACGAGCTCGAGATAGCCGATAATTAAATACCCTTTCCTTCCTAGTTAATGATTTCTTGCTATAAGGTTTCAAAAGATAGGTTCTAAGAGGAAAAGCGTCGTCCCCAAGAAAAACACCATTTTCAGGTATATTTAACAAATTATTCTCCAGAGCTTCGTTAAATGTACATTTGGAAAACACTAATGCGTCATTTGCTCTGCCATTTGTACCGACGTCAATATATAGGAAGTTATAATTAGCATCCACAATTGCAAAAAGAATAGTGCTGAACGTTTGTTTATAATTGAAAAAATACGATCCCGACTTCGCAGGACAGCGAATAGCAATATGTTTCCCGTCCATAGCGCCACAGCAATTAGGGAAGTTCCAAAGGGTATAATATTCCTTCATTACTTTTGTCCATTCATTAGTAGTGGTAGGCACCTGTAAAAGACAAAACTGTATACGTATGTGTATTATAAGTGGGTAAAAATTCGAGCAACTTCGTTTTGTATGATAATATGCGGTATCTGTTTCAGGTTCCGAAATGTAAAAGGAGCCCAACGCCACAGAATCCAGATACTGAAGATGTCAATTATGAAGGAAATAATACTGATACCGAGGTTATCATACCTGCGGCAGCAAATGATGTCATACCGACAGATGATGGAGTACTACCTAAAGAAAGCGAACTGGCACAGCATAACAAACGAATCAGAAAAGAGAGTCCCCAAGCAAATTTGAACACCCCATTTTCAAAAAAGCATCGTTTTTCTGGAATTTCAGCTATTGAAAAAGCAATAGATAAATTAAGTGCAATTGCTGCACAGAATGCAAGCACAGATAACGAATTTGATCATTTTTGTCGAAGCCTGTCAGTTCAGCTTAAAACCATGCCTCTGGACCGCGCCCTGATATGTCAAGAAAAGCTGCAAAAGGTTATGATGTAAGAGCGCATGTATCTCTTCAACTTAGAACAGACTCGCTCAAAGGAATCTACTCCATCACTGTATACAGTATATTCGACTAACAGTGAGACGTCAGTTTCTACACCGACTACTACAATGGAAAGATATGAAGAGAGTGCTCCTTATGATATATTATCCGAAGCATTCTCGACTATTCACAATTACCAATGAATTTATGTTTGATTTTAATTTTTGAATAAAATGCCTTTTGGATAAAGTTTTAATACGTTTTTTTTTTAAATATGTAAGAAAGAATCTAATTAGGTACTAACCTTGATACAGTATTCAAGTATTTCGTAAATAGCAGCTAATACTTCTGGCATAAAATGGGAAATGGAGCATTTAGGTACACGATACAAAGCTTCGAGTGTTGAAAAGCAATCTCCTGCTGCAAGATATCTTAGTACAATTTGCAATTTCAGTCTTGGATGAAGAGATTCTCTCATGGTTGTGCTTTGCTTTTGAATTAACGGTGTGACTTTGGTAAGTAGCTCTTCAAATTGCACTTCAGACATTCTTAGATGGTTTTGTAACATGGCTTGATCTTCTGTAGACCATTCCTTTAACAAACACGTTGACGCCCCCATTTTGTAGCGTCGAAGTATCCACGGCCTTACCCACCAACGTCGTTTTTTTCTAATCTTCTGTTTTTCAAGTACATTTTCAAGTTCATTTAAAAGATATTCACTTATTATACCAATTCCAGCACGTACAACTTCAGTCGGCGCCATTTGTAAGTGAACAGACTAGTTCAGTCTTGGTGATACATGTAAACGATAATTACTTTCATCGTCGTAGTCACTTTGGATGATTCATCCGGGATGATCATCCAAAGTGTACCGTGAAAACGGGCCTTTAAGTGTTCTATGATTCCCCATCATTATTGTTGTCTGATAAACAAGAAAGTATATATCTAATTTTATTTTAAGTGACTTTTTGGAATTTACCCGAGACTAGTTGGGGTCAATTTGTTTAATTATTCTTTCTAAAGCAAATGTAATTTCTTGTAGAATTTGTAATTGTATTTTTCTTTATATGTCATAAACTCATTCCGATTTTGGTTAGGAATTATAAGATGTGACAATGATTTTGTTTTAGAAGTTGAAATAAATTGTAAGGCAGTCTTACATTTAGTGGGGGATATGACTTTTCGTTTAAGAGGATTAGAACTTTGTTTAGGTTTAGAAACGAATGAATTGTTTACGGTAAGGTCATTTGCGCAATCGGGAGTTGGGGAAAGTTATTTACGTTGCTAAGGAATTCAAATTTATTATGTGTCGTGATTTTGGCATAGGATGGCTTTTTTGCTATATACTCATTTTCTTTAAATGTAGTATTCTCAATCGCCATTATTTTTTTTAAGTTTATATTGATGTTGATAAGCTGGACATTGTTTTGAGTGGTATGATCGTTTGTTTTACAGTGGAGACAATATTGTGAGTTACTACAGCGGGAGTTTTCTTCGTGTTCTTTGTAACAATGTTTGCATAAGCTGAAAGTAAACTTACACTGTCTAAGAATACGACCAAATTTAAAACAATTTAAACACTGTACTACAGGGTATATTTATTTTTCAACTTGAAACCTCACCAAATCTAACGTAATATAATGAGGAATGATATTTCCTTCAAATGTTACAATTACCATTTGTCCAGAAATAAAAATAGTTTCATTATCTAAATCGATAAGCTTTCTTTTCATATGTCTTACCTCGGTTATTTTTTTATCGGAAATAATATCATTCATCATATAATATTGGTCCAAAAAGTATCAACTTGTCTAATTATTCCTTTTTTGTGATTAAAAAAAATTCGGAAAATAGGCAATAAATTTATTAGAAATACTTATGTCGTAATTGACTAACCTATTTGCACAAGTGTAAAAATTAAAAATTATTTTCACTTTATTTTTACCGACGAGTTTAATATCGACATCTTTCGTAAAAAATATATAAATGAATAAATAATGACCTACTCGAACTGATGAACTATACAAAAACAAAATAAAAGCCTTTATCAAAAGAACTGTCTTCTTCTTCTCGTGCCACTTCTAGCGGAGATTGGAAATCATCATGGCCACTGCGACTTTGTTAGCAGCGCGCCTAAAAAGTTCAATCGAACTACACCCGAACCATTCACGTATATTACGAAGCCACGATATTTTTCTTCTTCCCACACTTCTTTTGCCATTAATTTTGCCCTGCATGATGTTTCTTAAAAGTTCGTACTTTTCACCTCTCACAATGTGCCCCAAGTATTCTATCTTTCTAGTTTTTATCTCATTTAGAATTTCGCATCTTTTGTCTAAAGTTTGTCTATAGCACCACATCTCGAAAGCTTCGATGTTTTTTATGGTCAACTGTTTTAGTGTCCAAGCCTCTACTCCATATAACAGGGTAGAAAAGACATAACACCGCAGCTTTCGTATTCGTAACTTTATATTGATATCACGATTGCAAAAGAGTTTGCGCATTCTATTAAAGACTGATCTAGCGATTTCTATTTTACATCTAATCTCTTTTGTTTGATCAGTCTCGTCTGTGATCCAAGCACCTAGATA
Source organism: Diabrotica balteata (assembly GCA_918026665.1). Classification (NCBI taxonomy): domain Eukaryota; kingdom Metazoa; phylum Arthropoda; class Insecta; order Coleoptera; family Chrysomelidae; genus Diabrotica; species Diabrotica balteata. The sequence goes on from OU898283.1 coordinate 25,384,690, forward strand.
TTTATAACAGGGCACACGCTCAATCGTTGTATTGTCTATTACAAGATTAGCTCTGATGTTCTTTGATTTCGTGACTACCATAAATTTAGTTTTTTTCAAATTAATTTTCAAGCTGTAATTGTTACAGTAGATATTAAGACTTTGAACGAGATGTTGTTGTTCTACTAGCGTTCCCGTTAGGAGAACTGTATCGCCAGCATACCTTATATTGTTGATCGTCTCACCATTTATTATCAGATCAAGATCTTCTTCCTCGAGTGCTTGTTCACAGATAGCTTCACTATACAGAATAAATAAAAGTGGCGATAAGATACATCCCTGCCGGACTCCTCGACGGATTTGAATTTCTTCTGTTAGTCTGCCCTCAACCTTGATATTTGCTGTTTGATTCCAATATAGATTGCATATAATTCGAATATCTCGGCTGTCTATATTTTTCTTTATTAGAACTTGTCTTAGTGGTTCATGTTGTACTTTGTCAAAGGCCTTTTCGAAATCAATAAAGCAGGCGTAAATTTCTTGGTTCATGTCTAAGCATCTCTGTGAGAGAACGTTCATTGCAAACAGAGCCTCCCTTGTACCCAGCCCTTTTCTGAATCCCATCTGAGTGTTATTGATGTCTACGTCTAATTTCCTATAGATCCTATTATGGATTATTTTTAAGAACAGTTTTAGAGCATGCCTCATCAAAGCTATCGTATGATATTCGTTGCATTCCTTTGTATTTGCCTTTTTTGGCAGTAGTATAAAGGTCGAACGGAGCCATTCCCTAGGTAGTATTCCAGTTCTATATATTGTGTTAAATAGATCTTGGAGTATTTTAATAGATTCATCGTCCATAAGTTTGAGCAGTTCTACAGGAATTTCATCAGGACCGAGGCCTTACCACTTTTTGCTTGTTTGATTGCATATTCTATTTCTTCTCTGATTATATCAGGCCCTGTATCATCTGTATATTCGTTTGAGATTTCTTGTCTATATTTGTCACCAAACAGTTGTGATATTTATTCTGTCCATCGGTTCATTTTTTGTTGTAAATCTGTTATAATTATACCATCTGTATCATTGATCTGTCCTGTCTGTGTTTTTCTTCTCCTTCCTGTCATTTCTTTAATCTTTTTGTGTACATTAAAAAAGTCATATTTTCGCTCCAATTGTTCCAACTCCTGGCATTGCTCACTTAGCCATCCTTCTCTAGCTTCTCTTATTTTCTTTTTTATCAGTTTATCTGTTTCTTTGTATCTTATCGGATTATTTGTTTTGTGTACCCTTCTTTCACGCATCAACTGTAGTATTTCCTTATTCATCTATTCTTTATGTTTCCTTTCTTTCGGTGTTAAATTTTCTCTCCCTGCCAACATTACGGCATGTTTAATATTCTCTCATTTTTGGTCTATGTTATCAGTATTTCTATTCAGTTTCTCTATATTTTGTAAATTTTCTTTGATGTTCACTATTGTTTTCTCTTTTATATGTTGTTCGTTCAGTCTTCTCACGTCAATTTGTTTCTGTATGTGTTTTTAATGATCTTTAGTTTTATTCTTAATGTGACTACTACAGGATTGTGATCCGAGCCTATATAAGCTCCTGGGTAGGTTTTAGCTGAGAGTATAGAGTTGCTGAATCTTTGACTAACAAAGACAAAGTCAATTTCGTTTCCGACTACTCTACCTTTGGTGTCACTCGGAGATTTCCATGTGTACAGTCGTCTGTTAGGTAACTTGAAAAGAGTGTTAGCAACTACTAACTCCTCCGCTTGACAAAATTGTATCATACGGTCTCCTCGTTCGTTTCATTCTCCTAATCCATAGTCACCCACATAACCGTCCACACATCCATGTCCAATTTTGGCATTAAAATCGCCCATTACTACTGTAGTATGATGTTTCTTCATTGATTTTAGAATTTGTTCCAGATCGTAATAAAAACTTTCAATTTCATCATCATCTTTATCAGTCGTAGAAGCATATACTTGTATAATATTTATAATTTGTTTATTTGACTGAAGTTGTAGTGTCATTATTCTATCAGAGAAGGGAGTAAAGCTTGTTACACAGTTACTGATTTTCTTTGATACCAAGACAGCGACACCGTAACGATGAGTTGAACTGATGGTGCCTGAATAATAAAGTGTTCCACTGTTATTTGTGCCTGTTCCTGATCCTGGCTACTGTACATCACTTATACCTAGGACAACAATTTTAAGGTTTTCCATTTCAAGGGCTACATTATTTAATTTACCTACTACAAAGGGGCTTCTTACATTCCACGTCGCTATTCTTAATATCTTAAGGTGATTGACATTACTTACACAGGGATTTCGCTGGTTCACGACCTGAGAGGCCCTATGGTCTGTCTGTGGTTTTTCTTTCCTGCCGGATTTTGGGTTCCGAGGTCCATGATCAGTAACATGAGTGATTGATGTGACATTTGCCATCATGATTATACTAGGGAATCTTAAAGACAATTAATACAGTGTTTTCCCGTTGCCTTCTGTATCCTTACGCCGTTGACCATTCCTTGATTTATCCGCCTTCGAGACAGATTTCTCTATCTCAGGACAAAAGAGTGCCCTGCCACTTACCAACTTATCCGCCCGAAGCCGTTGATAGGTAAGTGGGGGATTGCTTATACCGGCAATGGCTCGGTGGAATTGTCGCCATATCTGGCTACCCTCACTTAGTTTAGCCTGCAGACCAATGCAGTTGCCCGGGGTGTGGCACGTGGAGCCATAAGTAAGAGTTAGTTGTCTTATGAGGACCAGTTATCAAGAACCATCTCCCGTCTATGACGCTCGATGTGGTCGTTCCGATAAAAGGTACTACCTCTATAACACAACTATACACCCCTATTATTTAAATCTGTAGAAGAACTGTACCTATTATTTAAATCAAAACTGGTATTTGTAGCTTCCATATTTTCATCTTTATCAGAGGGAGACTTTTCGCCAACCGAAGAATCATCAATTTTGAAATATAAAGAACAATCCTACCCTTATTTTTTACAACAAAAAAATTTTTTAACGAACGTAAGCTATGTAGGGAATCGTTGGAAAAACAAGCTGCAAAAATGATTAAGTTTTCCAGTGATAAATACAATTACGACGTAGAAGTGGGCACAACAGCCCGTGTATCAATTCCACTTGTGGACTCCTCGTAATATTTTAACTGTAGTTATCAATGTAGGAGATAGTCTCTATAAGCTTTGTAAGTTTCTTATTTATTTTAATTTAATTTATATTAACATTTATATTATTTTAGGTACGAAAAATGGTATCTTAAAAGATATTGGTCGTAGATAAACCTATTCTTAAGGTCCGTATTAGAAAATACAACTGATTGAATATAGGAGAAGGAAATAACTCTCAGATAAGCTGCAGCGGAATATAGCATAATTAGGCAGCCAAGGTTACAAGCGTTGGCATTGCAAAACTGGTTGTAAAAATAATTAAGTGTGCATGTTGTGCAAATAATAAAATTTGTAATTCAAAATGCTATGGTTAACAAAATATGACAAATGCCTTAACAAGATAAAAATGATTAGTCTTTAAATAGTCTAATTAGTTGTTTTAAATAAAAAATGTATGCCAATGATCATTAGTTGTCGAGGCATAACCTCAATACAAAAAAAATAAAAAATAATATATCATAAATAATTTTATTTATTTATTAACATTGGCCGTTTGCTTCTGGCCACTTATTATTGACCGGGTATTTATGAGAACTCTAATTTTAAGTTATTTTTTTACAACATTGGCTAATTGTCATTGTCGTTTAACCTTTGGCCAGGCGAGGCCTAAATAATTACATCATCAGGCGCGCTGCAGCAATTTACTTCCATGTAGTTTCTTGTTGTTTGTCTGTTGTTTTAGACACTTTTAATTATTGATTAACTGTATCGTTATTTGTCAAAAAATAACAAAACACTTTATTAATGTAACTAATTTTAATATATTGTACAGAAAAAAACTTTTAATTTTTTTGATCATTACAATTAATACATACAATATTAGATTTAGAATGTCTTTTACAAGTGAATGCACTACATTGTGTAAATTTCATAGAGGTATACGACTTGATTTTTTCACTGTAACAATTGCAGCATCTACACGTTTAGCAGGATTTTCGTCTCCTTGATGGGGTACTGGTTGCTTCGGAAACATACTGGACAGGAACTTGGTTATATCACGTGAAAGTGTTTTAATTTGTGATCGTGTATGAAGGTGTTCTTTCATCAAGTTCATTGCAAGATTTTTGAGAAAATGTCTCCTTTTGAGTGATTTTTCAGAATTTGCAGCGGAATATAGAACAAAAGCAGTTATGCTTACAATATTCATTCAGTTATAGAATATAACACACGGCCATCTTTAAGTAATTCGTGAAACACTCTATGATCAACATAATTTATCTACAATATTAATTCCTCCTTTTGTTTTACTGTAATCTAAAATCAACTGTGGTTTCTTAGTATCCATGTCAACTGTACTTTCATTGTGCATAAACGATAATAATATGATTGACTTACTTTTACGCGGCACGTAAGCGGTAATCATATAATCTTTTTGAATTCCAAATATGCTAGATTGAACTGCCCTTGATTTATGTGAAAGAAATTCTTGAGGAATTTTTTTTTTTGTTTTTCTTCAGCGTTCCGAGCAGAGAGCCTTTCTCTTGCAGCAAATATCTAGCTAACGGAATACTAGTATAAAAATTATCTGTTCACTTTACTTCACTTCGTCTTTTTGGCTAGCCTAAATTATCTGTTGTTACGTTTCTTCCTGTCATTTCTACGGACTCCATTAGACGTTTTACAACGTCAAAGGCCGAATTTGATACGTCGTATAGGCCACTTGACTGTTTACCGCAATATATCTCTAAATTGGCGGTATAAAATGTTTAAGCATCACATAACACGTACATTTTTATCCCGTACTTAGCAGCTTTGTTGGGATCATCATCACAGTCATTAACATCTTAGTAGATGTGTTGTGGTTCATAATTGGGCTTCAGCAGCTCGGGCAGTTTGATTGATATTATTTCTCCACTGGTCGCGGTCATCAGTTATATGTATTGCCTTAGTATACTGTTTATTGAGAAGCTTTTTAGTAATGTCCGCCCATCGCTGTGGAGATCTTCCACGTTGGCGTTGAGTCTGAGGCCTTCCTTGGACCACCAACCGCTCCATTTTGTGATCACTTCGATGGATATGGCCAAAGAACTTTAAAATTCTAGAGTAAACGGTACTAGAGAGACGCTGATCCGGTTTAATTTCATCCAGAACCGAGATATTTGTACGGCGAGCCGTCCATGGAATTCGAAGCAGGCGTCTCCATGTCCACATTTCAAAGGCGTCTATACGTCGTCGATCTGATTCTTTGACTGTCCATGTCTCGCATGCATAGTAAAATATGGAAAAGACCAGAGTTGAAACGAGTCTCTTTTTGTTTGTCATAGTAATGTGACGATCATGCCAGACCCCGTTTAGTTCACTCATTGCTGCTCTTGCTAGTTGAATGCGTCTTCTAATTTCGGATTCACAACTGCCTGTGTTGTTAACTAGAGCTCCAAGATATATCATAGATGAGACTACCTCGCATCCCGCAATAGTTTGGGTTTCAGGAAACTGTTGTTGGCGATCAATAACCATGATTTTGGTTTTGTTGTAGTTAACCATGAGTTAAAACGCATCCTTGGCGTACTCCCTTCTCCAAAATGCATTTGTCAGACAGATATCCGTCCATTTGAATGTAGGCCAGGTTATCTTGATACAGTTTGCTAATAAGGTGAGTCAAGTGTTTAGGTACACCCATTGTCGTCAATATGTTCCATAGTTTGTTGGGATAGAGGAGTCCAAAAAAGGCTAATAACTCACTCCTGTCCACATTCCTGCAATTTCTATCTCTCAAATAATGCGTTTTATCTCTATGTTCATTTATATATAAATTGGTAAAAATTAGAATTTCATCAACCATATCAATATTGATAATAGTAAAAAACGCATCAGTTTCTGTTTTTATTTGGCGTGCAGTTCCTTTTAATCCCGGTGGTACTATTTTATTGCTTTGTCTTAGATGTGGCAAAAGAAGTTTTATACCACTTACTTGTTTTATCCTTGCCAATGAATGTATCTTCAACGTTTTTGTAAAAAACTTCCTCCTCATCTGACATATCTTGCTCTGAACATGTATCGTCGTGGTTCTCCTCAATTTGTTGTTCATCCAAATCACTATCACTTTCCAATATTTCATCTGTTTCATCTTCAATATCTGTCATATTATTTAAAATTTCCTCTAATTGTGCTTGGGTTAACACTTCCTTTGGATTTTTACGAGACATGGCGTACTCTAAAATTATAAAATATGTTATAAATAATATGTTTTGTAATAAAATATGTTATATATATATATATATATATATATTATATATATATATATATATTTATATATATATATATATATATATATATATATATATATTATATATATATATATATATATTATTTCTTATAAATAACTATATTATTAACAATTTTACTTACCAATAAAATTTCAATTTCTCGAAAAAGATCTATAATATATTAGTTATTTAAAAAAAAATTGCGCGAATTTCACTACCAGGCGCCTTGCAGCAATTGTCTGCATCGATGTACTATTCACAATAAAGTACCATAACTAATTGGATTTGGATTTCACAAGACGATGATGGATACCGACCTGTGTTGAAAACCCCAGCACAGAGAAGAACTATAGATATGCTTGAAAAATCTGTAAAAACTGTAAATATCAAATTAAAAAACAGTAAATCTACATCTTTATAAATAGATAAAGAAATATAAATAAAATTTACTCACAATCAATTTAATTTAACTATCAGACGACCGGTTTCGCTTTCTACAATATGCAAAGCATCTTCAGGTCTCGATACAAAGTTAAATAAATGCTGAAATGATAAAAACCCATATTAGGGTGTTGTCTAATAAAGATAAACAAATTAAATGTTGTAAATTACAATAATTATGCCAATATTACATGTCTGTGGTTTTATTTTAAAATGAGTAAGTTGAATGAAAAGGTATAAGAAGTTTAAAAAGTTTAAACAGACTAGGTAAGACCCACAAATTGTTATAAAATAGTCTATTGGATTGTAATAAATTAATAAATGAGCAAATAAATAAAAATTACTTACATGCCGGTACTCTATTAATTGATGGATGGTAGAACATGGTTAAAACTACTATGTATTGTTGGATGGAGAACTGAATTCTGCTATTGTAGTTGTTTGACAGTAAAAGGGAAGTTCCTTAAGAACATTTCTTTGATTTATTTTGTAAATTAAAGCTATCGTACCCTTTATCCACTTCTATTTCCTTGCATCTGTCGGAGAGCCAACTCTCTTTTGCCTCTCGAATTTTTTTTCTGATGTTTCTCTGAACACTCTATGTATTTATTCAGGGCTTTTGCTTTATGTTTTCTTCGTTCGTCCATGAGTTCAAGAATTTCTACTGTCATCCAAGGTTTTGTTTTTTCTTTAAATGGTTTGAGGGTTTCTTTTTCAATTGACACAAGGGCATGTTGAATTTTTCCCCATTTTTGGTCAATAGTTAGATTTTCTGCATTATCTTCTTTGACTTTCCTTAAGCTCTCGTTTATTTTAAATTTGGTTTCCACATATGTGTTGTCTTGTTTGAGACGTCTTGTATCTATGATTTTCTTGGTGCTAGGGCAGTTGACCTTCTTTAGTTTCACTCTCATCGTAAAAAACAACCGGATTGTGGTCGGAGGATATGTCCGCTCCTGGATAAGTTTTAGATGATATTATAAAATTTCTATATCTTCTGTTGACGATAATATAATCTATTTGATTTCTGACTATTTTGTTGTTATTGTCACCTGGTGACCTCCATGTATATAGTCTACGTTTAGGAAGTTTGAACAAGGTATTTGTAATTATAAGTTCCTCATTGACACAGAAATCGACAAGCCTATCGCCACGTTCATTCCTTTCCCCGAGTCCATATCGCCACACGCAATTCTCCACTTCTCCTTGGCCAACTTTAGCGTTCAAATCGCCCATTATAATATTTATATCTTGTCTTTTAGTTAGTCTTAAGACATTGTCGATTTGTTCATAGAAGGCCTCTATGGTGTCTTCATCCTTGTCTGCAGTGGGTGCATATACTTGGATTATATTTATTTAACGTTTTTAATGAGAGTTTAGAGACAGCATTAATACTCGATCAGAGTAGGGAACAAAGTTACAGACAGCTTTCTGAGAATTCTTATCAACTACAATGCCAACTCCCCGTTTGTGCTTGGAATCGTTGTTTCCAGAATAATACATCGTTCCATTCCTGGTCTAACATTTTCCTGTTCGCTATCATTGTTTCGTTAATAGCCAATTTGGCTGATGCGATTTTTTTATTAAAAAAAAATACGCTATATGGGGTCAATTTAAAAAAAATTAAACCGAAAAAATTTGATATTGCTACAAATTCCGTATCTGTGCAGTAAGGAGGGTGAGTTATGTTCCACAGCACTTAGGCCACAATTTACCCATCGTGCAGCCTCCCAGGGAGCTGTCTTCCTTAGCTTATTGGAAATGCTGCCAGTTCTAGTCACAAGTCTCAGTGAACATCTTCCTTAAGGGGGCAGGTGTAAGCTAGGACTCGCCGAACGCGTACTCTTCTATTAACCATAACTCCAGGCATTCACATAGGATTTGCTCTAGAGTTCCGTTCTTTCGTTCAGACTTCCTGCATAGAAGTGTGTCTACTAGCCCCAGTGTGTTTAGGTGTTTGCTTAGTTGACAATAACCAGTTAATAAAACCAACTGTTAAGCATTGGTTTTTCCTGGTCATTCCCAAGTGTTTCTTTGATGCTGACTTTTCAAGGTTACTTAGTGTTACAAGTTTACATCCTTGCCATTCTTTCCATCTTTTCACGGTTTGCGTGTGGTAGGGACATTTGACAATTTCTGCGATCGTTGTAGTTGACCTAGTAGATTGCTACAACTTATCAAGTGGTTAAATATTCCTCACAACGTTTTCCCAAAACGTTAAAAATTATCATTCAACGTCATTCAATTATCAATCAATTATCACATTCAAAAAATTATCATAACTTGAATTAGTTATAAGTTGTGTTTTGTTTAAATAATAACAGTTCATTAATTCAAATGGATGTTAATATATTTTTATTGCTCACGATTTAATCTTCATTTATTTATTTATTTAAATTTTTACACATAAACAATTAGATTGGTTAAAATTAGCTTGGTAATTAACATGTATTCTTCTACGGATACTACGGCATACAGAATATTCTTTTACAATATCGAAAAATAAGACAAAGTATTATAATACTCTCAGACGAACCAATATCATGCTTTGTTTAGGTTTGAATTTATATGAACTAACAAAGAATAGTTCTAGAATTCCTAACCGGCAGGTAGCGGGTAGGAACTCCTTCGGATAGTCCTATCAGGGGAACTGAATCAATTCCTGCCTTCCGCAGATTCCAGGTGTTTCCTGACCCGGGAAACTAGAACCTGCTAAAGGTCCCTTGTCGAGGGTCATGGATGAAGTCCACAACGGTATCCAGGGCGGAGGAGAAGGTCTTCACAACGGTCTGGAGAGCGGAGGTGGCAGCCCAATGGTTTTAGGGATTGTATAAAACTAGCACTGGAAAGTGGCAGCTGGCTTATCCAACACTAACCACAGGCAGACTGAAATGGCTGTGAAGTAGACAGCATGGTGACATTCACCAAAGCGGCACATGTACAGAGGTGTAGAAGGCAACGGAAAACCAGTACACTAATGTTTCCCCAGCAAAATTACATAATGCTCATGTAACCTAAAACAACGGCTCTCAGTTCCGGACACCTCTTAAATGAGGAGAGGGTGCTAAGAATCCCTTGGGTTGATATCGATATACTGGGATGCAGTGAGGTACGATGGCCAAATACAAGTACCTGTGTGATGGGCAAATATACAGTATTCTATTCTGGAGATGAAGGCACTCAAAATAAAAACGGTGTTGTAATAATTACATCGAATGAAATTGCAAAATTAGTTTCTGGATTACTACCAACATCAAATAGAATACAGCTAATAAAAATAAACAGCAAACCAGTCAATATGATTATTATTCAGGTATAGGCCCCAACTAGTCAAAGCACAGAAGAAGAAATAGAACAATTCTACGATGACCTAAACAAAACTCTACTGCAGACAAAAAAGCATGAAACCAACATAAAATTGGGAGACGTTAACGCCAAGATTGGAAAAGGAAGAGAAGATGACACGGTGGGGGAGTTTAACCTCGGAATAAGAAATGGGAGGAAAGATAGACTGCTTCGGTTCTGTAAAGAAAATCAGTACAGTATAATGAACAGCTTTTTCAAGTTACCACCCAGACGTCTCTACACGTGGAAACTTCCAGCAGATGGAATAGAAGGACGCATCACAAGAAATCAAATCGATTACATAATGGTCAACAAAAGATACAAAAACGCAGTAAAAGCATGCAAGACATATCCTGGAGCTGACTTCCCTTCCCCACCGACCACAATCTTTTTCTTGCAACAATTAGGATAGAATTTAAAAGAACAAAAAGAAATAAGCAAATAATAGCTATTAACCCAGATAAGCTTAAAGAAGAATCCACTAGTAATAAAATACGGGAAGAAATACATAGACACTTGAGTAACAGAACAGTACAATCGACACAAACTCCCGAGGAAGGATGGCACTATATTGAGAAAACACTTACAAGAGTAACAGAAGACTACCTCAAACAAGATACACGAAATAAGAACAAACCATGGATGACAGAAGAAATTCTAAACATGATGGACGAAAGAAGAAATTACAGAGGTAAAAATGAAACAACATACAAGCAAATACACAAGAATATCAGAATAAAGATCCAACAAGCCAAAGAAGCCTGGCTAAGTGAAAGATACCAACAAATTGAAAAGTTGGAACAAAGACATGATACTTTCAATCTACATAAAAAAGTAAAAGAAGCCGCTTGAATATTTAAACAAACTCCTACGTCTTTCATCGAAAATAAACATGGGAACCCGCTACTGAACATAGAAGATCAAATAGGTAAATGGAGAGACCACTTGGAAGAGATGTTTCAAGACCGAGAGAGGACGAACATTTACATTTAGGAGGCGTCGACTGGACCTTATATCACAAAGCAAGAAATTATCAAAGCAGCAAATCAGTTAAAGAACGGAAAATCTGTTGGGGAAGATAATATCCTAATTTAAATAATAAAGATATTACTAGACGAACACATCGAAGTAATGGAAGATATATTTAACAAAATATACGAAACATGCATAATACCAAATGATTGGCTGACATCGGTATTTATACCACTACCAAAGAAGAGAAACTCCAAGAAATGTAAAGACCATAGGATTATTAGCCTGATAAATCATATGGTGAACCTTTTCCTACGAGTAATACAGAATAGAGTATACAAAAAACTAGACGAACACACTGGTCAAACTCAGCTTGGTTTTAAGAATGGATTTGGAACAAGAGAAGCACTTTTTTCAATAAATATGCTAGTTGAAAGATGCAGAGATGTCGATTCTGATGTATACTTGTGTTTTATAGACTTTGAGAAGGCGTTTGACCTGGTAAAACATGATAAACTAATAGATATTTTAAGGTCATGTAATATCGACGATAAAGACTTAAGGATCATTTCAAACCTCTACCAAGAACAAAAGGCTAAAATCAGCATAAAAAGCGAAACATCTGAAAAAATCAATATCGAGTAGGGAGTAAAACAGGGATATGTCCTATCACCCTTGCTGTTCAATGTTTACTCTGAGAAGATATTTCAGAAAGCTTTGGAAGGCACTATGGATGGTATAATTATAAACGGGCAATGTATAAATAACCTGCGATATGCTAATGACACTGTCATACTGGCAGATAATGCTGAAGCCCTGCGACGCTTAATGGATCGAGTAACGACAGCCTGTAGAGAATTTGGAATGAAATTGAATACAAAGAAGACAAAAACGATGGTCATCAGCAAGCACAAAAACAGAAGGGTGAAGGTCATTGTCGACGAAACAGATCTGGAAAGGGTAACAAGAACAACATACCTTGTAAGTAATCTTGATGAAACTTAGGCACGTACAATGTTTTACATAATGCAAAAAGTTCTATGCAACCGCCAGCTGGGCATCTCATTGAGAACTAGAATAATTAAGTGCTATGTTTTCTCCACCTTGCTCTATGGTGTTGAAGCCTGGCCAATGACAGAAGCAAAACAAAAAAGAATCCAAGCATTTGAACTCTGGTGTTACCATAAAATGCTCAGAATATCCTACATGACCCATAAGACAATTGCGGAAGTCTTGCGGAGGATGAATAAGGAAAGAGAGCTTATGCTTATAATAAAAGAACGGAAAACACAATATTTTGGTCATATCATAAGAAATCAAAAGTATGAACTGCTCCAACTTATAATCGAAGGCAAAGTCAGTAGCAAAAGAGAACCAGGAAGAAGACGCAACTCTTGGCTTAAAAACCTACGGCAATGGACGAACATGACCTTCATAGAACTATTCAGGGCTGCTACAAATAAGATTAAATGGGCAAATGTAATGGCCAACGTCCTTAAGGATAAGACACCGTAAGAGGAAGAAGAACAAAGAATAGAAATAAGGAGTTGCAGGAATAAAGTTTTTAAAATATAGGACAATCTCTTTAGTTCGAAAATTGCTTTTTTGTAGCATGTGGAATGATTACCTATGTAAATACCTACGTTTGACAGTTGGTTTTTTAACTGGTCATTGCCAACTAAGTAAACACCTCCACACACTAATGCTTGTAGATCCACCTCTATACAGGAAATGTGAACAAGAGGACGAAACAGTACAGCATATCTTATGTAAATGCCCGGAGTTTTCGGTAATACGAGAGTACGCGTTTGGTTAGTCCTGGCCCACACCTGCCCACATAAGGGAGATGTTCACTGGTGACTTGTTCACCTTAATAGAAATGGCAGTGTGGACAATGAGCTAAGGACGACAGCTCTCTGGAAGGACGCACAATGGGTCAATTGTGGCCTAAGTGCTGTGAGACTTAACTCGCCCTCCCTAGTCTACTGATACAGATACAGATTATTTCGTAAATTTAAACTATACATGTCCACAAAACCTGGAAAATATGGTTTAAAGATTATGGCCCTCTGTCATGCTAGATCGGGATATTTAATAAACACTTATATTAAAGTTGTATGTACAGTGACGGTAGAATCTTACCAAATGAGGAGAAACAGTTTTCCAAACCAATTGTTGGTTCTAATAAAAATGTTACAGCTCATAATTGGTTTTCATCTATAGAAGCTATAAACGTTTTAGAAACAAAAAATTCAACGTTTGTTGGAAGATTGAAAAAGAAAAAACGCAAAATTCCACCAGAGTTCTTACCTAAACGAGATAAAGTAGGGTCCAGTTTGTAGGGTTATACGAAAGATATAACATTATTATTCCACTTTCAAAAGAGAGACAGAGCAGTACTGCTTGTATCTTCCATGTACCATAATGAAGTAATTGAATCAGATACATCTAAGCCTAAAACAATTATCTATTATAATACAACAAAATAAGAGGTATATTCATAGGTTGAACAATGTGCCTTATATTCTTGCATTCGAAGAAGGTGTTGCCCAATGACCATATTTTACAGAATGGTGGACATCAGTTTGGTGAATTGTTATATAGTACATAAGTATTTTCTAGATAATGTAAAACTGACAAGATATGTTTCTAGGGTAGGTCGTGGCTCTTAAATATCTTGCTCAGTCTGGCAAACTCTGACCTATCTATCTATCTATCTAATTAGCCTTAAACGCCCACTCTTGGTCATAGGCCTCCTCTGTTAATCTCCATTGGTCTCTATTTTGGGCGATCTGCATCCAGTCCTTTTCTGCCGTTTTTTTAAGATCGTCAGTCCATCTCATCTGTGGTCTTCCTCTTTTTCTTTTCTTTTCTTTTCCCATGGTCTCCAGTGTAAAATTCGCTTATTCCATCTTTAATCTTTTTGCCGGAGAGTGTGACCGGCGAAGTTCCATTTAAGTTTTGCAACCTGTCTTGATACATCGTTCACCTTTGTTTTTTCTCTGATTCATGAGTTTTTTTCCTGTCTTTAAGACCGATACCCAGCATCTCTTTTTCCATTGCTCTTTGTGTTTTGGATATCCTGTCGATGTTCTCCTTTGTGAAAGTCCGTGTTTGTGAGACATATGTGATAACTGGTAAACTGCACTGGTTGAATACTTTCGTTCGCATATATTGAGGGAACTTTTTATTTTTTTAGAATATATGATAGTTTACCAAATCAGGCCTATGCTAGTCTAGTTCTTCTTTTTATTTCTTCTGTTTGATTGTCCCTGTTTAGCTTTATTATCTGTCCTAGGTATATGTATTCTGCCACCTGCTCTAATTTATTTTGTTTGACTACTATTTCTAATTGGTCTTCTTGGTTTGTCCTATAGTTTATCTCTAGACCTACCTCTGTCGCTTTTCTATCTAGTTCCTCAACCATCTTCTGTAACTCTTCCTTCTTATCTGTTATCAGGACTATATTGCCTGCATATCTCAAATGGTTCAAGAGCTCTCCATTTATTCTTATTCCGTATGTATCCCATTCTAATTTTTTAAATATGTATTCCATAGCCTGATTGAACAATTTTGTCGATATTGTGTCTCCCTGCCTGATTCCTCTTTCGAATTTTATTGGTTCTGTAGCGTGTTCGTTCGTCAATTTTATTGTGGTACTCGCATTTTTGTATATGTTTGTTATTGTACCTGTAATTAATTCTGCCGTTCTGTAGTGAGTTTTTGATGGCCCAATGTTCTATGCTGTCAAACGCCTTTCTGAAGTCTATGAATGCCATGTATAGTGGGATTTGATACTCGTTCCAATTTTCAATTATTATTTTTACTGTTAGCAGATGGTCGCTAGTACTAAAACCCTTTCTGAATCCCGCTTGTTCTCTTGCTTGGTAAACTCTGACCTGGCTTTTTCAATTCTCCGTTTTATCTCAACTGAGTGGTCCCATTGGTCGTTTATGGTAGTTCCTAAATAGTAGTTAGGAGGAACTTGGAATATTTGTTGCTGATCTACCAGTAATTGTCTGGGTGGCATATGCTTCTTACTGATGACCATGTACTTTGTTTTCTTGATGTTAAAATCAAGCCCTTACTCCTGACTAATTCTTCACAACTGCGTTACTAGTGTCTGTAGACCTTCTAGACTGTCTGCAAAGAGGATGGTGTCGTCTGCATATCTGATGTTATTCAGGCGTTCACCATTTATGAGAATACCCTCTTCGATATGCTCTAAGGCCTGGCTCATGACGTGTTTCGAGGGTAATGTGTTCCTGGCTCATAACGTGTTCCGTTAAATAATAGGGGAGAGAGTATGCAGCCCTGTCGTACTCTCTTTATTGCAACTTCCTCTGTTAGTTGGTCTTTCACCCGAATGGTTGCTGATTTTTTGTAGTATATGTTCTTATTTGTATTTCGTAGTATAGATTACTCGAAAGTCTTTGTTATCTAGACCAGTTGCCTTTAGTATATCCATGAGCTTATCGTGCTTGATTCTGTCGAAAGCTTTCTGGTAGTCGATAAAGCATACATAAATATCGCAATTGATGTCTCTGCGCCTTTGGAATAATACCTGAACCGCGAACAAAGCTTCTCTTGTATCAAACCCTGAATCTGAATCCAAACTGAGTTCATGAGATCTGTGACTCTCATTTCTGATTTGGATTTCACCTGTCTTATCCATCCGACGTATTACCTCAATTTGTGTTACTAGGTCCACCCAGGAGATCCTCAGTGTACGTCTATAACACCACATTTCAAACGCCTCGAGTTTTCTCATGGATGCCTCGGTTAGTGTCCATGATTCAACCCCATAAAGCAGCACTGTAAACACGTAGCGTCTTAATAAAAGGATTTTTGTTTTTATACCCATGTATGGCTCTTTATACCCATGGAATTCTCAACATTCTTCTGTATATATACATCTCACAGGCATTTACTTTTTTTTCAGAATCCATTGTCCAATTTTTACAGCTATACTGTAAGACGGAAGAAACGTAACATCTGATCATTTGGATTCGAAGCTGCACACTAAGGTCTAATTTTGTAAAAAATGTTTTTATGCTCAAGAATGCTTTCCTTGCTTGTTCGATTCTTGATAAGATTTATTTTTTTGGATTACACTGGCTATTGATATTTACTCCCAAATATTTTATAGAATTTGCCTGTTCTATTATTTGACCCTTGGCATAGAACACTAAAGTTTTAGTTTTGAAAACGTTTACATGTAAACCGAACATTTCGCTGTAGTGAACTATCGCATTTATTATATTATAGAGTTCTTGTGAGTTGCTTGCTATTAAGACGGTATCATCAACATATCTAATGTTGCTTCCGTTAATCTTAATTCCACCTTGGACCTCGTCTAATGCTTCTCTGGATATAGACTCGAATACAAATTAAACAGTAGCGGTGATAAGACGCAACCCTGTCTCACTCCTCGTCGGATTTGTATATCTTTGGATGTTGTGTGCTATTTCAATTGTTGCCGTTTGGTGTCAGTATAGTTCTGAGATAATTCGCAATTCTTGTTCGTCAACTTCAGTTGTTTTCAGAATTTTCCATTAAATGTAAATTCGTGTATGGATAATTCTGAGTCAAGTTTTAAGGAAATGAGACGTCAAGCTTAATATTCGATAATCATCGCATCGTGAGGAATTCGATTTTTTTTGGTAATGCTACAAATGTTGATTTTAGCCAGTCTGTTGGTATTTTACCTGTGTAATACATCTTATTGAATATTACTTTCGTTATCTGCAATTAGTTTTAGTATTTTGACATTGATATTGTCTGGATTGGTGGCTTTTCCATATTTTTGAGATTTTACTGCGTGAATGACTTTTTCTTTGGTTATTTCTGGACCATTTTCATTTATTCGATTATCTGAGTCTAAAAGACTCTTCGTCACTTGTGCTCACTGTCTCCCTATATCGTTTCAATTCTTCTTGTGTAAGACATTTTCTACCCATTGTCTTTACAGTCACTAATATTTAATATTTTTTATTTAATTTAATTTTTTATTAGTCTTTTTCCACTTTGTGTCGCTAAACGTCTACCTAAAACAAAAAATATATACACTATTTCGGAAAATGGATAGCGAAAAGAGGGATAAGAAGTGTAAGAAGATTTTGGAAGGACAAAGGAATTGGACATGATTTCTCTCAGTAAGGAATTGAGGGCAAACCATGGCTCGCGTGGGCAGAGACGCTTCCCTGAAGTAGACCTATTTTCCACCAGGATCGTAGAAACGTATCTATCCGCTACCCGATATTAATACACTAGTATCAAGATTTACTAAAGTACATAATACACTAACAGGTAATAAAAATTAACAGTAGTGAGGAGAAGAATACCTTTCAGAAAATCTATGACTACATTTTCATTTGTGGAAATAAATAAATATATATATATATATATATATATATATATATATATATATATATATATAAATATATATATATATATATATATATATATATATATATATATATATATATATATATATATATATATAAATATATATATATATATATATATATATATATTTATATATATTATATATATATATATATATATATATATATATATATATATGTTTAGCTACTAAAGTAAAATAATTATTGAAATCGTTTGATGTATTGCTCTATAACCAACTTGCTTATTTTGAAATTTATTTCTCGGATAATTTTTCGACTGTTCTAACAACCATTCAAATTTCGTCATTTTGTGTCATGTGAAACAATTTCACCCAATCATGTCAACATTAGACTGATAATTGCATTCAGTGCAATTTTCAATCCCTATGACAACACGATCGAGTTTGACAACTTCATCCAAATAAATTTCAAAATGTCACGTTTCGGCAATGAGAATGTTCAAAGTATAAATGTTAAATTAAATTTTAATACTTGTACTTTCACTATTTTTACTTTTAATAAATAAATGTTTCGTTATGTTTTTTTGTTTTTTTTTTTTTTCGAAAAATTATCCACCGAATATCTCTCGGACATTGATGAATGCCTCATAATTTCATGACAAATTTCTCAAGCTCGTTACTTAGTAACAGCACTCAGCCGAGCTTTCGATTGTCATGAAATTATCTCGTCTATTATCAATGTCCTAGGGATATTACTACTGATAATTTATATCTCTTCTACTTTCACGAGATATATTTTCTGAATTATAAAAGAAATGCTTGTAGGCCAGTTTTTTCTATAATGCTAGTGTTAATTTTTAAACCTGATATATTCAATAAATTCGTTTGTAACATTAGCAGTTACCTTGACTGCGGAAAGATTTCCTCGCTTTACTTTTAATAGATCAGCAAACCAAGAAATTAGGCCTTCACTATCAGCTCGTGATTATTTATTGGAAAATTAATTTTAGTTAACATAAAATCCATTTCTGTATTAAAATGAGCTAATTTTGTTGCTGCTTTGAGAGAAATAACTAAATCCCAACCAACGTCATTAAGAGACAGTTTCATCATCAGGATGCCAGTACTCGTTATATGTCTTCTGTATTTACAGTGTGGAAACCACTTACGGAATAAAATTGTTTGTGTCCTTATTATAGAAAATAATCAAAAACTCTGGGACACGTTAACTTTTAAATTTAAATGTGCGCTTTTTAAACATAAGTTTAAATGTACAGGGTGATCCACGCACGTCTGGCACAGTCCATAATCCTTATTTTTAATGAAACACCCTGTATATTTTTTATGTTTTTAAAATACTTTTAACAACCTGATTTCAATGAACTATATCATGTAGGGTCTATAATGAATAATACAAGGTGAAATTTTGAAATTAATAATTTATCACGTGTTATGATATTATTTTAAATTAGCTAAATACAGACAATAGACTTCTACTCTAAGTGTCAGTATACTGTATATTGGGAAAAATTACTGTTTAGCAACCGTGATAACATTTTTTGTCGTGAGTAGGTAAAAACTGTATAGATAGTCTGCTAATTAAATTAAATCGGTAAAAAATGCGGATTGTTATCAATCAGTTGACATGTTTTTGACATTTTACATTAAAATAATAAATTATTAATTAAAAACTAATTTCTTGCAGAAATAAAAATTAAATATTTAACTAAGGCCCACCGAATTGAGATTTTATTGATGATCGGTTACGGGGAGAATTGTAGAAGTCAAGTTAAAGTAGCAAACTTATTTAATTAGATGTATCCTCAGTTGCCTAATATTTCACAAGGTACTGTGTCTAAAATTTATGCACAATTCAGAGAACTTAGATATGTCAAACCATTAAAAAGAAAATCGAACTTTATTGAAGATGAAGTGAAAGTGGATATTTTGTTAAGTGTCGCAGAGAATTCAAAGTCAAGTTCACGGCAAATTGCACGTCAAAATAATGTCACACAACTGTCCTAAGGTGTCTCCATAAAGAAAACTTCATCCATATAAATTAACATTTGTGCAGGAGCTAACAGAAGACGATCCGGATCGTAGAATGGATTTCTGCAAAAAAATAATGGATAAAATTAACAAATGACATAGCTCTTGGCACAATTCTTTTTTCTGATGAATCAAAATTTAGATTGAACGGAGAGGTAAACTGACAAAACTGTAGATATTGGTCAGCGGAGAATCTTCATTTGATGCGTGAGACACACATTCAGTATTCTCAAAAGTTGAATGTTAAGGCAGGTATTATAGGAGATCATATTATTGGTCCTATATTTATAGATGATAATTTTACAGCGGAAAAATATTTAAGCATGCTAAGTGACGATATTCTTCCTAAGTTGGCTAACTTATATCCCAATCCAGTAGATCCGACCCTACCGCTTGAAACTGTCTGGTTCCAGCAGGACGGTGCAACACCCCATTATGCTTTAATGGTGAGAAATTACTTGAATAAAATCTTCTTCAATAAGTGGATTTAATGAAGGGGACTAGTGAGCGGCCAGCTAGTTCGCCAGATCTTACGCCTTAGGATTTTTGTGGGGTTATTTCAAGAACAAAGTATATGCAACACAATCAACTATCATTGAAGACCTCAAAAAGTAAGGATAACTACAGCAATACGGAATATTTCATCTAAAACTTTAAACAAAAGTCGAAACGAGTTTTATAGAAGACTGTGTTATTGCAAACAACAAGGTGGAGAACATGTTGAGCATTCATTTTAATGTAATCCGATCAATTACCTCGGGTATTCTATGAATTAATTGTCTTGAAGAAAATACCTAATTTCAAAATTTTACCTTGTATTATTCATTATAGACCCTACATGATATAGTTCGTTGAAATCAGATTGTTAAGGAGCTTTCATAAACATAAAAATATACAGGGTGTTTCATTTAAAATACAGATTATGCACTATGCCAGACTTGCATTGATCACCCTGTACATTCAAATTTATGTCTAAAAGGCGTACATTTTAATTTGAAAGTTAAGGTATCTCAACGTTTTTTATTATTTTCTAAAATAAGGACACAAACAATGTTATTTCATAAGTGGTTTCCACACTGTATTAGCATCATTACTTTTTAAATATGCTAGGAAGTGGCTGGCTGATTTCTATACAGATATGTTAAAATCAGGAGAAATCCCCCATTCATTAAAAAAGGCCTCCATTATAGACATACTAAAACCAGGAAAGGCAAATAATCAGCCTCAAAACTACCGTCCGATTGCTTTGCTGAGTATTTATAAACTGTTGGAACGCTTAATCTACAACAGAATTAGTAGAAACGTATTTTAATTGATACCTATTGAGCAAGCAGGATTCAGACCCAACCGCAGCTACACAGATCAGATCCTATCCTTAACAATACATATTGAAGCTGGTTTTCCAAGAAAACAAAAAACATCCGTTGCTTTCATTGACCTATAAGCTGCATACGATACTGTCTGGAGACAAGAACTAATCTGCAAGCTAATCCGGGTCGTCCCGTGTCAAAAGGTAACTAAACTCATTGATAACATGCTCACCGACAGACCTTTTCAAGTCACAATAGACAATTCTAAAAGTTACCAAATGAAGCTCAGCAATGGACTGCCACAGGGATCTGTTTTGGCACCCTTACTGTTTAATTTATATATCGCGGACCTACCTAGGACAACTTCGCAGAAATTTGGCTACGCTGACGATTGGGCCATTGCAGCAAGATATGATAACATGTATATCACAAAAACAATATTAGCAGATGACCTTGCCATTATGGGAGAATACTTTCGCAAATGGAGGCTACGGGCTAATGCAACGAAAACCGAAGTGTGCTGTTTCCATCTAAATAATGCCCAAGTCAACAAAAAACTCTCCATCCACTTCGAAAACAGACTGCTCACTCATAACTCAACACCATGATATCTTGGAGTGACTCTGGACAAAACATTGAGTTTTAAAGAACATCTTCAAAGAACGACAGCAAAGCTGAAAACAAGAAATAATAAAGTCCAAAAGCTATGTGGCACTACATGGGGGTCCTCAGCCTCCGTACTCAGATCATCCGCTCTCGAAATTGTATACTCGGTGGCTGAATATGCTTCCCCGGTATGGCTCAATAGCAAACACACAAAGATTATTGACACTCAATTAAACCAGACAATGCGAATGATCTCAGGTACAATTAGACCCACACCGAACTATTGGCTTCACATTCTGAGTCACATTCCACCGCCGAAACTGCGAGAAGTCATTTTCTTCTCAGAGAATATCGAAAAATTGAGGCTAACCATCAACTACCCATACACCAAGATAAGCTTGATATCGAAATAAACAGACTGCGCTCCAGATATCTTCCATTGCTAAGAGCCAACTCCTTACATAAGGAACATTTCAACCTGACCAAAGCTTGGAGAACACAATGGGAGAGTGACTCACCACATAAAGCACATCAAATGGCCTGTATCGATGAGAAACCGCCAGGCTTTGAACTGACCCGCAATACATTGACAACGCTAAACAGAATAAGAACAACCCCTTACCCCTGAGTGTAACTGTGGTGCGCAACGACAGACCGTCCGTCACATTGTTGAAGAATGTCCCCAAAGGCGATTCCCTGGAGTTTTCGATGAGTTCCTGAATGTGACCGAAAATGTTTTACATTATATTAATAATACATTAGATGTTCGTTTGTAATACCTCATGTTACATTTTATATTGATTTTTTAATTGTGTGTTCTTATTGTATGCCATGCGATAAATAAATAAATAAATACTTTTTAAAGATTCACGACGCCGAATATAATATCCAACGATCGATAACGGTCATGGAACTAGAAGAAGAAGAAAACGTCTTATTATATTATTTTATTCATTTATTGAAAAAATAATATAAACATATCGTTATCTAAATTCTCCTCCGTTATTAACAACTTTTATGATTTATTATATTTTTGAGCGATAACTAATCTTTTATGGGTCAATTAGTGTGTTATTTTAAAACTATTTAAATTTTTTTATTACTACAGAATTCATTTTTCAAATTATTTGTTTAGTCAAACGTATTTACTTTGATTAAAACAGTATATAATAATAAATAAAGAATTGTATTTCGATGGACCAATATTTTACGCATATTATATGTCATAAAAAGTATCACTTGAACAACACCAGGATTTCAACAAAAAAAAAAGGAGAATTCAATGTGCACAATGTTGTATAGTGCTGACGCACGAGATATACCTCCCGATGGTAATACATTAATTTGCCATAATCTTCTTCTTCTTTTTGTGCCACTCCTATCGGAGATTGGAAATCATCAAGGCTATTCTGACCTTGTTTACGGCTGACCTAAAGAGTTCATTAGTGGTGCAGCCAAACCACTCTCTCAAATTCCGCAACCATGACATTCTTCTACGGCCTGGATTCCGTTTTCCTTCTATTTTTCCCTGCATTATATTTTGAAGTAATGCGTATTTATGTCCTCTCATCAGGTGACCAAAATATTCGAGTTTTCTTCGCTTTAGCGTTAACAAAATCTCTGGGTCTTTTCCTATTCTTCGTATTACTTCACAGTTTGTTATTCTTTCAACCCAACTAATCTTCAGCATTCGACGGTAGCACCACATCTCGAAACTTTCAATATTTTTCATGTTGTTCTGTTTGAGAGTTCAGGCCTCTACACCGTATAATAGCGTGTTAAATACATAGCCTCTCAGCATTCTTAATCGTAGAGGGATGCTTATATTTCTGTTGCAGAAGAATTTTCTCATCTTTATGAAGGTGGCCCTGGCAATTTCGATATGTCTTTTTATTTCACTTTTTTGGTCTCCAGTTTCGTTTATTAACGTTCCTAAGTATTTGTAACTTGATACTTTTTCAACTTGAGTGCCGTTTATACTAATATACGCTGGTTGTGTCATGTTTTTACTGAAGACCATATACTTGGTTTTTTTAATATTGATATTTATACCATAATTGTTGCAAGCAATATTTATGTCTGTAAGTAATCTTTGTAATTCTTCTACTGTTCTTGCAACTAGTACAGTGTCGTCCGCGTATCGAATATTATTTACAATCTCTCCATTAATTACGATTCCTCCGTTTGCTTGTAAAAGGGCTTCCTGACAGATGCTTTTACTATATACATTAAATAACAGAGGTGACAAAATGCAACCCTGTCGTACTCCTCTACGTATTTCTATTGCTTGTGTTGTTTCAGTTTCTATTTTGATGTTAGCTTTCTGATTCCAATATAGATTGAGAATTATTCGCAGATCTTTATTATCTATGTCCTTCCTTTCAAGAATCTCTCTAAGCTTATAATGGCGTACTCTGTCAAACTCTTTTTCAAAATCGATAAAACACGTATGTACCTCCTGATTAACGTCTAGGCATCTTTTTGTAAGAACATTCAAACCGAAGAGAGCTTCTCGAGCACCAAGCCCTTTTCTGAACCCCATCTGTGTATTACTAATATCTGACTCCAACTTTTGATAAACTCGGTTGTGGATGATTTTTAGAAATATCTTTAGTAGGTGGCTCATTAAAGATATTGTTCGATGTTCTGAACATTCTTTAGCATTAGATTTCTTTGGCAGTGTAACGAATGTAGACAACAGCCACTCTTGAGGTATAATACCAGTATTGTATATTGTATTAAATAAGTGCAATATTATACCTATTGATTCATCATTCAAGAGCTTTAGCAATTCGGTAGGAACCTCATCCGGTCCATTTGCCTTCCCAGTTTTGGAATCTTCAAGTGCCATTTCTACTTCACATTTTAGAATTTCAGGTCCCGTTTCGCCATATATCAGAACAATGTTATTTCTGTTGTCCTCAAATAATTCTCTTATGTATTCACTCCATCTATTAATTTTCTCTGTTAAAATCTATAATAATCTTTCCATCTTTGTTCTTAAGCAAACTTATTTGACGTCTTCTTTGGGTTCCTGTAATTTCTCTTACTTTTTTATGTATATTAAACGTGTCATACTTTCTTTCATAGTTTTCCATATCTACACATTGTTCTGTAATCCATGATTCTTTGGCATTTCTTATTCTTTGCTTTATGTTCTTATCAACCTCTCTGTATTTTTCTGCATTATTCTTCATTTTACGTCTTTCATCCATTAGTTCTAGAATGTCTGGTGTCATCCACACCTTATGTTTCTTTGCAGATTTGGTTAGGTGTTTCTTTCCCGTAGTTCTTATTATAGTATTTATATACTTAAGTTTTTCATCTATGTTGTCTGTTCTGCGGATTTGGCTTTCTGCTACACTGAGGCTGGTGTTTATTTCTTCTCGCACTGTTTGTCGTAGATGACCACTTTTTCTTATGTATGTTGAGGTGACGTCCACGTATATAGTCGCCTTGGGGGTAGTTTAAAGAATGTATTAGTTATTATTAAATCTTCGCTTTGACAAAACTTAACTAAAAGATCACCTCTTACATTTCTATTACCTAAGCCATATTCACTGACAATTTCTCCAACTTTACCCTGACCTACCTTGGCGTTCAGATCGCCCATTACAATGTTAATGTGTTGTCTCTTTGTTGTTCTCATCACCTCTTCTAAGATATTATAGAATTGTTCTATTTTCTCTTCGTCTTTGTCTGCTGTAGGAGCCTACACTTGTATGATGTTTATTATGTTCTTCTTATCTTTTAATTGTATTAACATCACGCGCTCTGAGAATGGAGTAAAGTTTACTACAGCATCTTTTTATTTTTTTGAGATGATGACTCCTACTCCGTATCGCTGGGTTTTGGTGTCACTTCCGGCATAACAAAACATACCATGATTATTTGTGGGACATTTGCCGTTCTGGCCATTGTGTATCGCTCATGCCTAATATGTCTATACCCAAACGATCCATTTCCAACACGACGTTATCTAATTTTCCCGAAGAGAATAAGCTTTTTACATTCCATGTAGCAATTTTCGTGGTTGTCTTTTTCTTTTTACAAGGGTTTTGCTTGTTTACGACCGAGAAAGCCTTGTACTTATCTATTTCTTTTTCTCTGCCGGATCTTGTTATCCGATGTCCATGATCAGTACTTTTCCTTTGCACGTCTACCATGATGATTACTACTAGGGGTACTCTATGAGTCTTTAATGCAGTGGTTCCCCGTTGCCTTCTGCATCCTTATGCCGTTGACCATTCTGCAGGGTTCATCCGCCTTCGAGATCGATTTCTCGGTCTCAGGACAAAAAAGTGCCCTAACACTTACCAACTCATCCGCCCGAAGCCGTTGGTCAGTAAGTGTGGGATTGCTCATACCGGCAATTGCTCGGTGAAATTTTCGCCATATCTGGCTACCCTCACTTAGTTTAGCCTGCAGACCAATGCAGTTGCCCGGGGTGTGGCACGTGGAGCCATAAGTGAGAGTTAGTTGCCTTATGAGGACCAGTTATCAAAAACCATCTCCCGTCTATGACGCTCGATGTGGTCGTTCCGATAAAAGGTGCTACCTTTATAACTCAACCCTACACCCCTTGTCATAATAAAAGCCATAATAAAAGAGTGAAAAAATTCTGTTTATTTATTTATTATATTATGGCAGATGAAGAGTCAGATTTTATTTTTTTTTTCTTCTTCTTTCCCAGCTTTTCCCTTTTCAGGGGTCACTGTTTCTTACTCTTCGTCGTCACTCATTTTTATCCTTGGTTCTTCTTCACGTAAATTTTTCTTCCTTAAGTTCTTTGCCACACAGTCTTCCATCTTCTACTCGGTTTTTCTCTACCTCTCCTTCCATCACCTTCTAACAGCTCTGTCCTTTGCCCCACATAGTTTTCATTTGTATGTCTAACAGGACCAAACCATTGCAGTCTTTGTTCTTAAATCTTTTTTGAGACTGTGACCCAGCTTTTTCCCTAATCAAGTCGTTCCTGATACTGTGTCTTTTAGTCTTATCCAACATCTACCGCAACATTTACATTTCAACTACCTTCAAGGTTTTTTTAATCTACTTTATAGGCTACATTTCCTTTCAGCTCGTTTGCTTTTAGTTAAACTACCCAGCCTGTATACTGTGGACAGTTATTTGATCTAGTGTCCCATTTTCCGGTAAGTAGGAACCAACGAAATTCTCCCACTCTTTCTAGTTTTTTTTCAAGCAATTCTATGTCCCCACAACCATTACTCTAACCTTTTATTATCCTATATATACTTTGTTTTCGACTTGCTAATCTTAAGTCATTCCTCTTAAATAGCTCTTCTCCAACCCTCCAACACATCTTTGCTTTCCTCTAGGAACACAATATCTACAGCAAAGGGCATTTACCAAGGAGCCCCCTCTCTTACTTTCTCTCTCAGTACATCCATATTAAAATTAAATAGGTAGTGACTTGGTAAAGAGCCTTGATGCAAATCAACTGTTACTGAAAAACTTTCGGTCAATCCGACACAAGTCCTTACCTTTTTGTACGCTCCCTTGTACATCCTTCACGAGCATTAGCACTTCCACAAAACTATTTCTCTCTCATACATCTCCATAACTCTTGTCTAAGGACTGTGTCGTATGTCTTCTTAAGATTTATAAATACTAACTGTGTAGTTCTTTTTATTTCTGGCACTATTTCTCTATTAACTATCTTAAAGCAAACAAGACATCCGTTGTTCTTCCCCCTGATAAACTCTAAATGCTCTTCTTCTGTCCATGTCTCTCTCCCCAACCCTCGCCCAAATTGTCATTATGTAAGACATAACCCTTATTTCTTTATAGATCTTATAGTCCTGAATGTCCTCTTTATCTTTATGCAATGATAACATTACACTCTCTCTCCAAGAATTGAGCATCCTTTCTTCCTCATATTTCCTACTCATTATTTGCCACAAAATATCAATCCCTTACTCTCTTCCAAATCTCCACGGGTTTACCATCAGCTCATACTGCCTTACCGTTCTTCATAATTCTATTTAATGACTTGTTGACCTCATCTATCGTTATCCTCAGTATAACATTCTCATTTTAGATCCCGCCTCGTCTATCATTTCTCTGGTGGTCTTCATTTAGCAATTTAATAAATCTACCATATATTTCTCCTAGCATTTCCTTTGGGAATGCTAGTAGAATAGAAATCCTAATTCTAATCCCTTATTTATGATTTTGAGCAGGGGCTGATCTTGCCTTTCGTCGGTGCTCTCATATATTTTGCGATAAAAGGATTTGATAACTTCAAGGATTTTGGTTCTATCAGTAGTAACGTTTCCGTCTTTGTTTTTTATGTTGTACATATTTTTGTTGCCTTGGTTGTTCGTATTTCGCTTAAAAATTTTTAAACTTTTGTTCTCTTGAATAATTTTAGTTATTTCTTTTGTATTGTTTTCTTTCATATTCTTTTTTGGATTGGCAGGTGAATATCTTTATTTAATTTCTTTATTGTTGTGTAGTTGGTGCCGTTTTTTCCATCAGCTGTTAACTTTTACCTATTAGCTCTTTGGTATTTGGGCAGCACTTTTTTCCGTTTTAAAATTTTCACATGCGAAAAATCATGTAATTTTTTTGCTGTATTAATTACTATCATTCTACCACAATTTTCCAATCATTACCTTACTTTAACCCTTTCTACTTTTACTTCAACCTCACTCCTTTAGAAACACAGATAGTTTTAAAATAGCAAACAAGAAAGCTCTCTCTTCCCTGTTGACTATCGCTAGCGACAGACTTTTTCTCTCTTGCCTGCTGACTATCGCTAAAGTACATCCCAGAGGTACTTTTCAGTGCGTCATTAATTATGACGTCAGAGAATGAATTAGGTATGTGTGTAGGATCGTACTTAGCCACAGGGGGTAATCTTATATATTAATAAAAATAAAAAGTAAACAATATTGTTTATTCAATTTATAAACATGGAAAAATTTGAAATTTAAGACAAAATCATTCATTTATTGAATTTTTGTATCTTCTTCTCAAGGGGCTGTCTGCGCGTCGAAAGTTGGCAATCATCACAGCGATTTTTAATTTTAAGACAGCGGCTCTAAATAAGTCGTTATTACATGAGTTACGTCTCCTTCCTATGAATCTTTTTCCCCTAATTTTCCCTTGCGCAATGACCTGGAGTGTTAGATATTTATCTCCTCAAATCACGTGACCCATATATCCCACTTTTCTCCTCTTAATTGTTAGAACTTCTCTTTCCTTATGCATACGTCAGATTACCTCAACGTTGGTTATTCCATCTACCCATGAAATCTATAGTACTCTTCGGTACATCCAGATCTCGAATGCTTTCAGTCTCCTCACCTGAATTTTCTTCAGTGTCCATGCTTCCATCCCGTATTATAATACGGATGGCACGTAGTACCTCAGCAGTCGTATTGTTAACTTAACGTTGAAGTTTCTACAGCAGAGAAGCCTTTGTATTCTTGTAAATGCGCTTCTGGCCTGTTTGGTTCTGATTCGTATTTCTTGAGAGCTGTCATTGTTTTCATTAATAGTTGTATCTAGGAATTTGAATTCTCTTACTACTTTAATAGGCTTATTCTGTACATATATCTCACGAATGTCGTGAGTTGTCTTTGTTATTATTATATATTTCTTGCTCTGTTGAGTGATGGTCCATATTCTTCTTTGCTTACTGCGGTCACCTAATTAAGAAGTATCTGTAGGTCTTCATGTGATTCGGCTAAAAGAACTGTATCATCAGCGTATCTCAGTTTATTTATGATCATGTCATTAATTCTAATATCGTCAGCAATCGATTAACGTTTCGTTAATCCATTGCCTTACTTAATATGTCTTCTGACTATACATATTAAATAATACTGGTTTATGTATACACCCTTGTCGAACAACTCTTTTTACTTATATTTCTTCTGGTGTTATATCTTCTATTCTCACTACTGCTTTTTGGCCATAGTATAAGTAACACAAAAAAGACTGTTTTCAAAAATTTATTAGGTAACTTATAAATTCATCATCATCATCAATGGTACTACAGCCCTGTGAAAGAGCCTCGATCTTCCCAAGTCTATTACGCCAGGCAGTCCTATGCATTGCCAATCGTTGCCAGTTTGCTGTGCCTATTTTTCTACCATGCTCATCTACACCATCCTTCCATCTGAGTTTTGGCCTACCCCTTTTTCTACTTTCCACGGGTTGTGACATAAGGATTCTTCTAGGAGGGTTGTTCTGCTGTGATCTTGCTAGATATCCTGCCCATCTTAGTCTTCCTTATAAATAATTATAAATATTAATTAACTTATAAATTAATTACATAAATAAAATAAAATTATATTTTGTACGTTTGTGTGTACAAAATTAGACTTTTAGCAGATAAAATTATAGAAAAATACTGCCAGTGGGGATGTTTCCATAAATATTTTTCTTGGGACAACTCCATGGTCAAATATTTTGGTCATAACTTAGCTAAACAGTTAATTAGAGAGAAGCCAGTCAGATGTGAATATAAGAATTTGATGATAACTGGTTCCACTGGATATGATTATGGTTTTCACGTTTGTTGCCGAAAAAAAAAAACAACAAATGGTACTATTAGAATAGACCACTTGAAGCTAAAATAGTAATTGATATTTTGAAACAGTTGCCTGAAACATCAACAAATGAAATTTTTTCGATAAACATTTCGTGACATATCAACTAATGATATATCTGAAACAAAAAAATGTAAAGGCAACAGGAACTGTAAAATGCCCAGTAATGGAGAAAGCTAATGAAGAGTAAGCCATTGAAGAAAAATGCATATGATTATAGATTTGACAAAACTAATGAAATTTTATGTGAGAAATGGTATGACAATAGTGTTCTATGTTATCCAGTTATGATACCATTAAACAACTAGGTCAAGTAAATGCAGAGGTCAAAAAACTATGTGTATTGAATGGTGTTTTGAAAAATACCATACAAATACCTAATGTCCCCATTACGCTGAAATAAACAATAAATAAAACAATTTTATTTTCAGGGTAATTTTCAACTTACTTCCAGAACAGCAGTAATTGGTAACAATGTTTGTCCAGCTTTCTTTTCCAATTGAAAATATTTAAGCAATTTTAATATTAGAACTTGTTCTTTTTCCGTATATCTTGTCATCTTATACAAATACAAATAAAACCACAATCACAATACTATGTAAAACGAAATACAAAATAAAATTATACAAAACAAATACCAAAGAATATAAATATATTATATAGCGTCTATATTCTTTGCAAATACTGACCTGAACGACAGCCGTCACTTGCTGTTGGAACACTTCAAAAGAATGGCCAGCATGGACGAAATTTTACGTCAACTGTCAGTAATAGGCGTATTTGATTGGCTAGATAAAGCGCGCATCTAAATATCAACGAATCAAACGTAGGTTAGAAAAGAACCTCTTATGTATGTAAGCTTATTCTAACGCTGCAATATAGTTCTGTTTAATCACCGAACTACCGCTTTCTCCGTCACATTCAACTTAATGCATTAGAAAGAAATCGAAAAACTGTGACGCACTAAAAAATACCTCTGGGATGTTCTATAGCAACATACGTATTCTCTTTACTGTGGACTGCCGTTATATCTCTCTCTCCCTTTTTCTCTCTCCCACTCTCGCTTTTAGTTACGCGAAAAATACCGCGAATCCTCTTTTGAAACGTGTACAGACACAAATATGCGCTATTATCTATATAACTCTTTTCTACATATCATATTTTATTCTTGACCAGCCGTATGTAATATAGTACTCATACACCTCATCCTCATACAAATTATATTCATAATTCCACATATTATGTACACCATTTTTGTATACCTTTGTTATGCCATCATTTGCTTGATCTGCATTTTTTATTTCATCTTGCAAGTCTTGTATATGTATGGTTAGTGCATCTTCATACAGGTCGTTGCTTTCTTGAGAAATTAATGTCTTTTTTATTGTTTTGAGGATCATCTTTGTTGTTTCCAATTTGAAATTTAATGATATCTTAACTCAGATTAATCCGTGGTCGCTTCCTATTGAAAGTTTGTTCAATTTCGATGTCTTTAATTATTACTTTTCTGTTTGTTATAATATATTCTATTTTATTTTTGACACTGCCCCAAGTTGGTCATTAAGAATTATGTCTGTACATTTTAATTTGTTAATTTCCTTACCGTCTAACAAAGACAGCTTAAGACCTTTATTTTGGATGTGAAGAATTTAAAATTCTTCATTATAAAGATGACTATAATCTAGAAGGTGAAAGGTATGTAGAATCTGTTTTTCTTTTATTGAAAGCCCTTTTATGTTCTGCTGTAAATGCTTTTTCTTTTGGCTCTTTTTTTTTAAATATACTAAATTTTGTTGTTGTTTGTCCTAAAAGCTGGTGTTATTCCTCTCTTTTTTATGTGTTTGTCTATTTTGGTTGATATGTTACCAGTTTCTGTAATCGAGAAGAAGGTACTGGGTTTTCCTCTGATGGTGAAAATATTAATTTTAGGGCTTTCTTTTCAAGGCAAAGTTGTATTTTGACCTCGAAATTTCTATTAATCTATGTAACATGCTACCGTAGGTTGCCAATTGATGTATAATGGGATAATGCAATTGATTTTGTACTATTTCTATTGTAAATTCAGAATGACTATTGAGTGAATTAATATACGATAAAAATTGATCAAGTTCCTGTTGGTTCCTGTAAAACATACCAGTACATCGTTTACGTATCTTGGTGAAATTCCATTTCACTTGAGATTAATTTTTAACCATGACGATATTGAAGAGAAGGAATAAAGAAATATATGTTAGAAGGAATAAAGAAATATATTTAACAGTACTTCTAGGGGTGGGAGACCTCAGATACCTGTCTACATAATTTGTAGGTATACAATATTATGAAACAGTTCAGAACAAGCTATTACCACAATGGGTCTCAAAATATCGTAAGCTTACATCGCTAGCTCGCAAATTCGCTTATTAATATATTATATGTATTTGTAACTAAGTAGTTCGCATCAAATTATTCATAAAGATTATAAGTCAATCATTTATAGTAACCAGTGTTTCCTAAAACCGCAATTATAGCTTTCATATAAAAGTTTATATATTCAAACCAGCAGTGTTGCCAGTAGATCGCTTTAAACATAAAAACGACATTCCGCTAAGCAATTGTATTTGTAATTTTGTATATAACAGTTAAAATAGCGTCAGTGGAAAGTGTAATGAATTACCCCATATCACAGTGTTTTCTGACAGATTTTAGGAATTGCTATTTATTCTTAGTATTAAAATATAAGTTAGTGTTTAATTCTGTTTTTTATTCCAGCCCCAGGCTGGTTGTACTTCGTCATTTAATTCTCTAAATAAGTTAATATTCAACCATATCTTCATCAATATAAAAACTATTTGAATACGGAATGTTTTGAAACTTTTGTCTCTAGATCTCTCTCTTCAATCCTGACCTCCCAGGGGGAGTGTAGTGGTCGACGTGATATCGTGTATTGTCCGTCCCAGAGATCTCTGTCTCTGGTCACTTCTTTTAATTCATGCATAGGTCTTTGGCATATTCCTGTAATTTGATCTATCCATCTTGTTGGGGATCTTCCTCGTGATCTTCGGCCTTCTACCTTTCCTTGTATTATGAGTCTTTCCATGTTTTCTGTGTTTGCTCTCATAACATGCCAAAAATATTTTAATTGTTGATGATGGACTTTGCTAGAGAGTCGTTGGCTAACTTTTAGCTCTCTTAAAATTGAATTATTTGTTCTACGGTCGGTCCAAGGAATTCGTAACATTCGTCTCCAACACAACATTTCAGTGGCGTCTATCTTTCTTATCTCCGATTGTCTCAGAGTCCAAGATTCACATCCGTAGGTCAGTATTGGGAATATTAAGCAGTTGATCAACCTCATCTTTATCGCTCTTGAAATTTGACATTCCTTCCACATTTTGGTCATTTTTGCTCTGGCAACTTTTGCTAGATCACATCTACGTTTTATCTCTTCTTGTAATGACCCTGTGTTTGTGATTAATGATCCCAGATATAAGTATGAGCTCACAACCTCGAACCGGTCAATTGTGGTTATGTGTGGATGATTGTTGTGTAGTC
Source organism: Diabrotica balteata (assembly GCA_918026665.1). Taxonomy (NCBI): domain Eukaryota; kingdom Metazoa; phylum Arthropoda; class Insecta; order Coleoptera; family Chrysomelidae; genus Diabrotica; species Diabrotica balteata. The sequence goes on from OU898283.1 coordinate 25,418,291, forward strand.
TATCCGCTATCATGATCTTTGTCTTTGATATGTTTAATTGCAGACCAAATATTTGACTTTCGTTTTCGATCAGTCGTATAAGTTCTATCAGCTGTGCTTGACTATTTGCAAGAAGGGCTGTGTCATCTGCGAAATGTAGGTTGTTTAGTTGATGACCATTTATTGAGATGCCCTTTTCCCATCCTTCAAGTGCTCTTCGCATAATATACTCTCCATATATGTTAAATAATTGTGGAGATAGTATACATCCTTGTCTGACACCCCGTTCTGGATGAAACTCGTTCGAAAGTGTGTCAAGTACTTTAACTGATCCAGTAGTGTGTTCATATAGTTCAGTTATAAGCGTAATTAGATGTTATGGTACGCCTACTTCTTTTAGTGTTCGCTATAAGTGTCTCCACTTGACCCTGTCGAACGCTTTACGGTAATCTATAAAACAGATGTATAGTGGGATGTTGAATTTCCTAGATTTCTCGATTATCTGTCTTATATTCAGCAGGTGTTCTCGAGTACCTCTACCTTTGGTAAATCCAGTTTGCTCTTGTGGAATTTCTCTTGTCTCTAGATGATCCATAAAAATATCCAATAGCAATGGGCTTAGATGATTACCTATTATAAGATCTGCCCTGGTATTTGTATGTATTTGCTTATTACATTCAAAGTAGTTCGGGTTCATGCAAATTTCAGGAAGATGTAAAAATTCGGAAGTAATGATTGGATTTGTAATATTATGGTCTAAAAGCGTAATTAGATGTATAAGCGTAATTAGATGTTATGGTACGCCTACTTCTTTTAGTGTTCGCTATAAGTGTCTCCACTTGACCCTGTCGAACGCTTTACGGTAATCTATAAAACAGATGTATAGTGGGATGTTGAATTTCCTAGATTTCTCGATTATCTGTCTTATATTCAGCAGGTGTTCTCGAGTACCTCTACCTTTGGTAAATCCAGTTTGCTCTTGTGGAATTTCTCTTGTCTCTAGATGATCCATAAAAATATCCAATAGCAATGGGCTTAGATGATTACCTATTATAAGATCTGCCCTGGTATTTGTATGTATTTGCTTATTACATTCAAAGTAGTTCGGGTTCATGCAAATTTCAGGAAGATGTAAAAATTCGGAAGTAATGATTGGATTTGTAATATTATGGTCTAAAAGGTTTTTCTCAGAACAAAAATTTCTGTAGGAGGGATACTAGGAAAAAGATTTTCTGGAGTTGTTAGGTAATTAAAAATGTTGTATTGTATTAACTTGTTATATTGTATTTTTTACGGTAAATTTGATTTCTAACAATTTTTTTGAAAGTTTCTATGATGGAGAGAGCTGTAGAAAGAAACTACAGGTCTTATTGGATAATCAGGTTTGGGTAGTTTAATGAAAAAGTATAATTTAGGACCTTATGGGATTATGATACTGATTTATTTTCGTTCTGTTCAATTTATTATTGATTTTGAATTTTCTTACGCTATTTTAATTTATTTTTGACACTGTCACTATGTTATAGGCATTTTTATAAAATTGTTTTGAATAGATCAAATAATTTTTGCGAAGTATTTAAAAAATGCTTTTAGAAAAAAAATTGTACGACTCTGAAGAAGATAAGGCACAATATTGAAAATATTTAAACTTTCTTAATCCGAGTAATTTCCAAATGTTATTGCAAGGTTACCCGATTTAAAATTAATTGCCAAAATATTTGTTCCTTCGTTTTGCTTTTTCCAGGACGAATGATGTTCTAAATATATTATTTTACATTAAAAATATTTTTATTAAGTACACTGTTATAGCAGGGAACAAATTTATTAGACTGTTAAGGAGACGAACAAGGTATGGAAAGAAAAAATTATTGTTTTATTAGCAAATCGTTAAAAAAATTCAAATTATCAATTTTTTGTCTATATTATGGTTACTTTAGCTACTGTTAAAGACTCTTGTCTTCTACAAAATTTAAATATAGTACAGTGAATGAAGGTAAAAATCAACTATTACCTCAGATTTCGGTAAACCTTCATCGAATTGCATGAAAATTTGGGATTGAGTGTATTTTACCCTCAACTTCAAAAGTGCCATGTGCTCAACTTGTGCGTTTTGCATTTTAGGGGTGAAATCCACCTACATATTTTGTTCAAAATGGTAAAAAATGCAGATTTAAGCATTCTGGCATAAGTAATCTTGATTAGTTAAATAAAATAAATATTTTGAAACATTTATAAGCATGATTTATGATTTTAATTAATTTATCAATTCTTTTAGTAACTATTCCTTAAATCGAAAATCATGAAAAAATCGTTTTTTATATTTCTGAAATATTAAATTACATATTAATATTACCCAAATAATTTCTTGAATGTTTATAGTATAATTTTTGATTGACTGTGATATTTCAACCCTAACAACCACCCCCTCGAAGCAGAATCATTGAAAAAATTAATTTCAAGAAACTTTAATTATGTGAATAATACATTATTGAATTGAAATCTCATTTACTGAGTATTAAAGTATTTTTTTATTTATTTCGTAATTTTGCACCCTTAAAAACTACCCCTTGTAATAAAAATAATGGATATTGTTTTTTTATTAGCTTTAATCATTTAGAAACTTTTTTATTGGTTGTAATAAACTTGTTCTATGATAATTACTTGTTCTTTTTTTTTGAACAATAGGTTTCGGTTTGTAAGCTGCAGCAACGTATTAAGTTGTAGGTGTATTGTTTTCTTCGTGATTCTTAACATTATTAATTTTTGTTACGTTTGAAGTAGTTTGTTCAATTTTATTGCCCCTGTAGTCAAAAGCAGCAGATTTAGGATTATCCATACTTGTTGTAATTATTGACCAGTATCTAGAGAACAACACACCATGTCGTATTACTGGTTGCCTATAAAGGTGGCGTAAAGCGAAAGGTGATTTGAAATGTATTAGTGTTTAATAATGAATACAAAAAAGTTCAAAGATAAACAAAATAAACAGTTCAATGCAATAATTCTAGCTAGATATTAAATCATACCTTTACACTTACTCGTAGGCAAGAGTTAACAGCAGTTTCTGATACACTACGCCTTTATGTTTATGTATCCAAACGTTAGTACATATATTTACATTCCAAATATTAATTTTAAAACTTAAATAACGATTTTCAACATACAGAACGACCTTCACACATTAAGACACAGTAAAAATCTCCTGTTTTGTTTAAAAACAAAGTTATATTGAGTATCCAAATACCAGAAAAACTATCAAATATTTTAGAGTTAATTTTTTTCATGAATAGAAAATATAACATAAAACCTTGTAATAATGAGCCAGCGAAATGTATAAGTATTTTTTATTAATATGAATTTTATCTTTTTTTTAGATGTTATTCACTTCGTCATGGTTTATGGATATTTTGTTAGCTTTGAGTTTAACCTGCTTTCTAATCTACAAATATCTAACAAGGCACTTTAATTATTGGAAAAAGAGGAACGTTCAACATCCACAACCTATTCCTTTATTCGGAAATTTTTATAATGTGCTAGCAATGAAATCAGTTACTCCAGAATATATAAAAAGCATTTGGAATAAAATAGATGCGCCCTATTTTGGAATGTTTATTTTTGATGAACCAGTATTAGTTTTAAAATCTCCTAAATTAATAAAAGATGTTCTAACAAGGCATTCGTCCACTTTTTACGATAGAAGAATTGCTATACCTGCGCATCCAAATATGGCACACGGGTTGTTTTTCCTAAAAGACGAGCAGTGGAAAATTATGAGAAACACAATTACACCACTATTTACATCCGGCATGATAAAACAGTTAGAACCTCATTTTATTGAGATAAATAACCTAATGTCTGAGTTTCTTACTAAAAATAGTGGGGTTTTAGATACTTCAAATCTTGCAAAGAATCTTGTTAGCGAGTACCTTATTCGAAGTTTCTTTAATGTCGAACCAAAATGTTTTGAAGATCAACCATCCATCATTCAGGAACACGTTAACAAGATGTTCAAGTTTTCTTTACGGAATATATTAATTCAGAACTTATTTTTCTTTAAACCCACCTGGATCACTGCGTTAAAATTAAATTTTATTCCAGACTCGGTAATAACGTTTTTTGAAGTTATCTTTAAAAATTCAATGATAGCTAGAGAAAGTTATACTGGTAAGCCTCAAAACCTGGTCGATTTGGCAAACAAAGCTTTAAGAGATAATCCAAATGGTGGACATATATCAGGTAAGATAAAATTTGTTTTAAACACATTTATGTTCATTACAATCCAGTTTTTTTAATCATATGGAAACAAACGACGACAATTTTTAATGTAGTAACTAAACTAAAAGTTGGCTATGGATCTCCTTTAACACTAAAAGCACTAGAGCGGTCATTTTCACCGCTTTCTATTTTTGACCCTCTGTTTGGGCAAGTATGTAGTATTTATTTTCATATTTTACATTTAATATTTTTCTTTTACTGTACTACAAAAGTGCACTGTACTACAAAAAAAAAAATGTTGTCCAAGATGTTACAGTAAATAATAAAATCACTGTTGGGAGTGACCATCGGTTGGTTAGAGCAAAAATAATGATCAACATTAGACGAGAGAGGACAGCAATTATAACAGAGAGGCATTCTAATAAATAAAAATCTACAGAAGATAGAGTAGCTTTTCAGAATCTCATAACTTTAAAATTAAAAGGAGTAGAACATCTAAATGAAAATGCATTAAATATATGTATAAAAAAAATAGAGGTGACAAACATGTGAATAAATATAGTGCGAATAATTCGAAACGTTCATCGAAAATATAAGGAAAAAGGAAAAATAAGATGGATAAACTCACTCAAGCTACTAAAGATCTTATAAACAAAAGAAGAGAATTGAAAGACAAATACACAGATAATTTTGTAACACTAAGACAGTTAAACAAAGATATCACAGAATCCATTCGAAAAGATGTCAGAAATTACCACACTAAATACATAACTCAAGCCATTCATAAAAATAAAAGTTTAAAAGTTCTGCGCCGACAAATGACTGAAGGATCGAAAAATATTTGTAAACTTGTAAATATAAAAGGAGAAACTACAACAAATAAGGAATATATTTTAAAAATTGCTCAAGATTTTCACTCAGAATTGTATAAGCGAGAAGAACTTCCGGATCCTGATCAAAATCAAATACCAGAAGTTCAAAATGTAGGCTCAGAAGATATCCCAGATATCACAACAGAGGAAATGAAATCAGCTTTCTCGGAGATGAAAAACAATAAATCACCTCGAAAAGATGGGATAGACATTGAACAAATTAAAGAAGGGGGACGAATGTTATTAAATGTGTTAAAAACGATGTTCAATGCTTGTGTGACAAGAGGCGTAACCCCCTCCCAGTGGTATTTACGAAACTGGTACAGCTTGTGACCGCCTTAATGAAGATACCAAGAAGTTTCGAATAGAACGTGGAATTAGACAGGGTGATATTATCTCCCCTAAATTGTTTACAGCTGTTCTTGAATATAATATGTTTAAGCTAATGAAAGGAGAGGATAATATGGGAATTAATATAAATGGAGAAGTTCTGAACCACCTAAGATTTGTCTTTGACATCGTTTTAACATCTGGTAGAGTTGATAAAGCTACAAAAATGCTGCACACGCTCTGTAATGTGTCAAAAATAATTGGTCTTAAAATTAACACCTCAAAGACTAAATTTATGACCAACCTTATAGTCAGCGGTAAAATTCTGATTGAAAGCCATAACATCGTCCAAGTAATAGCATACAAATATCTAGGGCATGAGATTCGCTTAGGCCGAGATACTCAGACAACTAAAATAAAAAGAAGGATAGGTCTCACATGGGCTGCCTTTAGTAGATTGAATAAAATTTTCAAGTCTAGTATCCCAGGTTGTTTAAAAAGAAAGGTTTTTAACCAGCGCGTTTTACCGGTTTTTACATATGGTGCAGAAACACTGACTCTGACAAAAAGAACAATATATAAAATAAGAGTTACACAACGCGCTATGGAAAGATCAATATTAGGTATTACCATCAGAAATAAAGTACCAAACCTAGAAATAAAAAGAAGAACAGGAATTACAGATCCAGCTGAAAAAATAGCCATGGCTAAATGAACAAACTGGATGCAAGTAGCTCAAGAGAAAAATAGGTGGACAATTTTGCGGGAGGCCTAAGTTCAGCAGTGGACAAATATAGGCTAATTGATAATGATGATAATAATAATGTACTTCAATGCGATCTAATTTAATTGTATATTCTAACGACTTTGCTTTAAAATATATTGTTTCCGGTTACTTCGTAAATTCCTATTTTTGACAGACTTGTGGGAGTATGACAAATAGTTTTTTAGAAATACCATTCATCGTTTTAATGAGACTGAACGTTGTCGTGTATCATTGAAGCTTTTGCAGAAAATACTAGGAAGAGGTGTATGAGTGAACTGGAAGTGTAAGTTCACTTTACAGAATTGTAAAAGACTTTGAATTTAAATGGAAGAAAACGAAAGATAGAGATATACATTTGACATTTGTGGACCTAAGAAAGGCGTATGACTTTGTACCAAGGTCAGAACTATGGGAGACAAGGTACAAATCAGAAATACAAATAGGAGACTTCACCACAATAAAAGGGCTCCTGCAGAGTTGTTCCACATCTCCAACCGTATTCAAAATATACTAAGACAAAGCCTTAACTACATGGAAAAGAAAATGCAAAGGCATGAAAGTACCAATACGGAACGAATACATATATACGTTAAGAATACGTATAATACAAAAAGAATATATCAAGGCTGGCCTAGATATTAACCTCGTGAAAATAGAGTACCTATTTTCAAGGGAAGAGGACATAACATATAGTTAGAAGATCTACAGATTGATGACAACGTAACAATCAAAGTAAAGGACAAATTCAAATACTTGGGGTATATAATTACGAAAATGGCACCAACATAGGAAGAAATTACGCAAAGATTAGAACAAACAAGAACAGCAATCCGACAACTAAACTTAGTATGGTGAGATAGACACCTTAATATGAAGACAAAAATACAGATTTATAAAACATTAGTGCGAAGTATGACATATGGTGTTGAAAATTGGATTATAAACATGAAAAACGGCAGTAGTAAGATAGTACAAAGAGAGATTTTTGCAGATGACACAGCCCTTATTGCAAACAGTCAAGCAGAGCTGATGGAACTTATACGACTGATCGAAAACGAAAGTCAAATATTTGGTTTGCAATTAAACATATCAAAGACAAAGATCATGGTAGTGGATAGACTACACAACAATCATCCACACATAACCACAATTGACCAGTTCGAGGTTGTGAGCTCCTACTTATATCTAGGATCATTAATCACCAACACAGGGTCATTACAAGAAGAGATTAAACGTAGATGTGATCTAGCAAAAGTTGCCACAGCAAAAATGACCAAAATATGGAAGGAATGTCAAATTTTAAAAGCGATAAAGATGAGGTTGATCAACTGCGTAATATTTCCAATACTGACCTACGGATGTGAATCTTGGACTCTAAGACAATCGGAGAGAAAAAAGATAGACGCCACTGAAATGTTCTGTTAAAGACGAATGTTACGAACTCCTTGGACCGACCGTAAAACAAAAAATTCAATTTTAAGAGAGCTAAAAGTTAGCCAACGACTCTCTAGTAAAGTCCATCTCCAACAATTTTAATATTTTGGGCATGTTATGAGAGCAAACACAGAAAACATGGAAAGACTCATAATACAAGGAAAGGTAGAAGGCCCAAGATCACGAGGAAGATCCCCAACAAGATTAATAGATGAAATTACAGGAATATGCCAAAGACCAAAGACCTATGCATGAATTAAAAGAAATGACCAGAGACAAAGATCTCTGGAGACGGACAATACACGACATCACGTTGACCACTACACTCCCCCTGGGGGCTCAGGATTGAAGAGAGAGAAGATGCTGCAGAGTAACAAGAATGGATAGAAGAAGTAATGACAAAATTAAGCAAAGAACATCAATAGAAACAGAGATACCAATGTATATAGAACAAAAAAGACTAAAGTGGTATGAACATGTAAGAATAACTAGTGACAGCAGATGGATAAAGAGAATAACCTAATGGAGTCCCATAGGAAGGAGGAAAAGAATACAACCCCAAAGATCCTGGAGGAACGAAGTAGACGACGCCATGAGTAAAAGTGGCCTAAACGATGGAGAATGGGACAACAGAGAGAGATGAAAACGGTTGAGCGAGAGAAGGCGGTGAATACTGTAGAATCCCTGAATATATAAAACGAAAGATAATCGACGTTTATTAATTGAACGGAATGATATTCGGGCTCTATGTATTAATTATTAATTTGGACAAAATTAAATATTACAGAAGCGAAATTCTGTATTATAAGCATAGCTCTGAACAAAGCAAAAAATATAATAAAAACATGTGTATAAGATGAAAGGCAACCGTATATACGTATTTCCTATTTTTGGTCTTTAGTACGGTGCAGCTAAGTTAGAAAAGGAGCCAGATCGATTACTTTCTGAAGTTTAACTATATTGGTTTCTTTTATTGTTTTCTTGGAGGGTTTGCATATTTTTAGTAGGATAATGTTTTTTTAATTTTGTACTGTCTTTACCTTTATAATAAAGAGAATTACGTGCCCCAGTATTCGACTAAGTAGGAAATTATTCAAATAAGTCAAGGAAGGATGATCACCTATCTCGTCACCTTGGGGATTCCCATAGAATCGTAAGAATCCGAAAATTGTTCCTCGTCGGTAAACACTTCTTCATAGAGTTTCCCCTAATATCCCTATTAAGATTAGTAAAAGAAAATACTTATGAAACTTAACGCGTTGGGTCTGAGAGACCAAAATTGCCAATACAACAAGTATTTCTCTTTCAACTGTTGCATACCTACTATTAGTCATACACAGCGAGGTACGACTAATACATAGATACATAATAACAAAGGTACAGAGATACACAGAGTCGTACAAGTACTAATTAATAAATAATAGATCAAAATCATTTTTCTTGGGCCTACTAGACCCAAGCTGTCCACTGTAGGGTTAAACTAGACATTGGGCAGCTTTCAATATACTTAAAATATCACAAAAAGCCAATTCTGTGCATTTCAATAAAAAACAAAATGAAAAATGAGGTCAGAAACATAACCAAATTCATAAATATAGTAACAGAAATTATAAAAAAAACAATACAAATGACATCGAAAATGGTGTAAGTCTGACCAACTTTAATAATAAATTATAAATTTTTAATATTTTTTATAACTTTTTAAAGGCAGTTTTATTTATTCAAGATTTTGGAGTGTTTTTGTCGAATGCCATACTCTTCTTAATAGCTGGACAGGATACTACAAGTACAGCAGTAAAGTTTGGTTTATACGAACTTGCCATGAATCAGGAAATACAAGATAAATTACGAAATGAGGTAAGGGCTAACGTTAAAAAATATGGATCGCTGTCATTTGAAGGAGTACAAGATAATAAATATTTAGGAATGTGTATTAATGGTAAGTAATTTTTTTTTATTTTATAAAGTTCTTTTATCTAGCATCTTAGTTTTTTATTAAGTGTACCTATTCATACCTCTCTATGTCTTAATTCTCATTTTTGTTTCTAACCATCTTAATCTATTTTGACATCAATCAAAGATAGATAGAAACAGGGCGCCACTCAATTTTTTTGGGGTTTAAGGAGATAATTAAGAAACCTTAGAAAAGAAAAGAGATAAGGAAATATATTTTGGTTCTGAGACACACTATATAAACAAATAATAAATATATTAGGTATTACACCTACTTACCTACGAAACTAAATCAGCCTGCTCTTTCTTCTGGTCGAAGGTGTAATAATAATTAAAGGTAACAAGCAAATATTTAGAGTTATTGTTATATCAGGAAACTTGTTAGGAGTCGACAAATAAAATTCATACATAAAACAAAAACAATATATTCAACAACACAATGGTATAGGCTGCTGAATGTACACAAAAGTAATCAAAATACACCATCAATTATGAAATGGTGGTATACATATAAAAATAAGCAGTAATATGAATAATAAGTACCTTTACAAATCAAACAATATATTAATGCACAGGTTTAATTATCAACGAAGAGAGCCTGATAGTGAGTAAGAGAAAAACTAAACCAAAGTTAAAAAAAGAAAGTCTCCCTTTGCTTTTTAATGGGCATATCTTGAGACACTGGGTATCGTAAATAAACAAATGAATAACAAAGCAGGCAAAATTAATTAAAGTTAAATCCAAAGAATACAAAAATATTACAGAATTAAAAATTTAACCAAATTGCACTTGGTTAAGTCGATTATATGTTCGCACTGTTATTTACTGATTGATTGAGAACTAAATGTTCGTAATTATTATTGATTAGAATTTCTTAGTAGCTCATGGAAAGTTCGTAAGAAAGTATTGAATGCTCTTTAAATTAAATGCAAAAATCAGTAGTTATGTATTCTCAACTACAGGTGAAGACATGGATGAACTTAGATTCGGCCAGATGATTGAAGGTAATATGATACCATACCATATTATTCACCCAGATAAGTAAATATACTATGATTATGATAGTATTCGCCCAGATAATGATTATGATAACTTACAGTAAATCTTGATGACTGCTGCACTAATTCACTGAATACTCTACTTGTATCAAGCACTAAAGTTATTTAAATTAAAAGGTACTTTATAACTATATTTAATCTAATATAGTATTAGATTTAGAAACAACTATATAAGTGTATACACAATCAAAAAATGAACAGAAACGGTACGATAACACAGTGACAGTAAGATCTAGTCCTTACGCAAAGACTGTCCCACCAAAAGTGGTCTTTCTTCTCCAAAATTTACCAAACTACCAAAAAGGGTAGTTTGGTAAATTTTGGGCGAGGGTATCTCCCACCTAAAAAGTATGGGACAGTATCCATTTCCAAGAAGGTAAAAAGTTTTAACATCGAACATAACAGTGCCCTTCTAGCTAGAAACGTGCCCCCGACGATATTTACCGAATTTATGAAAAAGAACTCGGAAAAGGATTAACTAAGAATTAGCCAAACCGGCGGCGTCTTTAAATAAGTAGGTAGGAAGATTCTTCCGTCATAATTCGATAGTTTTCAATAAAATTTAGCTACCTATTTGCGAATACGACCATTAGCGTATCAGCAACGAAGGTAAAGGGAATACAAATAGTTAATATTCTAATTATATAAAAAACTGTTACAGCATGAGAAATGATTTAACTACTTTCTAATGTAATTATTTAAGGCAACTTCCAAATGTTGTAAAGACCGTAACTGTATATATTTTTAATCTTTGTAAATCCGTAATACTCGTTGGTAGATTTTCGTAAATGCGTTATGGCGGATTTTGTGGAAGATACTTCACGAATTATTTTTTTCGTGGGAAACCATTAACAGAAAATCAATCAATAGAGAAGGCAGTATCTTTGACAACTTAAAAAGCAGATATGCATAAATGAAGTCCATATGGTTTTTAAGGTATTGCAAGACAAAAATCTTAAAAGCAACCGCCAAGCTGCGTTGCAAGGATTGTCCACAGGTATTAAAGTACCATCTAGAAAAGGGAGAAAGCTTATAATTACTCACATTTTGAGTTCTACGGGGTTTTCTTTTCTTAAAGAAAGGTTGCTCCTATTTAAACCAAAAAAAAACGGGCGACTACCAAGAGGACATGAACGCTGATATGTTTAAAGAATATTTTAAACAAATGCTGAAATTTAGATATACCAGAAGGTTTGATTATCGTTACGGACAATGCCAACCATCATTCACGACAAACTAAACTATTTCCTACAACAGCGTGGAAGAAAGAGAATATTAGAGCAGTGGTAATTCATCTCCAGGAGAGTTGTATGCCATATTTTGATACCAGTTTTAGTAATTGTTTCTGTTTCTAGAGCTTATTATGTATAGAGTAGCAGGTAGTACTCTTTTATAGTTCCCAGCTAAGGATAGACTACTTCAGGGCTTGACAACCCTGTCCCTACACCAGCTACCAGCTACTGTTTCTCTCCTAAGCTCCCTTCACAGGAAAAAACAGGTCCCAATTGTGTTCTTTATCTAATGCTTATATATCTTTTCCTTTACACACATTGTCTGAAAGGTTGTAAAATATTTCTGGCAGAGAGCAGCAACGATTGGCAGGACCAAGATGATGCCTATAGAAAATGATCCTGGACCGCCTGTCATAAGCAAATGTGTACGCAGAGCAAAATAGTTGTAATACTGCGGTGTAATAGGGCACTATCCAGTGCACCATCATTTCCAAGAAAGTTATGCGCGGGGTTCAAGTGTTGAGGTTCAACATTGGATGTTTTTACTTAGCCCGGGTGACGACCGGCACTACCTTGAGTCCTGGTCAAGGAGTGCGAAATTGGTCCACAAAATTTAACACGCAAATAATTAATTAATGTTGGTATATGGAAGGTACAAGGACTAAAGATAATCACAGGTATGTTGTCAATGAAAAAAAAAACCGGCAAGGCATAACATTGAAATCTCTGGACTAACTGAAACGCACGGGTTAGAAGAGGGCCCGTTTCGAAAACATAATACCAACTATGTTTACCTTTTTGGTGGTGAGACTCAAAACTATACAAGTGTTGCCATTTTGTTCTTACCAAGATTACAAGTCTCTCAATGAATTCAAAGCGGTAAACGATAAAATAGTTCTCTTTAAACTACACGACATAAAAGTCAAGGAATCCCACGAAAAATTTTAAAAAAACCATTGCCAACATTACAAATAAAGAGCTAACCTCAATATACCTCTGTGTTTGCGTCTGGGGTAGGACTAGTTTACAACCGAGGGTTTTCATTAAAAAAAGCTTAATTTTTAAGACTAGCGAAGAACTTTTTAAAAGCGAAGCTTCCTGTACTTTAGTAAAAACTAAATACTAATAAACAAATGTTAAAGAAAATATCTAATAGTTGATATCTAATAGTAACAATAAGTTGTAATATACTTAAAAATATTTTGTTTTTAGAAACATTAAGAAAATATCCGGCATTACCATTCATTGACCGAACAGCTAGGAATGATTTCAAATTTGAAGATACAGATCTTGTAGTGGAGAAGAATATGTCGGTACTTATTCCCGCTTTTTCTTTACAGAGAGATGAAAACTTATTTAGAAACCCTGAATTGTTTGACCCTGAAAGATTTTCAGATGACAGCATTAATTCAGATGGACTCACTTTTTTACCATTTGGAGAAGGACCAAAATATTGTATAGGTAAGTTCCAAGGATAAGTGTTAAATTTTTATAGCAGCAAAATATCTAATAGCAATAAAATGTACACAACAAAAATTTTCCTTTGATAAAAGTTAAAATCGACAATTATATGTCTAGAACAGGTGAATCGTACTTTCGATATCGCTGCTCTAAATAGATCAGTAGAAACGTTGTAAATAATTACTACACTTTAGATCTTTATTTGTTGTATATGCTACTGGACTACCTGGGTCTGAATTTTCTGTTACAGCTTATTTCAAATCGAGTGGGGACCCCTCCACGAAATAGTTAATCGTGCAGACAATAGAATATCTATGATCAGACCCATGCAGTGGCGTTGCAATATTAAACAAATTAAATTATTTGAAATAACACTAATTACAAAGTTATAATTCACGTAAATAATAAATGTAGTTTGATCGTACACAGACATTGTTTTATAGACACCAAACTTTTTGTTTGTTATAATACCATCTTTAATCATTGATATTCTATAAAGTTTGGTAAAAGTTAATTTCTGATTTAGTATCAGCTACCTTAAAACCGTAATATAAAGTAATTATTAATGATTCCTTAAAGACTCGTTTAGGAGATACAAAGAACTGATAAGAATTATTTCCGAGAATTTCTAATCACTAAATTTTAAACGAGTTCGAAATTTAGTCTCATTATCTTGTCGGCGGGCGAACTTTCGACACCAAATTGTCTTTGTACCTGGGGTAATCGAAGGGTCAAATTTTATTATAGGAAATTTCGACACCGCGGCGTAAAGCTGGTAGGTAAGTAATTAGCGGCGATGGACATATGCACCCAAGCAGGACAAGCGGATTTTCCCAATATTTATTGTCACGGCGGGGGGCGTGGCACTTGTGTACTTGTGACTAAATTATTTCAGTTGTAATTTATTTCTTGTTTGGCGTTGACTTGTGCACGTATACGGATATTTAAAAAATGAGTTTGATAAAAAGTTCCCGTGGTCGAGATTTATTAGTGGTGGAGCATCATTCGTTATCGAAACAGAAAGTGTTAAAAAGCGGCGAGATATTTTGGCGCTGCATCCAAAGAAACACTAAGTGTTCCGCAAAAGTGTTTACAATAGGCTGTGAGGACCTCACCATCACAAGAAGTGATTTGGTACATAATCATGAAGCCGATCCAAAAAAGCTTGAAGTAAAGATGGTAACCAATGCATGTAAAAGAAAAGCCCAAGAGGACATATCGGAAAAGCCTGCCAAAATTACAAGAACTGCTGTTGCTGAGTGTGATGCCAATTTGCTGACGGTTCCTGACATAGCTAGCATAAGAAAGAACATTTACAACTGTCGTCGTAAACTGTTACCAGGTCCGTTACCAAGAAGCATATCAGAAGTCCATAACGCGGTTAGTAATTATGCTCCTAAAACCTGTCGCAATGAAAGTTTTTTGTTTTTAATTCATCCTGAATTAAATGTAATTGTATTTTCGTGCGAGACAAATATTAGTTTGTTGTGTAAATTAAAAACCTTGTATATGGATGGTACATTTTCATACAGTATTAAATATTTTCTAAAATTATTTACTATATATGGCTTGGAAAATGGACATTATGTCCCTTTAGCATACTGTTTGTTAAAGGACAAATTGTCAATGACATACAAAAATTTATTTTCTTTGTTAAGGTCTAAGATTTTTGAAACATTTTAATCATCATTAGAGCCAACTGAAGTATTTGTGGACTTTGAAAAAGCAATTCACTGTGCTTTATTGTATATGTGGCCCAATGCAAAAATTAGTGGATGCCATTTTCACTTACTCCAAAACTGGTTTAAAAAAATTCAATCTTTAGGTTTGGTACAAGAATATAAGGATACAAATTCAGAAATTGGAAAATGGTTAAGACATACGTTTGGTGTAACTTACTTAAATCCAGCAGAAGTTGAAGAATGCTTTCTTTATGATTTAATGTCATATAAACCTATAAACGCAACACTTGATATATATGCAGATTATTTACTGGAAAATTACAGTTTCGATAGCGCTCTATTTCCACCACACATATGTTCTAATCAGAATCCGTCTATTGCGAGGACCACAAATGCCTGTGAATCCTTTCATTCGAGATTTAATTCTTCTTCTTATTCAACACATCCTTCTATTTTTATTTTTATTGAAAAGTTAAAAGAATTTCAAGTAGACACTTATGTCAAAATAAATAGTTTACATATAGGTACATATACATTTTTGGAGAAAATGATGGATAAACTACGATCCCAACAAATACGTAGGTTAGATTTTATAAAAGCTGTATCTTATCATTCCTATAATAGCAAATAAATCATTATATACAAGTATATTAACGGTAAAATGTACAAAAATTAGGTACTAGTTGTATTATATTTAGATATTATTACAGTTATAAAGAAATAAAATGCACATTACTTTTATTAAAATAAATAAATTAATTAATTATGGTGTTTTATTTATGTCGCAGCTATATTTATTTGGTGTCGAATATGCCTGTAAGATAAAAACGGGAATTGGGGCTGGTGTCGAAAATTGCCATTAAATTTTAGTCGCTACCCGCTTAGTGTCGAAATTTCCTACGCCCTATCTTGTCGAGTCTCAACAAGAAAGATGCTACCATGCGTATTAGAACTATTTTGTAGAATGGAGACAGTTAAGTGTAGTAGGGAGTAAACAAATCAGATTGACACCAGAATCCAAAGGAATAGTTTACAATTTATTTAAATATATTCAAATACTATTTCCTGAAGATAATCGACCAGTATTAAACAACGTGTGAGTAAAGCTACTAGAGTATTTTTACGTACAGTAGAAAGAATTATTCAACAAGCGAGCATGTTAACAAACGCAGAGTCAAATAATACACTAAAATTTTCAGCTACACTTGCTAAAAGGAAAACAACCGTGACAGACTTGAGTAAGTATGACAAACAGTTTATTAGAAATACTAAGACATACTAATACACAACAATAATCGTTTTCATGAAACTGAACGTTGTCGTGTATCATTGAAGCTTTTGCAAAAAAGGCTTAATAAGGTGTACGAGTGTACTGGAAGTGTTAGTTTTCTTTACAGAATTGTGAAAGATTTGGGTTTTAAATGAAAGAAACCGAAAGGTAATAATCAACGTTTATTAATTGAAGGGAATGATATTCGTGATCTACGCATTAAATATTTGGGCAAAATTGAATATTACCGAAGCGAAGGTAAGTCAATTGTATATGATAATGACACCTATATACATGCAGGACCCACTATGCCAAATAGTTGAACAGATGACAGTGGCAAAGTATTCTTAAAAAACATTTTGAAACAAGAAAATAGGTTGGTTACCGTACATGATGGTGGAGAGATGGGTTTCATACATAATGCCCTTTTAATTTTTAAGACAGGAAATTATCAAGATTATATGAATTCAGGAAATTATGAAAAATGAGTGAAAGAAGACATTCGAATTATGGCAAACCTATACTGGGGTCAAACAGCAAGAGCAAAAATTGGCAACGAACTCACTGAAAGCGTGCAGATCAAAAGAGGTGTCCGTCAGGGGTGTATATTATCCCCACTCCTATTCAATATGTATTCCGAGGCAATATTTAACAAATGGAAAATGCAGATGAGGGCATAAAAATAAACGGCGAGTTAACAAACAATAAAAGATATGCCGACGACACGGTGATCCTTGCCAGTACCATACACGAATTACAACAAGTAATGGAAAGACTTTATTCAGTTAGTGAGGAATACGACCTCAGCCTCAACTTTCGAGAAGACAAAGTGGATGTTGATAAGCAAAAAGCAACAATCTGCTCGACAATTACGGATAAGTAAGATACTAGTTGACCATGTAGAATTTTATGTGTACCTTGGCACCAACGTAAATGCAAAATGGGAACAGGCCATAGAAATTAAGGCGAGAATAGAATGAGCTAGAGCAGCATTTAGCAATATGAAAAAACTCCTCATAAGCAAAGATTTGTCTCTTTCCCTAAAACTACGTCCAGTTAAATGCTACATTTTTGCGATCTTGCTGTATGGCGTGGAGGTCTGGACGTTGACGAAGACGCTAACGAGAAAACTAGAAGCATTCGAAATGTGGGTGTACCGACGCATTCTTCGTATATCCTGGACCGAACATGTCACCAACATAGAGGTACTCCAAAAAATCAGAAAGGTGAAAGAAATCGTGAATACAATTAAACAAAGAAAGCTTGAATATCTAGGACACATATTGAGACAAGTACGATAAGTGCGATAAGTACCGTCTGCTACAATTGATTGTCCAGGGAAAAATAGACAGTAAGCGAGGGCCAGGCAGGAGAAGACACTCGTGGCTTCAAAATCTGGGGAAGTGGTTCGGGCACACATCGGTCGAACTAATCAGAAGCGCCGTAAACAAGATCAAAATTGCCATGTAAATAGCCAACGTTCACAATGGACAGGGCACTTGAAAAAGAAGAAGAAGAAGAAGAAGAGTGAAAAAACATTTAATACTTAATTTGCCTGTTGGATCTGTTGTTGTTACTGATAATGAGTCATAAAATAATGTACAAATTAATAAAGCACCCACCAGTAATTTTAAAAAAATGGATATGATATCTTGGTTTACAAAAAAAATTACCATTTGTAACGTCAATGGTAAAACCACAATTGTATGAAATCGTCAAACGACACAAACAAGATTATATTTAATATAAATTTGACAAAGTGCTGCAAGAATGTGCACATGTGAATCTTATCAGAACAACCAACGAGTAATGCAGGCCATTCACGTTCCGACTTGTGGTACGACTAGTGGTCCAACTTCTGCAGTTGGATCTGAAATCGGACCGTGAGTGGGCTAGTTGGATTAGTTGGACAACTAGTGGTACGAGTCGGAACATCTAGTGGGACGACTTGAAGATCCGACTTAAGACTGGCGACGAAGTCGGAGCGTGAATGGTGAAGTTGGATTAGTTGGAAGTCGGATCACAGGTTGGATCGAAAATTTCCTCAGTCAATTGACCTTCGGCACCTGTTACCTATGAGATTTCTATGAAATACTTTACGCAAAGATCTCTAGTTTGCGAATATTTAATAGAAAATAAACTTCTAATTGCACGAAAATTACCTTTTTGTTAGGGCAAATCATTTTCCTTTCTGTAGATCTATTTCGGACATTCCCATACAGGTAAATTTCCGATACTCCTGATTGGCTACGGAAGAATTATCAACAAACAATGAAAGTTAAATCATAGTTGTAGCAAAAGATCCCTAGTTCGCAAAAAAATAATAGAAAATAACTTTCAATTGCACGAAAAATTATTTCTATTAAAACTATACGACACACACACACAACAAAATAAATCCCAGCTCCAGTTTAAAACAAATAAAATATAGATTTTATACCTACACCTACACCTACCCATCTCATGTAGGTTAACCGGTTGTTAATAATTCTCATAAATAATTCTCAGTCCTGTAGGCGCATGCCACTCGCAACATACTTGTTCTGTCCACTTGTGTTATGAGCCTCCTATAGGCCGTTATCTCTATCGCCTCGGTTAGGACTGCTGCCGCGTAGAGGAGGAGCGACTGTACAACACTGTGTAAGACCCTCCTCCTTTCGGATTTAGGTCACCCAATGCTGGGCATCACCCTGTCCACCTCAGCCGCACTATTCGTAGCGTTTCAGACCACCTCCCGTACGTGCTCCTTCCATTTTCCATTATGGTGCAATGTTACTCTTAGATACTTTACTTGTTTCTTGGATGTTAGACATGATCTCGCACATTGTAATTCAACCCTTTGCCTGTTCCTGTTCCACTTCAGAATGATGGCTTCGGTTTTCTCTGCCGCAAGTTTCAGTTCATGCTGCATCATCCATTTCTTTATTAAAAGGAGCCATCGTGTTCTTTTTTACCATAATCCTTCTCTCGGACAGATACTTCGCCACCACATTCATCAGATAACCAGGACATTCTATCTCCTCCATTGCCTTCATTACCTCGTTGCACTGCAGCGTATTGAATGCATTCCTAACATCATACAACAGCAGGGCCACCCAATGATGTTCATTCCCTCTGTTGCGCAATGCTGCGAGTACACTCATGATTGCATCAATCGTGCTTTTCCCCTTAAAAAATACCAAATTGACTCCGAGATGAACCACCTGACCTCTCAATCCTAATCATAAATAGTTTATTTACAAATGTGCCACTAAACAAGACATTACATGGGTCACTAGAGCGAGACTAAGTTATTGTATCAGCTATATTCTTTAAAACGCTAAGCCCTTTTCTTGTCCACCACTTTACTCAAAAACCATATTAGATAATTAAAATATTTTTTCGGAATATTCTTAGTATTACGGATAAGATTGTCAAGATATACTTTTGGTACAAAAATTCACTTCCGGTTTTGAGATGACTGGAAGTTAAAATTTACTTTAAGTTTTAGACCCTACAATGTATATATAAGTCGAAAGGTCTCGTCGAGACGAATCTAAATATGTACTTGCGGTTGCGATCCGACACCAAAAGTGACCCGAAACTAAATGATATACTGGTTTATGTTTTTTTCCATGGACATCTATATGTGGCAATGTCTCGATCCCGCTCATTTGATGGCGTAAAAGTTTACATAACTCCCGATGCCAAGCAAAAGTTTTCAGAAAATGGAGGCATTGTAACAAAAAGCATTGTTTTCGACGAAATATTTCGTGATATTTAATACACTTTTAACTTGCATTATTATTGATGAATGTTATGTATATTCTTGCTTATATTGTTTGTATTGATCTCTTAATTTCTCTCGCAAAATAAAAATTTCATTTAAAAAACTCTAACTCTAACTTAAAAACTGTAAAGTTATTAATATTTGGTCCTAAAATACCTATTTTTAACTATAAAAAGAATTCTGTAAACAAAATTTTGGTCTAGCAATAGGCTCTAGTTTATCGATATTATTAGTCAATATATTTATAAAAAATTTCGAAACAAATATTTATTCTAAACAAAATGTAAAACCCACAGTTTGGTTGAGATGTCTAGATGATGTATTCTCCGTATGGCCTCATGGATCAGAGTTGATCTGTCGTTTCGTACAAAAGTTAGATGGTGATTTGTGAAAAATTTGTATGTGATGTTTGCTGTGTAAACAGCAAACGAGTTTTAAAATACCTTTCAATTCTTATTCATGGACCATTTTTTTTTAAATTGTAGTACTGATAATTATCTATACAAGAAATAAAAAAAGTCCTAATTTGAGTTATCGACAAATTATTATTATTATTTTAAATATTGAATTATTATTTTTAGGTAAACGACTGGGAATTTTGATAGTGTCCATGATTTTATCAAATATTGTTTTAAATTTTAAACTCGAAAAATGTAATAAAACTCCGGAGAAAATCGAGTTTGAACCAAGAAGTTTTGTACTCTCCTCTAAAGTTGGACTTCCAATAATGATAACACCTATACAGGAGATCTGAAGACACTCGAAATGTAGAACATGAAATTGTAGATATTTTTGGAGAGTTGAAATTGAAAACAAAAGAAAATCAAATTAGAATTAATTTTTATTTACTTACTTTAATTGATTATTTTATTATACTTCGATTTCTATTTAAAAAAATATAATTATATTGATACTAGTTATTTTTTTAGGGTACTACCCTCTGCAGCCAAACTTTTTTTTAAATTAAAGTTTAAGAGTATTGGTTTACTGAGTTCTAAAGGTCCTACACAAGATGGGTACCGACAGAGAACTCTTAAAAATAATGAAAACACGGAAAACCTCATATTTGGGACACATATACAGAAATGAGAAATACCAGCTACTGCAGCTTCTTATAGAGGGGAAGGTAGAAGGAAAACGTGGTCCTGGTAGACGGCAGGCGTCCTGGTTGAAGAACATTCGTGAGTGGACTGGTTTGGATTCTCAATCTTCAATAAGAAAAGCCAGGGACATAAATGATTTTGCTGAGGTTATCGCCAACCTTCATTGAAGACGGCACCCAAAGAAGAAGAAGAGTTCTAAAGATCTATAAAAACGTAGTAAGAATCTATAATAAGAGACTAAAAACACGCCGACTGGAACCATTTCAAAGAATTTTTGTCAGCTAACACTTCACTCCACAGTTAGATAACTTAAAATTACCCTGATAATATGAATCATGGTATCACGGTCATTAACGAACTAAAACATCAAACGATTAAGATATTAGTCCTAATAAGGATATAAACCCTAGCAAAATACCTCGACCTCAATATCAATAAAATCAAACAAAAGAGACGACTCCTCTGTCAGTTTCAACAAACACGCAACCCCCTAGTCAAAATAGAATACAACCGTCTGTCTGCGGTGATCAAACTACAGGTTAATAATTTGTAAGCCAATCAATGGCAAGCAGCTACCTTTAGTCTTAATTATTGTAACGGCGGCGCGTTCTGGTCCAAACTTAAAATCCTAACTAAACAGAAAACCAACAACCCTTTTTATATTGTGGTGAACAACCAAATTGAGGTGAGGCCAACGCCTTCAAAATATAGTTGCAAAACACCCTAGTCTCTTCCGATAACCCTAGATTTGACCACGAGTTCCGTGCAACGATTGAGATAGACATAACAAGATGACTCGCCACCCTCTTTAATCCCAAGGAGCCACAAGATTATCCTATCATGACAACTGTTGATCAACAAACCTTCAAACATTTTTGCCGGCAAATCAAATCAAACTCACCAGGACCTGACAAAATTATCAGGAACTGCGTGAAACAACTCCCACCGAGCGTCATACTCTACCTGATAAACATTTTCAATGTCACTCTTAGACTATGCTACTTTATATCTCTATGGAAAAAAAGACAATACAATCATGTTCCTAATAAAGGCCAAACCCTGGACCGATCTGCACTCTTATAGGCCGATTTATCTATTAAACGTCTTGGCTAAGGTCTTCTAGAGGATCCTTGATCTGGTGCTGGTCTGGTCAGGAAACTATTCAGGAAAGGAAACATCGGCCTGGCCTTCCGATTCGTTAGATTTCTGCATTCATGTATCACTCAACGTCAAATCACGGTAAAAATGCGAGGTCATTTTTCAGACTCTTTTACTTCTACAACAGGGGTTCCACAAGGTTCAGTGTTGGCACCCATACTATAAACTATATACAATAGCGACTTTTCAAACCCATGTTACACTCACGCCCAGACTTTGCTCTACGTAGGCGATACCGCTCTTGTAACAAAAACACAAGACATAAATGCACTAGTTACGTTTCCTCTAATTCACCTTGACCTGTTTGACAGGTGGTGCGGGAGATGGAGAGTAACGCCTAACTCTAATAAAACTTAGATGATTTCTTTAGATACCCCAGTCTCAGCAGATTTACTTTATACAACAAAGCCAGAAGAAACAGTCTTATGCCGGGTCCAGACCAAGCAGACAAAACGAAAACACAATTCTGAAACAAAAACACGATAAACCGGCGACAAAATTTGTCGTCAAAAGACAAAACAAAATTGAGACAAACTGTCCACACCAGAACAACAAAATATAAAAACAAAATTCAGTTGGTGACGTTGTTGTTGTGATTAGTGTTGGTTAACCATGTGGCGTTTTAATCAAGAAAAAAATGAAACTGAAGATTTATTGCTACCCGCAAGTTGTTTTTTTTTGCTCTCATCATCATCCCAGGTTGCTAAACGAAAACCCAAACGTTTTTGGATTAGACCAAGCCTAAAAATGCGAGAAAGTTGTTCGATAGACAAATTGTTAGTTCAGCTGCGCGCAGATGATATTGGACTAAGTGGTGAAATTCGATCAAGCTTCAAAAATTTTTTAAGAATGTCCACCGAAGATTTTGAGAATCTAATATGCCTTGTTGGTCCTGCAGTTGCAAAAAGACATACTAACTTTAGAAATGCTATAAGTGTAACAGAACGGTTAGCAATCACTTTAAGATTTTTAGCAACAGGTGATTCCTACCACAGCCTAATGTATCTTTCAAAAGTATCAAAGCAATCAATATCTGTAATAATACCTGAAGTATGTAAAGCTTTAATTAACAGTCTTAGTGGTTATGTACAGGTATGTTAAACTTTTTTCATTACTATTTTTCTGTTAATATCCCTTAAAATAAACTCTATATTTATTGGTTAAATGTTTAATATAAAAGAAATTGACGATAGGTACATACTACATACAAAATAATGACGAGTCTACTTGTTTTTACATTCAAAAAGTTCATCATCAATTTCGATCGTTTTCTTGATCTGAATACTGAGAAAGCTCTGTGTCAATACTAGGTGGATGTGAAAATAAAGGTTGTGTGTTGGTGATTGGTGGATTTAAGTATGAATTTTGTGGGTGAGCGCTGGGTGGATTTGAGTATGAATGTTGCGTGTTGGGTGGATTTGAGTATAAATGTGTATCAATGCTGGGAGGAGTTGAGTATGAACGTGTGTCAATGCTGGGAGGATTTGAGTATGAATGTTGTGTGTCAGTGCTGGGTGAAGTTGAGTGAACATTTGTGTTGAGACTAAGTGGATTTGAGCACGAAGAACCAGAAAATCCTGTGGGAAACTGAATAAATTCTTCCATTTGGCGTTGTACCTGGAATAGTGGTGGCTTCTTGGGTTCATTATACTTGCCCATTTCAGCGTCATATAATAGATTGTAAATTAGATGTTCTACTGTGGACTGGGCATAGGGTGTGGGTAGACTCCTTAACTTTTGAGCTACCAATTCACCTATTATATCAAATTTATCAGGCTTATTGTTTAATTTTTCTAGACGATCCTTCTGTAATGATGTGACTATGTTGTACACTTCTTCATTCCTACGCTCCATATTTTGTGATATATTCTTCTGTTTATAAGCTTTGTTTATTGTAGTCAATTCAGAAGTTTTTTTATTGTCCTTTACTTTCCCTTTTTCCTTTACCGTTATAGAAGACGTATTAAGTTCATCAGTAGTCATCTCAGTATGTTCTTCCATATTCTGCATTGTTTCAATATCGGTTGTCTGTTGTCTCTCGCTAGGGATAGTACCACTTTTTGTCCCCGACATGTTTAGAAAAATACACTAGTATTTATTTAATCACTACACAACAGAAAAATACACTTGATTTTGGTAAAAATTGTACATTCTATTTCTCCTACTGCTTAACTCGTTTTGGCACGCACACGCGTCCACACTGCGTCGACAACTTGTCGTCAAAAACACAGACAAAACACAGACCTTTTGATCTTTACCGACCTGAGACGGGACCTGAAAAAGTTTTCAAATCTGCAAACAAAACAAAATTGTTTCAGAAATGTCTCAACAATGTTTTCGATTTGTCGCCACTTTGTCGCGAAACATGAATGTTTTTGTTTTGTCTGCTTGGTCTGGACCCGGCATTAGACTCTGGGACGACCGACTCCAACTCCGCGACTGGATTAAGTACCTCGGTGTGGTACCGAGGTCGACTGACACGTTATGTAAACTAAAGTTTTATTTTGAGGTTGTAGTCATTAATAGGGCATATTCAGTGAAACTCTTTGTTATTATCTCCAGCTTTCGCAAAATTTATTTAGCACCCTTAAGCAAGCAGAGACAAATGAGAGGAATCCAATTTAACCTATGTAATATTTTTTCACCCCTTTTTCACTAATTTATTACCACCCTAATAATTTTTCACCTCCAATCCATCATTAAGGGGAGCGGTTTTGCTGGCTTACGGTTAAAACTATTAAAATTTCAAAAATAATATTTATGCTATACCACAGTGCTCTGCTAGGTTTTTATGAATTTATTACCACACTAGTAATTATTCACCCCTCAACTAGTCCTTATGAGAAGTCAATAATTCTGTTGGGTTAATATTCAAGGTGAAAAAAAATCTATTTTTACAACTGTGCTGTACTCAGTGGCGGTCTCAAGGGGGGGCGATGGGGGCGATGGGGGCGATCGCCCCCCCCCCCAGAAACCTTAATTTTCTGAAAAATTGAGAAGTTAATATACATATTAATCAGAAGTGTGAGATCGAACTAATGCATTGCTATTATTGGACAAAATAATCTAACAGTGTAAAAACGTCCGTAGACAGATTATTTTAATAGCCTACGGTTAGTTTTGATATAACGTAACAAACAAGCATTTACCTAGAAATTCTCAGCGGTCGTCGCGACACAGGAGCGCGTGCGCCAAAACCATTTGCAATTTTAAACCTCGACAATTTGTAGACAATCTTCTTCAGTCAGACGTTGCTTGCTTGATTTCTTCGTACAGACTTCAAAAAGTACAAGAAAACAGACAAAGACTATCCCCTATAATTGAATCAATTATCTTTCTTGGAAGGCAAAATATTCCCCTTCGCGGCTATAGGGATCATGGTGAAATTGATTTAGACAACAGTGCAATTTCCAACGAGGGAAATTTTTAAAAACTTCTTAGATTTCGGGTTCAATCTGGAGATAAGGTATTGGAAGACCATCTAAGAACAGCATCGTCAAGAGCTACGTACGTCAGTAAAAGAACCCAAAATGATCTTATTTTTCTTTGTTATATTACAGCATCATGTTCGACGAAACAACCGATATGTCACATACATCTCAAATGGCATTGACTCTGCGATATGTGAACAAAGGAAAAGTAAGAGATTTTGTTAAATTTATTGATGTAAGGGCTTCTCTAGTAGAAGAAAGCAATACAGAAACCGTAGATGAAGAACCAGAGATATATGAAGAAATGAATAAAAACATTGACCCAATGATGGAGGAAATTGTTTTATCAGGGGAAACGTTGGGTAGACTGGTGCTAAAAACAATGAAAGAGCTGTCATTAGACATAAAAAAGTGTGTCGGAATATGCACGGATGGTTGTAGTGTAATGATATCAGAATCTAAAGGAGCTGTGCAAGAAATCAAACAGGAAGCCAAATTTGCCGTTAGAGCTCCTTGTTTCAATCACAGTTTAAATCTATCACTGTCCAAATCATCTCAAGTTTAGGCTGTTAGAAATGCAACGGGTACCACACAACAAACAGTTTCGTTCTTCACGTCTTTCTCAAAGAGAAATCAAGTTTTGAAACACTATGTAGGTGGCCAGCTACCTGGATTGTGTGAAACACGTTGGGTGGAAAGGCAAACATCGTTTTTACAATTCAGACTTAAGTTCCCTGAAATCATTCAAGCCCTGGAATCAGTAGCTTCATGGCAAGATTTAAAAATGCATCCAAGGCGAGAATCTTGATTTGTGCCTTACTGAACAGTACTTCCCTTATCACTGTAGTGTGTATGTGCAAGATATTTTCACTTACACTGCCTTTTAGCAAGCTACTTCAAAAACCTGATATTGACTTGAAATGTGCATTGAAACATTTTACGGACATGACCAAAGCACTTGCCAATCAACGGAACACAGCAATTGTTTGCTTTAAAGGTTTGTACCAAGAAGCACAGGACATCGCCGAAAGACAAATTTTGATATGAGTATTCCAAGAATATCACAAGTGCAGAGGAATCGAGCCAACCACGCAATTAAAGACTCAGAGACATACTTTAGAGTATCAGTGTTCCTTCCCATTCTAGACTCTGTAATAGAAGACACACAGTCTCGTTTTCCTGAAGATACATTAGAGTTGTACAATCTTCACATATGCATGCCTGAATACCTGATAACCAACTCTGTTCAGGACATATCTGAAAAATTGAGTGTTTAGTAAGGAGGTACAGTGAACTTTTTGATATGTCTCAGACTGAAATGAAATGCTTATTGAAAGGTGAACTACAGCTTTGGGGAATGCAATGGAAAGACACGGACGAATTTCCAAAAACAGCGCTGGACGCGTTAGACAGTTGTAACAGAGATTTATTCCCTACAGTCAGCAAGCTACTTCTAGTCTTAGCTACACTTCCGATCAGCAATGCTTCTGCAGAGCGTAGCTTTCAATCTCTAAAGAGAATAAAGTCGTGGCTAAGAAAACGGATGCGTTAAGACAGGTTGACTGGACTTGCTCTAATCCATGCCCATCGAGATATCCCTGTAGACTCAACGAAAGTTTTAGAACGATTCGCCAAAAGTGGCCATCGAAGACTTGAATTCGATTTGTAATTACAGTCTTTTTAAAACCTTATAACTCGTTATTTTATTATTTATAACCTAATAAAACTATTAAAATGTATAATGTGAACCTCCTTTTTTCCATTCTAATAGACAAATTTGTATTGTATATTTATTGTAAATTTTAACATTTTAAAAGGTGAAATGTGTTTTGAGTTCTTTCAATTCAAGCGTAAAACTAACATTGTCAGACCAAACCTCTGAAGTTGGACGTTTGTTCGTGATAACGTAAAACCACCTAAATCGTCAAAGGTTTAGAAAGATGAGACTCGCTTCAGAGGCTTGCCATTGAAAAATACTATCACCCACAAACCTTTTCTATTAGACTTTGAGTTGTTTTCAATAGTTCTAAATTGGTTTTTGATACAATCACAAGAATACAAAATATATTTTGAATATTTTATTTGTAAGTTAGCCGAACAATATTTACAACAAGCTTTAGAGGCTAGCTGTTTTATTTTTTATTATAGTGTAAAACTGTTTCCACTGATACTAATTGTAATAATAATAAGTGATTTTCCTTTTTCTCCGTTCGTCACAACCACTTAGTGACAGTCAGTCCATATTCGGTCCATCAACTGTTCAAATGAATAAAATGCCTTTAAAACTCTCAAAATCTTGCCATATTTTTACAAATTTTCTGGACCCCCTTTCCGGATGGGGGGCTGCACCCCCAGACCCCCCTGCAACATACCATCGCCCCTCCCAAAATCTGACTCTGAGACCGCCACTGGTTGTACTCTTCTTGTTACTGAAAGTATAAATTATTCCTTGCCAGGTTTTTCCTGAATTTCATCTACCCTCATAAGTTTTGAGCCCCTAGCCACAGTTAATGAGAAACATTCAAAAAGCTACGCATTCACGCTAGCTAAATGCAAAATCTTTTTGGAAATACAAAACTACTACTACTACTAGATTTTTACTATATTTTTACCAGCCTAGTCATCGTTCTCTTAAATACCCTAATTAAAAACATTCTGAAATATTACCCTATGCTAATAAACTAATATTTATTTTTAAATGTTAAATAATGAAAAGATGAATATACTTTATTATAACTATTATAAATTTTAATTGTTATGAAAAATTGACTCTGATTATAATAGTAAGTACATGGCTAAGAGAAATCGAATCGTGAGTCCCTTTTATGAATATAAAATAACTGAAATTAAGTTAAGTTTTAGTAAATACAATGGAATTGTTATATTTTACAGAAAAATAACCAGGTAAAAGAATATTCAAATATTCATAAATATTATAAGAAATATTCAAATTCAAATAATTTATTACGTCTATTACATTAATTAGCTAATTGTAAAGGAGGATCGGGACACCTTGCGAACCTATTGTTAAAAGATTAAAATATTTGTATTTATTGGGTACATTCATAGACCTGAGCGAAGTGTACCGCCAATCAAGGAGTGGGGGCTGCAGTCTTCATCGGATTTTAGGTTGATACCACCCTCTTTACTAGTATTTATCTCCAGTAATAAATTGAAAATATAGCACCCCTGTACTGCCCTTAGTAATAAACACCAGTGCATATTCATCTACGCACGATCACGCCTATAATTGATTTTTAACTCTTGTAACGTAAAAACGTGCATTTTTTTTATACCGGACGAAAAAGTATGACTTTAAGCCCCCAAAAGTTAAACGTAAAGTGCGGAATTTGTGGTCTGTGTGTTGGGTGAAAAATATGAAGATAAAAAAAAATAGTAAAAGGTTGAAGTAAAAGTACAATACAAAAAAATTATTAAAAATACCTTGTATAATTTTGTTTGTCAGTGCAAAATTTAACCTAGCAGAATTATTGGCTTCTTATAGAGGGGTAAACAATTGTAAAGGTGGTAAATGAATTGGAAAAGCTTTGTAGCACACAGTGGTATTTAAAAATTCCTTTTTAAGGAATTTGAGAGAGTTAGTTGAGAGGCGAAAAATTAGTAAATATCGAGCAGTCATGTGGTATTTCAAATTTTTTATTTGAATTAGGTAGCTTAATATTCGAACTTCCGCTTAATAGCTTAATATTGACTTCCCACAAGGAGTAGTTAGAAAGTGAAAAACGGCGGTAATAAACTTGTAAAAACCTATCAAAATACTGTGGCACTTCAAAAATACATATATTTTTTAATTCTAATGGCTCGAATATTTAGCTAGCGTGAAAGATTCCAAATAAAATTGCTTTAGTGGTTTAAAATTATCAGGGTGGTGCAAGTTAGCAAAAACTAACCAGAATACTTTTTTAGTTCAATTATAAGTAGAGTACAGTGTAATATGAAAAAAATTTCGCCATAGATTTTAACCTAACAGAATTATTGATTGATAAAGTACACTAAAATTGTACAACAGATTTTTCATCAGCTTAAATTTGAACTTAAGAATTGTTGACTTTCCACATGGGTTAGTTAAGGGTAAAAAATTACTAGAGTGGTAATTAATTCGTAAAAACCAAGCAGAATACTTGGTACTTCTAAAATAATTTGTAATAATTCCGCTGGAATTACTACAAATAAAATAAGATTGGTTTAGGGATGAAAAATTATCATGTTGATCAAAGTTTAGTTTAAACTTAACATAACACTTTTTTATTTCAGTTATAAATAGAGGAGAGTGAAATTGTAAAAAAATATTTTTCACCTTAAATTTTAACGTAAACAGAATTATTGGCTTTTCATAAGAGGCAGTTGAGGACAAAATTCGTTGAAACCTAGTGGTATTTCAAAAATATATTTTTTTCTAATTCCGCTGGCTCAAATACTAAGCTAGCAGGAACGTTTCCAAATAAGATTGGTTTAGGGGTGCAGGATTATTAGGGTGGTTAAAGTTTAGTAAACATTGAAAATATGGTTTTTACTTCAGTTATAAGTAGAAAGGAGCAAATTTCAAATAAAAGAATTTTTTCCCTTAAATTTTAATCTAACAGAAATATTGACTTTCCATAAGGGGTAGGTAATGGGTGAAAAATTACTAAGGTGGTAATAAATTCATAAAAATCTAGCAGAGCACTGTGGTATATCATAAATATATATTTTTTAATTCTACTAGTTTTAACCATAAGCCAGCAAAATCGCGCCCTTAAGGGTGGTTTGATGGTGAAAAAATATTAGGGTGGTAATAAGTTAGTGAAAAATAGATAAAAAACATGCCATTGACAAAATTTTGATGAATTTGGCTAGCTTGAGTCTTAAGCCAGCAGAATCGCTCCCATTAAGGGTTTGGTGGTGAAAAATTATTAGGGTGATAAAAAATTAGTGAAAAATTGGCGAAGAATATTACATAGGTTAAATAGGATTCCTCTCATTTGTCCCCGCTAGCTTAAGAGTCCTATTTTATTTGTTTTTTTTAGGATACGTTACAATATGGTTGTATTTTGAGGCTAACATTAGGTTAATCCATTAAATTTTAAAGAAAGATGCAGTCAGAGAAAATCTAGAGAAAATGGAAGTGCGACAATGGGAATTACTGGCACAGGACCGACAAACATGGAAGGCAATAGTAAACGCGGCAACGACTCACGAAGAATTGTAGCGCCATTAATGATGATAATGAATGAATGATTAAATTTTAAACATCACAAAACATTAAATTTTGATTAACATTAAACGATACATCAAAACATTAAAAGATATTGTTTAGTTTATTAATATCAGTTTTTTATTAACACATTGATATTTATTCATGCATATCATTTCTAAGAATTCTTTTTATTTAATTGGTTTTCATGTCCTTGAGGTCACTTTTATAGGGTGTTAGTCTGCCTGTTAGATTTCTAGATGTGTGTCCGATGTATGACATCAAAATTTTCACATGTTACTCTAAAAACTACATTTGAGCTTTTCATAATGCTAATAGGGGATTTAGTTTTTAAATAGAAGAATTAAAATAGGTATATAATTACCCAACAATATACAACAAAGTTATCATAGCCAGAATGATCGCCAACGTTCAGAACTGACAGCATCCTAAGAAGAAGACACTTATATGCACATAGATACATATCTATATACAGACATATACATACACACATACAAACACATACACATATAGAAAGTGATAGAAAAAATTATATTATGAACTTCCTGTTGGTAACTGCGATAAACTGTAAGTTTATGAACAGTTTCTAAGTAATTACACTTGTATTCCTCAAAGGAAACTAATACATTCTGGCGCGAAGGTAACGAGGCTTTTGGCTTTTTAGTTCATTTTTTAAAAAGACTGCTATCGATACCTATACATTAAGTCGACAATAGTTTAGTATTTACGTGATTTTATTTGTCTTCTTTATCTCAGCATACTTTAAATACATATGAAAATGTCATGAATACTATAAAATCAAAAACAAAATCTATTTTTCTTCTTTCCTATTCAATAATTGAGTGGCTTTGGCTAACTACTTATTTCATTCCTTTATCTAACTGCATATGGTATAATTAAATATTCCTATTCTTGTATGGGCGATATTTTTACAAACAGTCCATGTTTTGAGGTCAGTGCAAAACTTTTTGTCTCAAACTCAATTTCGTTAGGAGTTTCGTTACATTTTTCGAATGAAAAATTTAGAACCAAATTTGATAAAGCCATCGACACTGCCAGGAGTCCTATTCGTTTACCTAAAAATAAAAAATGACCTATAAATAAATTTATCCTATTCTACTGCTTTGATGGCAGTGTTAATAGTAAAGACACTGCCATTCAATTTGCAAAGTTATCAATAATTTGACAAGGACGTGGAGAATTAAATTAAATAAAACAAATTCTGCATACGTATACTTCACAAACAAAAAACAGCAATATTTGATAACACCAAGTAGAACGACCATAAACGAAATTGACTTAATTCTAACGGATAGCATTATAAATTACAATATAAAATATGAATAAATTACAATATAAAATAAAATACGATAAATTTCAAACTGGTAGCGACCATAGAGTAATCATAGACTAAAACTAAAAAGAAAAAAATTAATTACAAAATCAACAGTAAACCATGTACATATTAACATCGTAAAAAAATTAGATCACTTCCAAGGGACAGTGAATAAAAGATTAGATGACCAAATCGACAGCTATGAATTAACGAAAATCATACTTGATTGTGCTAAAGAAATCGAAGGACCACAACGAAATAATGTAAAATATGGACACATCTTCAACATACCACATAAATTTATCATAATTGTAGCTGGAGAATTTTACGCTATGCTTAAAAACACCGAAAATAATATCTGGATCCATAATGCCTTTTTTTATCCTGTTTGAAATCATCTCCAGGCTTCGGCTGTCCTTCACTCCAGGGTAACATCTAAGGCTAGTTTAAGCAAGAATGGGGACAAGCATCATTTTCCCTCAATCCTAACCACAGGTCGTGTTGCGTGGACTAAACACTACAGGGACTTCGCAGGCCACCCGGAACTGTCTGTGAAGATGTACGTCTGGTAACCTGCGCCGTCAACTCTCTTCCTTTCACTTACTGCACCCATCCAGTCACCCCCTCCGTCACATCCCTGCTCTTAATCCTTGCCAACCAACAACGACTAGACAACCAACATCCTCTTCTCTCTCTCCCTTTAGCGGCGAGAACCGCGCGAATAAAACTGTCACCCGTTGTCCATCTTATGACCTTCGTCATCATTTCACCTACCATTTCATTTACATATAGGATCATTCTGCCAAATCCCGCATTCATCCTCGCTCTTTCCGCTAACCATCTAGGATAATAGAACAGAGTGTTCGTCACAGTGTCCACTTCTCGGCAATATAGACATCGATCGTCAGCCGCTTTCCCGAACCTCCTCAGGTAGATTTGAAAACATCCATGGCCTGTGAGCACGTGCTTAAGGAAGTATCCCCCACGCCGATGCCCACATTTTACCCACCATCGGATATCCGGAATCAGCGACTTCGTCAACTGTGCCACATCCTCCATCCCTTCCCACTTTCGCTGCCATTTCTCGATAGAAGTGGCCCTTTCCTCATTACTTATTCTTCCATTGACGTTCCCACGCACATACAACCTATGCTATACTCTTGCGAGCAAATGTGTGTTCACCACACCGTATGCGCATGCCGTACGGATCATTCATAACCGATCCATCCGCATCAGAAGATTTCTATAACAGGAAATCTCTGCTGCTTTATACCCCCACCGGTGCCGCGTAAAGGACAATCGACTGAACAACCCCGTTTGGGACCCTTCTCCTTTCGGAGCTGGGTCCGAGATATTGGGCATAATCCTTCCCAATGCAGTCGCCCTCTCTGCTGCCCTCCGTGTCACTCTTCTGAAGTGCTCACCAAAGCCCCCGTTCTCATGCAAGGTTATATCCAGGTACTTTACGCACCCGCGGGTACAATCCTTACTCCATCATACTCAAACCATACGCCTTCTCTCTTTCGCGGCTCCTTCAGGATAATGACCTGAGTCTTCCATGTTGGCAGTGTAAGACTGTCATTCATCCAATCATATACACTTTCGCTTGCGGCTTTTGCTCGATGACGGAGTTTGTCCAAGTCCCTCGCTACCACCAGCACTGCGAGATCGTCCACAAATGCAAAAGAATTACAACCCTCAGGTTATTCGAGGCGTAAAATCCCGTCGTATGCTAGATTTCATAGCGTGGGACCCAAAACGGACCCTGCTAAACATCGGTCAACTACTAGCTAAACTAAACTATCGGAATACTTCTACAACCATTCCCATGTCAATATGCAGCTTCCTTTCAATAAAGTAGTCTTCAATTACATTTAGAAGGCAATCCGGACTACCCCTCTCCTCCAACGACCCCACAACCACTGCCGGCTCAAGCGTATTGAAAACATTACGGACGTCGAAAAAGATCCGTGATGTCTAGGCTAACATGAACTTGGTAAGGTACATCGATGTGGAAAACACATCTAAAAGGCCTATAAAATAATATATTGATTACCAACATATATGCCCCACCGAGTCCAATATACAATTTCGATTGCTAGACAATATTTTGGAAAATAACTGTATAATGCGAATAAATTTGATGTATTAAATTCTCACGCATCGTATCGGGGCGATTTCTGTGTTTTTCACGCATATTTTTTAATGCTGGAGTATTATTTTAAAAGTGCTTGATAATCAGTTCTATTTTGTTCTTACTAACGCCATATAATGAAAAAAACGCATCTCTATATTGGTTCGATCCCCGTGAAATAGGTACCGTTTTCCTTTATTAGCAGTATTATTAAATATTGCCAAAACATCTCGATTAAAAACTTCGTTAATTTAACATTTAATTTACAATTACAATTTGCCAGTTTTTCTTTTATCTTTCAGACATTTATTTTTATTTTTAATTCGTAAGATTTTCCTTTGCTTAGAAGGAAAAAATGCTGGCGTTTGAGATGGAATTACGTGTGATTCCACGTACTTTCTTCTACTAACTTATCCCGCCGTTATTCTCTGCGGCTTGTGAGTGGACTGTATTATTTTGATTGTCCATGGTACGAAAAGAATATGAGTAACTTGCAACTAACTTTTATTATTCTACGTACTATATGTAACAGAAGCAGGTAGGTACAGTATGTGATAATATACGTTGTTACTTAAAGTTGTTAGTTTCGCAATTGCGGAGACAAATTTTTTTATTAACACACCATACATCTTCCACGTGAGTTTTTAACAGACAGTTGTGTCAACTTTGACAGTGAGAGTGGAGTGAATTTTCTTTCTTCTTCTGAGGGTCCCGAACGTTACCAATCATTCTGGCTATGATGACTTTGTTGGTTGCTATACGAAATAGCTGTGTTGAGGTCTTTCTATATCATGCTTTCAGTTTAGCAAGCCAGGATAGTCTTTTTCGTCGTTTCGTCGCAAAATTTCCTGGGCCTTTTTTCTTCAATTTTACCTTGCAAAATGCATTCAAGTAGCTTGTATCTGCCTTGAATTCTCATTATATGTCCCAAGTACTGCAGCTTACGGCCCTTTACGATGTTGACCAATTCTGTGGCTGTATGTATCCTCCGCAGTACTTCTTCATTGGTGGTTTTTCTGTCCATGGCATCTTCAGGATCCTTCTATATAACCATAGCTTAAAAGCCTGAAGAAAAGCCTGGAGTGATTTAAATACTGAACAAAGAAAATATTCTATTTTGAAAATTAGAGGGTTGTAAACAAAATCAGTTTGCAATCAGTAATATTTCTCCTCTACTTACTTTCTTCTTTTGCTTGCTTCTTGACCACTAGCTTTTTACAAAAAGTCACTTTTTTGTCATTTTTTTAACAAAAAGTCAAATTGACCTTTTAGTGCAAATCAATGGTTTGTAGACCATGAAACACAAACTAGGTTGTGAATTAATTGGGTTGCAGAAATCAAATAAGATCGAAAAGCCATTATTGGACCAATAAAATGCTAAAGATATAAGACATAGATGATGACACAAACATAAAAAGAAAATCAACAGTTCTTAAAAAAGTTTAAAAAAATTTATCTCAGAATTGTAGCCACTGCTTGAGACACCCAAATCTAATTATAAACAATACTAATTTTGTTTCTTTGTTATACATTAAGAAACTCGTCAACTGAATAATATGGTCTTTCTGAGAGATAGATTTTTTGTCACCTTACGAAACTTAATGAAGGATGTTGCGGATTTAATTTCTCTTGGAAGGTGATTATAAAGTTTCTTTGCACGATATATTATAGCTGAGTGGACGGGATCGGCAAATAAACGTTACAATCCGAATTTCTCATGGAGTAGCCATGGTCAGGTCTATCGGGAAAAATGTTTAGATGCTTTCGAATCAAACAAACCGTTTCCAAAATAAATAAAGAGGGAAGCGTCAAAATTCCGTGATTTTTGAAGTAGGTCTTGCAATGAATTGTTTGTTTGAGACCAAATAGATAACGGATTGCTCTTTTTTGCAACTTAAAAATAGTATCAAATTGGGCCGCTGTACTAGAACCCCAAAATGGAAGTCCATATCGAAGATGGGACTCGAACAATGAGAAATATGCCATTTTGGCAGAAGATAAATTTAGTTCCTTCGAAACAGATCTTATTGCAAAGCAAGCTGAGGCTAGTTTCTTCTTTAAGGAGTCAGTATGCAAGGACCATTTGAGATCACTGTCAATGAGAATACCTAGAAATTTCACGGAATTTACGATATTGATTTGGCTCTCATTTAAAAGCAAGGGTTGCATGATTCCTTTATAAGATAATGCTACAGTCTTATCCACGTTAGAGCTAAGTAAGTTGGAGTCTGACCAAGCCTTGATTATAAGTAAATCAGCGGTTATAATTGAATGAAGCGTTGAAATATCAGAGCTGCTTCAAGAAATACTGGTATCATCAGCAAATAGAAAAATTTTCCCTTTAATTTTCAAGTAAGTGATGTCATTAATGAAAAGTAAAAAAAGCATGGGACCTAATACTGAACCTTGCGGTACTCCACACTCAATATCTTTACAACTAGAGTCGGAGTCATTTATTCTAACCAATTGTTTCCTACCTACCAAGTAAGTTTTGAACCATTTCAAAGACACACCCCGAATTCCTTAGAAAGTTAATTTTTTTAATAGAATGTCGTGATTTACGCAGTCAAAGGCTTTGGAATAGTCGCAGAAAATGGTGGCGGAGGAGAGGTTACTGTTTAGTGATAGATATACATCATGTAACACAGAAAATATGGCATCACTAGTGCATTTATTAGACAAAAAGCCGAACTGATTTTGCGATAAAATATTATATTTAAGGAGAAAGGGCATAAGTCGAACTTTTATAAGTCTTTCAATAATTTTTGATAGTGCTGGTAACAAAGCAATAGGTCTATAGTTGCAGGCATCAGATTTTTCTCCACCTTTATGAAGAGGAATGACGATGGAAGTCTTTAGGCAGTTAGGGAATGTACCTTTTTCAAGGGAATCATTTACTAGCGAGACCATGACCTCCAAAACATTATGCGGTGGATTTGAGAAAATTTTAATAGATAATCCATCTGTACTACAGGACGATGTGCTTTTTATACTACGAATTGTTGAAATGAGTTCCGTCTTATCAACTGGTCTTAAAAAGAAGGTATCAGCAATGTTTTTTGAATTAGAGAGATAGGAAACTGGATCTTGTTGTGGCGAAATAGTTGAGGTTATATTTTTACTCACATTAACAAAGTAATCATTTAGATTTTCGGGGTTAGGAAAAGAAAAGGTTTCATCCCCTGTACTGGTTTTATTTCGAAAATCGTTTATTATTGACCAAGTTTCTTTTGAAATATTTTTGGAGCCTGTTAAGCGATTATGAAAGTAGGATTTTTTGGCTACTTTGAGTAGTTTTATATAGCATTTTCTGTACTTGTTGATATAATCAGAGATGGGGATACTGTTATTAAATTTTTTAATATATAGCAGAGAACGCATATTTTTCGCAGATATGCGAATGCCTTTGGTAATCCAAGGTTTGTTATGTTTTGGCCTGATGTTTAATAGAGGAAATGCTTTATTAAAATAGATACAAGTCTATTTAGAAAATCACTAACATTACAGTCAATGTCCCCAGAAGAAAAACTCCAGTCTTTAATAGAAGAAGTATAACTTATGGAAGTTATACTTCTATAAGTTACTGGATAGACGACACAAAATGTATGGGGATGATGCAGAACCGCGCGAAACAGAAATTACAGGAAGTCACCATCCAATTTTGACTGTAGCTTGATTGAAGGAGAAACCGTATTAAGTAGGCAAATACAATACTTACCAATACAAATTCTTGGTCCTTCTCCAAATGGTATAAAATCCAAGCCATCTGAGTTAATCTTTTCATTTAAAAATCTCTCAGGACTGTACAGCTTACAATTAGGATAAATCTGCTCATCTCTGTGAAGAGCAAACAGTGGAATTAGTATTGATGTGTTTTTGTCAACTTTTAAATCTGTATCCTTAAACTGGTAATCATTGATAGGGGTTCGATCCAAAAATGGTAAAGTAGGGTACTTCCTTAAAGTTTCTACAAAAAGATGTTTGGTAAGACGGGTTTTACCACGTTTAATCAAGTGTTTGCGAAAAAAAAAACAAATATTAAAAATAATAGCTTTACAAATCTACATTATATTCTTTTACAACCACAAATTAAAGGCAAGAGTCCATGGGACATTTTTAGAGCAAAAAATTAATCTCTATACCGATCTAAAACTTGTTTAAAAGCTCTACTCTGTTAAATTGCCAAAAATGAGCAAAAAGTTTTCCGAAAGTTAAAAAAATTTTAGTACCAATACATTTAGTTATACCAATATTTCAGTACCAATTTTAGTACTAAGGTTTTAGTACCAATTTTAGTACCAAGACATCTTACAGAGACTTAATAAACACGAAATTTTATATATTATAGGCGACTTCAATGCAAAAATTGGGAAAGGTTAACGAGGTCAGACTGTATGTCCTTATGGTCTACGATCGAGGACAAACATTGTATGAATTTTGTAAAGAAAACAATATGATCATTGCATACACCTGGTATAAATTACCCAAGCGACGACTACACATTTTAAAAGCGATATTAATGACTCAATAATCCCGAGTCCTCAAGAAATCAAATAGACATATACTTGTAAATGAGCGTTTCTGGAATGCCGTCAAAAAAGTCACTACATTTCCTGAGACAGATTGGCTCTGATCATCAAGCATTTGTAGCAGATATTAAACTAAGG
The DNA here is from genome assembly GCA_918026665.1 of Diabrotica balteata. NCBI lineage: Eukaryota > Metazoa > Arthropoda > Insecta > Coleoptera > Chrysomelidae > Diabrotica > Diabrotica balteata. Next base: position 25,457,356 of record OU898283.1, read on the forward strand.
TTAAAATGAATTCAGCGACAAAAACCAAAAATCAATGTACTTAACTTAAAAATTAAGATATTAGAATTGCGCAGTGATTCAAATATGATTTAACCAATTTTTTTTAATAAACCTTAAAAATTAAAAACCCAAAAGTGTATTAAATTTTTTTTTTTCCAATATCACACCTGTTTTAGTATTTCTTATTCCCTATTAAAAAATTTTTAATTGCAAAAAAAGTGTTGCAAAAATAAAAAAATCGCGATGTAGTGTTAGGGGTAAATGAAACAAGTATATACTATTTATTTTAAATTAATGAATCTCTTAATGACAGTCAGTATCTTAATAGTAATAAAATATTACTTACCATTAATGCACATTTCTAAGTATTTGTTATCTTGGACTCCCTCAAAACAAATCGATCCATATTTTTGAAAATTTAATTTGACTTCTTTCCTTAATTTGTTTTGGATTTCTTGATTAATGGCAATTTCATATAAAGTAAAGCTTATTATTGAAGTAGTGGAGTCACGCCCTGCTATTAAAAATAGCAAAACATTGGACATAATCGTTTCAAACTCTAAAAGAAATAATTTGTAAGTAAACTATATCCTATACCATTATATAAAAAACTTTAAAAATCTTAAAATTCAAATATTTACCTATTGGAGCTATTGGAAAATACTACTTTAAATTTTTTATTCAGAGAGTCACAGATAGTAATCAACCACATAATGATTTGTCTAGTATTGGGGAAAAAAGGCATAAGTCAAATTTTTACTATATTGACTTAAGTACACTGGCGACATGCAATTTAGTTGTGATCCAAAGGACGTAGATTGTATTTTCTAACGGCTTTAATCTCTATTGTCCTCTCTGTATCAGGTCTTGTTTATGCTGCGTATATCATTATTGGTCTGATGGCTGTTTTGTAAATTCTGCCTTTCGTTTCTTTCTCGATATTTTTATTTCTTCATATTGTTTTATTTAGAGCCTCTGTTTGCTCTATTCACTTGATCTTTCACTTCGGTTTTGAGCTTTCCGCAGCTACATAATGTGATATCTAGATATTTGAACTCCATCACTTGTTTTATTATCTGACCTTCCAGCTCCAATTTACATCTAAGTAAATTTATTGTTGTAACCATACATATTGTTTTTTTTTTGGGAAAATTTAAATGGTTAATTCTCTAGCATTTATATAATATTGGTGCAGCATACGTTGTAAATCATCTTTACTTTGAGGCAGTGGTATTGCGTCGTCTGCATATCAGATAAGTTGTTTTTTCCCATTTGGTATCGTTTTTTAGTTTTTACTTGTTTTATTATTCCATCCCTAATCAAGTTAAACAATACAGGACTTAATGAATCTCCCTGTCTCACCCCATTGCCAGTTTCAATAGGGTCGGTTAGATCTTCTTCTACTTTTACTTTTATTGTGTTGTTTTGGTTGATATTTTCGATCATTCTGATTATTCCTAGAGGTATCTCTCTTGCGTACAGTAAGTGGATAACGTCTTTTAATTTGACCCGGTCAAATGCCTTTGTAAGGTCCACGAAAGATAGATATGCCGGTTTGTTGTATTCTTATGGTTTCTCTTGCACTTGCCTTATTATAAATATAGCGTCAGTGCATGACATTCCCGACCTAAAACCTTGTCGCTCTTTGCTAGTGTTCATTCAATTTATTTGTTGTCACTTTTGTTGTTAATTTTATTGTTAAATTTATTAAATTAATTCCTCTATAATTTACCAAGAGTCCGATTTGTCTCCCTTTTTCAAAAGAGGTATTAGGAGGCTTGATCTCCATTCTTCAGGAATTTTGTTTCGTTGTATTATTTTTTAGATTAGTTTTAATAGTTGTTTGCTTAAATCTGGTCCTCCGTGCTTTAGAAGTTCATTCGGTATTTTGTCCTCTCCTGGTGATTTTGTACTTAGTAATTTTCTTAATGCTTTCTTTATCTCTTCCTTCTCAATATTTATTTCTTCGGTTGTCGTCAGCTCTGTTGTTGGTGGCTCATTATCTTCACCTTTAGCAAATAGGGATCGAAAGTGGACTAGACATGTTTTCTTTTAAATGTGTTTCGTTTTTATTAATTCGTTCATCTATTTTATTTGTCCACTGGTCATTCTCCATATTTATTTTTACGTTCCGTAGAAGTCGTATTCCCTCTGATTTGAGAAAATCTGTCAGTGTTCCTTTTTTATTTGTCTAACTAAAGTATTCGTTTCATTTCTGATTCGTTTATAGTGGTTGCATGCCTGTTGTGTTTGTTGTTTTCTGTATTGTAAAAAGGCTTTTCCTTCAATTTTGTCTTCACTTCCTCTTTAAATCAGGCTGTTTTCTTTTTGATATATTAGTGTTCATTACTTTCCTCTCTTCAAGTGATTCTATTGCTGCGTTAATTATGTCATTTTTGAGTTTTTCCTAGCTTTCCTCGATGGAATCATTTTCTAATATGTCATTCCTAGCGATCTTCTCTGATATTCTTTTCTGTATAAGCATTCTGTGGATTCCGTATTTAGTCCTTCGACTTTTATTTTTGTTTGTGTTGGCGGCCCTTTTTTGGGTGAAAAGTATTTCAGAATTATTCGTATTTTACATAATACTAGACTGTGGTCGCTACCTACATCTGCTGAGTTGAAGTATCTTACGTCAATTATTTTTGATGGATGTATATCTCTGTTGGTTATTACATAATATATCATAGATCTTTGTCCACGGGTGTTATTAAATATATATTTGTGTTGTTCTTTGTGGTCAAAAATATGTATTGTTTGTTCTTAGTTCGTTATTCGTGCAGAAGTTGATCATCAGTTCTCCTTTTTTGTTCTTAACTACTTGATTGCCTATTTGAGCTTTAAAATCCCCCAATATTATCATCTTTCCTCTGACATGATATACTGCTTGTTGTAATTGGTCATAAAACGCTTCCCTTGTTGTTTGAGGCTTGTTATTGTCTGTTTAGGTATTCCTTCTCCATTCTTATCTTTGCTGTTACTATTTTTTCTGATATGTATTGACACTGTTTAATGTGATTTTGCTGCTTTTGGTTTATTATTAAGATTACACCTTGGCATTGTTTTATTTTGCTACTCCACTATACATTAGTATGAATTCACCTTATTTTGATTGACCTTTTCCTTTCTTTTTATTTTCTGTAGAGCACAAATGTCTATTTATTTCTTTTTCTTTCAGCACTTGGGTTATTTTTTGGTCCCTTGAGTTAAGTGATCTGATATTCCAAGTAGTGATTCTCATCTGGGTTTTGGATGTTTTTCGCCATACATTTTTTAAGCATTACATTACTTTTCAATGAAATGTAATGTATGGTTAAATGCTGATTTAAGAAAAACTATATTTGATGAATATTGACGACTTCATCCGACGCATCCATAGAAGTAGAATGAGTTATACTGGCAGATGTGTTACTTCCCAAGAAATTAAATATACTTCCCAAGAAATTAAAAAAACACCCAATAGCGGCAAGGACGGAGTAGTAACTTACAAATTGGCATTTCAAATTGACGGATGACGAAAACTGTTGTGCAAAAAATGTTTTTAAGGAACTTTAGATGAATCCGAAAAGTTTATTTGTAACACATTTAAAAATAAGGCGCCAAGTATAACAAGTGTGTAACAAGACGATAATCGTGGAAAGTGTATAAACAAAACGTTTCCTAAGCGAATACAACAAGTTATAACCCATATAAACTCATTCCTTAAATACGAAAGTCATTGAAAGTCAAGTGAATAGTAAGTTGCATTTACCTTTTGACCTCAATTTGACTAAAATGTATAGACTGTACCGTACAGCTACAGCTAAGCCAGTTAGTTGCAAAATTTACGAAGTCGAGTTTCACAAGCTTAACCTGGCTTTTAAAAAGCCAAACACAGATGTATGTCACAAATGTGAAGTTTTGAAAATGGAGTTGACTATCGCCAATAATGAGGAAAACAAAAATACACTTACAGATAAACAAACAAAGCATCATAAAGAAGCCGACTTAGCTTATACTTGTAAACGTAAAGACAAAAAATTAGAACTGGAAGACCACTCAGTCTTGTGCTATACATTTGACCTACAACAGTGTCTTCCGACACCGATTTTAGAAACATCGGTTTGATTTTACGAAAGAAAATATTATACCTACAATCTCTTACAATACACAATTGTGGAAATGGTTTTGTTTTGTATTATGTATTGCACGAGTCGATAGCAATGAAAGAAGCAAACGAAATTGCTCGAGGCAGAGCATGATAACCACATAATATAAATACGCTAATAATGTTTTGTTAAATTTATATTATTCATTTCCAAATTGTGACGCTTATTCTGCGATGTATAAATATTTGTAAAATATAGAATGCTCTCACTTACTTCTTTATCAGAAAAGAGTAAAAAACTTTAATATGTGATTTGCCTCCATGGTTGGTTTTTATATTTTTAAAAATCAATCAGACTAATTGATATTACATGGTTAAATTACTGCCGAGTACGAAGGAGTACCTATCTGTTTTTACCCAACTTGGGACAAATTTGGATTTATTATTTTTGCTCGGTTTTTCCTTTGGACGTTTTAATCTGTGGTTCAGAAGAATATCATAATCAGAATCGTAAGAATTCCCATTCACTTGTATTTTATATGTACCTGCAATATCCGTTTTTATTCTTTCTTCATCAATGTCTTCTACATTGGAAATTTTATCTGTTTCTGGCGGCACATAAACCACATAAAGTTAGTCAGCATTTTCACAGTTTGAGTCTTCTTCTAACAAAGCCACTAACTTTTTAGTAGTTAGTGCCCCCTTAATTTTATATTTCGAGAATTTACTAAAATAAACAAAAAATGCACTACGACTGTATACAAGCATTTAATAATAAGTTAGCTTACCCCATTTCAATGAAATATAAAACAAATAAACAACACAAGAAAACTTTCAAACTGATTCAAGTCAAGAAAAAAACAAATATAACGTTTACAGCACACAACAATTCTATAAATAGTGAATGAAATGTATTGACTATTATTGAGGAGATCGTAATTTCGGACTGTTTATTCTAACGAAAAAAATATTATAATATGGTTTCCGCCAAAGGTGCGTACACGAATCCATCGTATAAATATGAAATTATAGGCCTTATTTTCAATTATGAATAAATAAGCTTTAGAATAATACAAATTTCAACATATTTTTATAATTATAGAATACAAAATATGAATTATGTTTATAATTAGTATCAAAAAAAAACTTGTATGCAGACGTGCATAAATCATTAAATTTTGCAAAATTTTAATAATCTTAAAACATTTCAAAAGTAATATTTTTGTCAAGAGAAAAATTATACTATCTATCTCAATATATTAAGATGTTACTTCAATAAAAATAAAATATTAAAAAAATTATTTTCGGGCCAAAAAAAAATAAGGTTGCATCTACGCACCTTTGGCCGTAAATGGGTTAACCGAAACTTAAAAGGATGAAGACTGTTGCAGTGATAATAACAAATTGTGCCAACAATCGTGAGCAAAGATTGCATCAACATGTAGATATCGAGGCTTGTGTCAATATTTACTGTAAGTAAGAAATACCTTGTAAAAACATTATTAACCCTTTCACTGCTACATTTTGATTTAAGACATGCCCAGAAGCAGCTATTTGTTTTTGTAAAAAATAAAAAAATTTTATTGAAAAAGTCTTTTTTTGGATTAAGGGATGTAAAATTATTACTCAGATGTCAATTTTGACATCTGTCACGGATCTGTGTCATGCGCACTGGTCAAAAATTTTTCTATGCAGTGCTCGTCGACACGGATCCGTAACAAATACGTTGTTATGAGTGGTTTAGGCCAAAATTGATGTAGAAGAAATTTTAAATTATTCTAAGAAAATCTTTATTTTGTTAATAATCAGTAAATAATATATTTAAACTCTAAGATTTAAATTAAAAAAACAAAGAACAAAAATAATTCACTTTTCCAATAAAATAACAAAAACAGGAAAATATTTGTGTTGCAACAAAGTACTAAATAAAATAAACTAATACAATAAAAAGATAATCATTTTTCCAATAAACATAAAACGAAAAAGAACAATCTAAAATAAAAATAGTAAAAATGTTATTTATGGGTAACGTCGAAGCAATCTCCCACACAATATCCAGGTTGTTCAGGACATCCTTCACAATGGTACAATGTCATTTTCCTACTTTTCTTTTGGGAACAAAATCTACAACGTTTTCTGTTTGTTTCACCTTTTTTGTTCACAGATGTCATTTTTGTCAGTTTATGTGATGTTGGGTTATTGGTCTGGGCAGCTTTAGTATTGGGTACTTCAATTTTTAATAATTTTGATGTGACAGCTAGTCACCATGGAAATCATAAAGACTCATGGTTTTACCTGGAAAAGAAACTAGCCTCAGCTTGCTTTACAATAAGATCTGTTTCGAAGGAACTAAATTTATCTTCTGCCAAAATGGCATATTTCTCATTGTTCGAGTCCCATCTTCGATATGGGCTTCCATTTTGGGGTTCTAGTACAGCGGCCCAATTCGATACTATTTTTAAGTTGCAAAAAAGAGCAATTCGTTATCTATTTGGTCTCAAACAAACAACTCATCGCAAGACCTACTTCAAAAATCACGGAATTTTGACGCTTCCCTCTTTATTTATTTTGAAAACGGTTTGTTTGATTCGAAAGCATCTAAACATTTTTCCCGATAGACCTGACCATGGCTACTCCATTAGAAATTCGGATTGTAACGTTTATTTGCCGATACCGTCCACTCAGCTAGTAAAGAATTCTATTCTATATCGTGCAAAGAAACTTTATAATCACCCTCCAAGAGAAATTAAATCCGCAACATCCTTCATTAAGTTTCGTAAGGTGACAAAAATCTATCTCTCAGAAAGACCATATTATTCAGTTGACGAGTTTCTTAATGTATAACAAAGAAACAAAATTAGTATTGTTTATACCTAATTACATTTGGGTGTCTCAAGCAGTGGCTACAATTTGTCTCATTTGTTGTTGTCTGTACAAATTATGTAGGTTATACAATAATTTTACTAATTTAAAATTATGTTATTCTGTTTTTTACTATATTTGTTTTTGTTTTATACTTTTTGTACTATTTGACTGATTTATTTTTTAGCTTTGTCCATAAAATTGTTCAATACTTTTCAGTGACAATAAAGCATATTTCTATTCTATTCTACCCGAATATTTTTTGAAGAGGAAAAAGGCATTGAGGAGCATAAGTTGTATAAAATGCATACCCAATTTTTTGTACCACCTTAATGTTTTTCTGTCACAGGGATAATATGCATTCATTGGGTCCTGGTGATCTACTCCGCCCATCTGCTTATTGTAATGAAAAATTGGTTTAGGTTTTGTTTTGGTACAATGTCTTTTATCTGCAAACTCGACCATTTCGTTTTCTTATTTATTAGATAAATATAGAACATCTCTTTTGTCTTTCCATTTACCGACCAACAGGTTGTGAGAATACACTGCACATGTTTCACCCTTTTTAAGTTTTTTAGAAATAAGTTTCGTGAGATTATTAATTCTCTTTGAATTCAGAGTTTCAGTGCAATAAGTCTTGAGCTTAGTTAACTAGGTTGGCTAGGTCAAAAGAGTTATAGAAATTGTCAAAGTATATAAAATGGCTAGCATCTGAATAGTTTTTCAGAAGTTTTAAAACCACCTTTTTAGTATGACGTTTCTCTCCAATATGATCCGAAGCCCCGGTATACACCAAAGTTTTCAGAATTGTGCTACCCGGTTCTGTTAAAATATATAATTTAATTCCGTACTTATGGTGTTTGTTCTTTACATACTGCCTAAACACTAAACGTCCTCGCCATAGCACCACAGATTCGTCGATAGATTTTTCCCAGGGTAGTAGAGGGCAGACATCTTGTTGTTAAAAAAATCTATAACTGGTCTTATTTTATATAATCGATCCTGTGCTGCTTGTCCGGGTATGTTTCTATTAAAATGTAAACACCTCATTATCAGCAAAAATCAACCACGACTTATGTGCTATAAAAAATATTTCAAATTAAATAATGGGTGACTTTTTCAATAATCTTGGAGGCCGTGTTATACCCGTGTGTAACACTAGTCCAATAAATGTTAACATTTCTTGAAAAGTTACATTCTTCCACCTACTAATTTGAGATTTTTCCAAAGTACCGTTAGACAGGAAAACATCATCTGCGTAAGTATTAGTTTCTTCTACTATTTAGCCTACCATTTGGTCATCAAGTATTGCTCTGAAGTAGTCTATGGGTTCATTTCCCGGTATTGCTTGTAATAGCTCGTTAGTTTTAGAAAATGGAATATATAACATACGCATAGGAACTTCCGACCACTTTGTAATGGTACTTGCTGCGGTAGCAGCAAGAGTTATGCCTACTACAGGATTCGAAGCTGCAACCAGATCTGTAACAACGGGAACTTGATGTTGTTCTTGTGTAGTCGACAAAACTGCTCCTGTAACAAAATTTATATTAAGTTTTTAAAAAACTAATTAAAACTATTTTTGAACACCCCCTGTATAATATTACAGTGGCCACTTTTAGAATCAAACAACATTATGAATTTTACTACCCAAATAAAAATGAAATGTAATCCTACCTGATTCATTGTCTCCATCATCTACTCCATCACTATCTACCTAGTCATTACTTGACTCATCATCAAGTTTAAAATTGTCATCGTTATCACTAAAATATGTTTCATCGTCACTCAATTCTTCCAATAGTTGTAATAGTTCCTTAGGATTTTTACACACTATTTTACGTTTTTTAATGCCCGACGGTCCTGCATTACTATCATCCATAGACCCTTATCAACCCTTACTATCTACGAAGAACAAAATCCGAAACGAACGAACTTTTAAGAAGTCCCGATATGTACGGTACACGCTCGTCAACGTACGTTAACCTTGAACTAGCGCTTAGTTCGTACTGGCAAGGAAAGTGATAATGTGCATGTGTCATGGATCCGTGCCACGCGCACTGTCTGAAAACTCATTCTGGCACGGATCCGTGCCATGCGCAGTGAAAGGGTTAATCGTAAGGATTCATTAGTGTTAATGTAGGACTGAACAGAACTGCTCATTGATATTTCTGATCAGATTGCAGTGAAATATTTGTTAATAAAAGATCAGAACAAATTGTTAATAAAATGAACTTACCTAGAGTATCTTGTTCTCCGTTTTTCTTTTCTCTGGCAGCTTTATTTGCTACATCTACCACGTTTCGCGGTTTACCATCATAACTTTCTCTAGTCGTCATTATGCGTTTAAAAACGTCTTCAAAAAACTTAATGCAATTTTTTGCAACAAAATTTAATTTTAAAGCAGATGCCCATGATGGCTTTAAAAAGAATAAATTCTGGACAACTCCATTCCTAAAATTAAAAGCAAACATCGAGTGTATATATTTCTTAAATACCGATGTTTTTTCATTAAAACAACGTGGATTGGCTTCGTAAAAACATCTAACTAGAAACTCAATGGCGAAATCTTCTCCAATTTTTGTAGCATCAAAAATACCACAATTCTTTTGCACAAAGTTTATCATGGTTTTGTTTATGTCGATTATATGAGGCTGCAAATATTTTATCATGCCTACGGTAAAAATTGGACTGAGCATTTTCCTTACTTTTCTCCATTCATTATATTTTAAGAAAAACATTCCATGTGCCATATTGGGATGTGAAGGTGTCGCAACTCTTCTGTTACAAAATATCGAAGAATCTTTAATCAAAACGTCTTTAATTAGTTTGGGAGACTTTAAAACTAATACAGGTTCATCAAAAATGAACATTCCGAAATAAGGTGCATCTATTTCATCCCAAATTTTCTTTATACATTCTTGAGTAGTAGTTTTAAATGATAACACGTCATAAAGATTACCAAATAAAGGGACAGGTTTTAAATACCGAACATTTTTTCTTTTCCAATAATTAAAGTTTCTTGTAAGGTAACTATAAGTAGTAATAAGTAAAATGCTTAAATACATTAAGCCATCAATAAGCCATGAGGAGGTGAGTAGCATCTGAAATAAAAAATAGTTAAGTTAATCGGAATAACAACTTGTTTGAAAATAAAATTCTAAAAACTACTGGTTTCCAAAAAATTAGTCTATAAACATGCGAAATTTATTTCAGGGGTACTAAACCATAACACAAGAGATTTTATTTTATCGGATGAGCTTTGATTATATTTTAATAAATAAAGTCTATTTGTTTGCAACTGACAGTTCATGTCAAATGCAAATTGTCAAATAGAGGTTATGACAGTGGCGTCTTGTGGCTTAAGAGATAAGATCGACAAGGTATTTTTGTCTCCTCAGATAGGTATACTGTCTAATAAAAACTTTATTCACCATAGGAGATTTTTTGTTTTGATTATTTTGAGACAGGAGAAATCTTGTTCATTTGATGCAAATGTTGATGGTAATGAGAGAATTAATGACAATAATTTTTTAATTTCAGTCCCAGTTTGTTGTAATGAATTGCAGTATATAAATATAATAGTAGCATAATAACAGTATCCAAAATTTCAAAATATACTCGTTTTTCGAAATATATTTCTGTGTCATGCGTTTGTCTTTTTTTGGGGGGGAGGGGGTTCGACAATAACAAGCGAGTCCAAAACGTCACTGCGTATATACTGGAAATTACTATCATTACGAAAATCTCTGAAATTTTGCACCAGTTTTGTTACACATTCTATTTTTGGAATAAATACTGTCAGTTAAATGATTTTGTACAACATTGAATATCAAATCGGTTTGGGTAAACACTTTCTTAAAAATATTTAAAAGTATATTAAAAGAGTAATCATTTAATAAAGTTTTCAAACCGATTGCTTCACGGATCGAGATATCATCACTTTCAAAATCGTCGCATACAATAATAAAATAAAAAACTTCCAAAAGCTCTTCACGAAAATCTACCACAGTAAGAACTGACCGAGATTTAAATTCCATCGCCTCTGAACATGAATCCGTTTAGGCGAACTTGAGAAAAATGAAGCATATCCGCTTAAACTGGCAAAAAAGACGACATTCTTTAATTCTTTTTACATGTATCCTGCAAAACTAAATTAATTCTATGCGTATGACAGTGAGTAAATAAATCTTGCGGTGCAATATTTTTAACTTTTGCCTGGAGGCCAGTCAATTCACCAGACATCACGGCAGCGCTGTCATAAGTTTGCCGTACCAATTTATTTTTGGTATCAAAAAATTTTAATCTGTCCTTTAAAACACCAAAAATATATTCTGCCTTATGGCTTTTACTCAGTCTGTAAAACGTAAAACCCTCTCATAAATATCACCACGTAATGCGTATCGAACAACAATTGATAATTGTTATGGACATGGTACGTCGGTAGTTTCATTTACTTCTAGTGAAAAGTAAATGGTTTCGTGAATCTCAGATTCAATAACGTTACTCAGAATGTAACTATTTGATTATATTAATTCATTGTGGATTGTTTTAGATACACCGCTAAATGTCTTCGAATTAGAATTACTAAATCAGAAAGTTTCAAGTCGTATTTTCATAAGTTACTCCTACTTAAATAATTTAAAATATATATATATAAAAATATATATATGAAAAATATGTATATATATATATATATATATATATATATATATATATATATATAAATATATATATATATATATATATATATATTTATATATATATATATATATATATATATATTAATATAATATACGCAATGTTTGGTAACGAATGGCCATGACCTAATCTTAGATTTCTGAGATTAAAATAGGCCAATTTAAACTAACTTACTTTAGTATGAAAGTTGATATTATCAAAAATAAAGGGTGCCTGGGATAACAGCACGAAATTTAGTAAGCTGAAGTTTTTTGGGACGAGAAATCTAAATTTGGCACTAAAAATGATGAAGGACGCCATATACGTCTTTCAGTGCTCGTTTAATACTTTCCATTTTTTATCTCCCACTCGACATACTTTTAGAATCAAAATTTTTATTCCGTTAATATTTTTACTTAGAAAAGATATACTACATCGCCGTACAACCCAATATTTTCTATTATTGTTTTATAAATATGAGTTAATTACAATAAATAATAATTTTAGGTTAGAACGTAATATGTAGTTATACCTCCCTAAAACCGCCATAGTCGGTGAAAGTCGCCTACTTAGGCATTCAGTTGTTTTGCTATCGAAGTAAACAGTGGTGGAATGACGATGAGTAGAATACTATTTTGCTGACTTGCCTAGCAACCGTCGATTCTATTCGTCGTTGCTATGTAACGTAACGTCAGCAAAATAGTATTTTACTCATCGTACCCTTACAGCAGGACATGACTCACATATCGATTAGAAAATCTAAGCAGTGAACACATATTTTAGGTATTATGGAAAGTAAAAGCAGTAGTCCAAATTTTTCGATGGGAGAAAAAACTATTATATTCAATGTATATTGTGTACTCCGTAAAAGGAATAAAAGTATGTTGGTCAACGATGTAGTTGCGTTATGTAGTGGTTTGACTAAAATGTCGACGAGAAGTGTATACAGAATTGTAAACAATATGTTCAATAAACCATTGAAACCCGAGATAGAAAACGCATCCAGCTTAAAGATCATACCAAATATGCTATTCGGAGGAAATTCCATGCTTTCTTTTTTCGGAACGAAATCCCAACCTTAAAGAAAGTTGAAGTTGAAATAAATTCCGATAAATCAATACCCAAAATATCACGACGTGTTTTACTGTGAACATTAGAACAAAATGAACATTAAATATATGAAAAGAAGCAGGAATAGTGTTCTTTTAGAAAAAGATGAAATTGATTTGTGGCGGAGTAATAACTTACAAAAAATCCGAGAGTATAATCGTGAAGGACGAAAAGTATACTATTTAGATGAAACTTGGCTAAATCAAGGTCATACTGTCTCAAAGGTGTGGCGAGATTTAGAAATTAAAAGTCGTAGAAAAGCCTTCATTAAAGAGCTTTCATTAGGTTTAAAAACACCATTGGGTAAAGGACGGAGGCTCATAATAACATATATAGGCAGCGATTCAGGTTTTTTGGACAACGGCTTGTTACTATTCGAATCCAAGAAAACCAACAATTACCATAAGGGTATGGACGCTCAAAGATTCAAAGGTTGGTTTTCAAATATTCTATCAAACCTTGCAGCAAATTCTGTCGTTGTTATGGACAATGCGTCATACCACAGTCGGCGTTTGGAGCCATCACCAACGACTGCCTAGCGAAAAGGTGAAATAATGAATTGGCTCTCTCAAAAAAATATACCAATCGATGACAACATGTTAAAAGTACAATTATTAAACCTCGCGAGGATACATATACCCGTTATCAAGAAATATGCAGTCGATGAAACGGCTCGTGCAAACAATATAATTGTACATCGCCTCCTTTCTTATTCCTTCTTTATCCTCCTATTCTTATTCCTTATCATTGTAAGCTGAACCCTATCGAGCTTATATGGGCTCAAACAAAAAAACCAAGTGGCCAGAGAAAACTTGAGTTATAAAATGGAGGAGGTGAAGTGCTTGTCAGCTACTGCGATACAAAATGTCACACCTGAGTCTGGGAAAAATTCTATAAGATACACTAAAAGAAGAAGATAGAATGTGGGATATAGACACAAGAGTGGACATTTCGGTTGAACCATTAATTATCAATGTAAATAATAGTAATCGCGATAGCTCTTTATCAACCGACGAGTCGTCTTCATACAATGATTAATATTTTGACTTCATGTGGAGGTCGAACCATTTTATCAAGATTATTTTTGCATTGTATCGTTTACGCTACTAATTAGTGCAATATTATCAGAGTTAAAAATTGTATTAATAAAACCCCTCACGAAACTTCTTGTGACCCGCCCGCGATCGATTTTTAAATCGACATTTTTCCACACACACGCAGGAGTCGCTTTGAAAGGAAGATTGGTCGAGTTTGTGCGAAAGCCGTTAGTTTCTGGTCAGAATTCAGCGCAGACACGTTAATCAGTGAAATTTTCTCATAATAAAATAAAATAATAATAATAATAATAATAATAATAATAATTAATTTTTAAAATCAAGATTCATTTATAAGAGTTCCACATAAAAAGGAAGATTTTTTTGGCGTGCTGCGGCTCCATGTAAGTAAATCATTTCATACGTATTATCTCTTTATCATATAATCAAATTTATCATTGCAGTTTAGTATTTCTTTAGAGATTTATTTTTGAGTTCCGAAATAATTTAAATTCAAAATTTCCTTGATTCACTCGCAAAGAACATAAGGTAATTTTTTATATAGTCAAACTTAAATTCTGTTTTAGTCCACGTCGTATCATTAGGCTTTTTTGTTTTCTTTTTTTTTTCTCTAACTTTTTTTGGTGGAATATAATAGGCTCTCCAATTATTGAACAGCCTTCTGTATTCTGCGCATGTTCATTTTATGGCGCAAGCCTGTCATGTCTACTAAGTAACTTCAGAAATTTTGACATGTTGACCTAACCTAATGTTTTAATGTTTTGTTTTGGTGCAGTCAATCCATGCTGCTACACTTATTAAATTACATAGAAATTAAATCTGATAATTCACTTAAGAATACTCCCTCAAGGATATTCGTTAGTAACAGAATTTCTTAAATAGTTAGCAACTCTCGTGGATTTTGCCGTCACTCCGAGCAGATATACCAGTGACTGGTTTTGTGCCCAGACTCCCCTGGGATTTGTCCTTTACAGCAACAAACTGATTTAGCCGTGCCAAGAGGAGTTTTCCTATGGACTTATAGTGCTGTAAAGATAAGTTGTTTGACTGTCTAACCTTTTGTTACTTTCTATTTACTAGTGTACACTTTTCATATGCATATGATCAGGTGAATATATTTTTGATTATAATATAATTCTAAAATATTGGGGAGGGAAAATATATTTCATGTTTTTATTAGGTTTTTTAAATAGGATATAAAGAGTCTGACCAAACGCACTTTTTGATTTAATATATTTTTTTAATACAATACATTTTGATATAATACAATTTTGATATTGGGGAGGGAAATAAATTTCATGTGGTTTTTAAAACATTATATAAGGAATATGTAACAACTCACTTTTTATCTATGATATAAATGGTACTAGATTTATCAATTTTGATATCTTTACCATACTGTCAGTTGTATCTCATTCTAGTAGAACTAAGTTAAATTAACAAAAAAAAAAACACAGAAGTTAAAACACTTCACAAATGTGTATTTAGGTATAAAACAAACAAGTTAAAACTTTTTAAAAAAGTGTCGTCACATTTAAAGTTCTGGCAGAACGTTTTCGATCACTACGGATCATCTTCAGTGCCTCGTATTTGTTGCTAACTATATAAATATGGTGTCTATAAGACTTCCATGTTTGATTTGGTAAAGTGTCACATTTTACATTAGGTAATGTTGATACTGTAGGTCGATGACAATGGATGTATTTAAAATTTATTACTTTAGGGACTACATGTCTCCTAAGCTCGAGTACTTGCACGTTGTCAGTTGAAGCGACGACACAGACCAAATGGCTGATGTCACAGGAGATAACTTAAAGACAGCTAAACTTGACAGGATTTCAGTATGTTCCGAAATTAATGTAATTTTTAATTTGTGAAATTATAAAATTTGTTTACTTGTAGTAATGAATAATAACTTATTAATGAACCTGACTTTAACATTTAGATTTGTTTATGATAAAATTTATTGCTTAGATCAGTGAATCTATATTATTGAAATTAAACTATCAATTTAATGGGATTAGTATAAAATAAAAGGTTGAAATTTATGACATCATAAGTGATGATAAAATGATGAATGTAGTAGAAGAAGAAGGGTATTGATGTGGTACAGTACAAATGTAAGTATATGAACTGTATAAAATTATTATAACTGAAAAAATTAAGTTAAAATCCAATGATATGGAAGTGAGAATTATTATTTATATATTGTGTAAAGGTGGTTGCCTAGCAATGGTAAAAGACCTGTGTAATTATCAGATGTTTTAAAAATTATTTTTTGTTTGATTAGTAAAATGAATATTCTAATAGTATGTAAAATGAGTATATATACACATATATATGCGTACCTCGGAGGTAAAGGACACTATGTCCATTTTTATCGAAATTTTGATTATTGCACTTTTGAATATAACTTTTCTGGCTCTACACATCGGTAAACCATACTATGTCCAGAGACAATTTTACGGCAAGTTACCGACTTTTTAATAAACACTAAGTCCACTTCCAGTCAGAGGTAATGTAATGTGAGCGTAGCAAGTGAGTGAGAAGTTGGAATAAAGGAAGTAGCATAGAAAAGATAATAATTATTCGAGATAATTATTATATATTCCGAATTAAATAAGGGATAATTAATACAGGTAATTTATACGTGATGTTGGAGTGATGTTTGAGTGATCGAAAAGAAAGGTTGCGTCTCGACAGGCGGTGTGTTCGTGAGTTGGAGGCCGGCATTGTTAAGTGGATAAAGTTACGAGTCTTGTTAGCAGAATTGTGGAAGAAGTAGATTGCAAGTCGATGTAAAGAAATCCTTGAATCTAAAGTGTGCAGTTTCTGGAATACGTGTTAAATAGTTGTGGCACCAGGTGAGAAAAGAGATCCTTGGGTCACGAAGAAGTTATATGAATGTTTGAAGAAGTGATTTTCGTGTGTTAAGTGTTGGAGAATTGAGTCAGGAGGTTAAATTAAGTCAGTTAAATTGGCTGAAGGAGCAGATACTGAAACAAGAAGCCGAGGCGCAAGGTGGAAGAACACATTGCTGTGGAAGGTGGACAATTCTTTGTGTGGTCCTAAAACAATCCAGGGAAGAAAGGTCAGATATTTTCCTTTTTTCAAGTTGAAAGGTGTGTAAATCTTAAATGCGATTTGTTTACCTCATTGTTGTTACCAGTTTAAAGCATGATTAGACCTTTTTACATTTATCAAATGTTTTAAAGTTTTGTTTCCATAATAAAATAGATTTTTTAAATATAAGGAAGATAAAAGTTTATAAAGGTATCCAAATTTAAATTAGTTTCAAATTGTTTTGTCTCAAGAAGAAAATAAGAATTAAAATTTTCTTTTTGTATTAATTTCATTACATGCATATTCGCTGATTGAAAAGATAACGGCAAATTTAATAATTGTTTTTTTTTATAAAATAAAAAATATCTGTATTTTATGTATTATACTTTTTATTATTATCCTTTGTTTTTCCTATCCCGATAAATACAACTAGAAAACTTTGAACTCACTGAACATAAGAAATATCAGAAGTTTATTTTTTAGGACATTGATAACGAGAAAGTATATTTT
The DNA here is from genome assembly GCA_918026665.1 of Diabrotica balteata. Lineage (NCBI taxonomy): Eukaryota > Metazoa > Arthropoda > Insecta > Coleoptera > Chrysomelidae > Diabrotica > Diabrotica balteata. Next base: position 25,474,723 of record OU898283.1, read on the forward strand.
TGTGATTGTTTCAAGTAAATAAATTAAAATCAAAAATACAAAATCATAACAACTGGCGGGACTTGAGGGATACAACACCATGTGGACTTGGTGTTGTTTACCTCTAGTAAATGTGTGCATTGTCCTTTGCTATTAGGACATAGTGTTATGTACCCTTGTACCTGGCGGAATTATCATGATCTAAAATCATTGCAACCTTTTTATTTAGATCGCAATTGTGTTAGGTTGATAAAAGTTGTACAATAAGTTTGTTGTTTAATAATTGTAAAATGGATCCGAACTCTCGTGGAAAAATAATATTACAATTACTGTCATGTAATATTCCAAATAAAACAACACTTACAGGTAAGCTATTGTTTTTAACACTAATTTTGTATTTTTCTAACCTCAAATATTTAGTATTGTATATTATTTTGTATAGGGCTCAGAATTTCAAACTGTACATACATTTTTCTACTTACCGTTAAAATAGAAGTATCAGTTAGTATGTTCTTGTTACTAGTAAAGAATTTCGTCTGTTTTTTTAAATGACCATAATATGGTATGATTGTTGTCAGTTATTTATGTAACATGCATTGCCATTTATATTATTGTGTTGTAGGCATAGACAGGAATTTACCAAGCAATTATCAATATATACTCGTATGAACAAAATACTACAAGAGATTTGGATAAAATTTATTTACCGTTAGGCGTAACCGGTACCCCAAAAATTATTGTTGTTGTTGATACCAACAGATTAGGGTAAACAGATGTTGCCAGATCTATATTTTTTTAATGGAAGTAACGGAAATTGTTCAGTAAATTCCGGTCTTTGGTTATAATGATTATTTATGTGTTAGCCAATTACAGGCCTATAAAATTAGTCTATAATTATTATTACAAGGCTGGATTTGTTTTAGAACCACCTGGTCATTACAGTAACTTCCATAAGGAAGTGTACGAAGATGATAATTTGTTTGGAGATGATGATTCGGATATTGATATAACCTATGAGCCTCTAAACGCAGAATCAGACGACAATGATATGAGACGTATAAGCAAACCAGCGAAAACATAGATAAAAGAGAAAGCTATTATTACTCCTACGACTAGTGTGGCAATAACAAAAAATCTTCTTAAGGACGATTTATTCCTAAGCAGTGATGCAGGCAATTCCAATGAACATAATGAAGTTATGCTCTCAGTAAAAAAGGCAAAAACATGCCTGCAAAAATGTTAAAGCTTCCTTGCATGTGTCGCATGAAATGCTCTAAAAGATTGTCAGAATACGAAAGACAAAAAATTTTCAACTCATACTGGACTGAGACAAACGTTTCAGATGTTAAAAAGCAATTTATCTTCTCATGTGTCGACATCCAACCTACTCTTCGATTAACAAAAAAAGACCTAAATTCTACCAAATCTAAAAATAATACACTACACTACCTTTTTACAGTGAACAATCAGCGATTGAGGGTGTGCAAGGTTATTTTTTAAACACACTTTGTATATCTAATTTAGTAGTAGTAAATATGTTGAAAAAAATTGAGCTAGGAGGTTTAATAAAAGCTGATCAAAGAGGTAGACACACGCTAATCAATAAAACTCCTACCGAAACCATAAATAGAATACATCAACATATTAAATCATTCCCAAAGTGCGAGATTTATTATTCCAGAGAAAGGAGTAAAAGAGATTATCTTGGCACAGAACTTACGATAGAAAAGTTGTATCAACTGTACTTTGATGAATGCAATGAAATACATGTAGATCCAAAGCTCAGTGTAAAAAAGTAATTCGACGCAGAGATTTTTAATAAAGATTTCCAAGTTTTCAAACGAAATAGACACTTGAGATACATGCAGTACATTCACAGCTCAATTGAAAAATAATCTTACTGCAGATGAACTAACCAGTGTACAGGCTAATCATATTACTCACCTAATTGAATTTAAAACTCGGTATAACTTACAACAATTGGACTTTTTAATGGCTAAAGAGTCACCATAACACAAAGTACTATCTGGTGATTTGTAAAAATGTTTGCTTTCACAATTGTATTAGTTTCTACAAAAGGAAGCTTTTGTAGAAGCAGTGATTCTTCTGTACAATGTATGATGTGGGACGAATCAAAAGGGTTCCGAGGTGCAAATGAAATTGCCTCGTGAATTTTGAAATGGACTGACAATACAATTCCAGGTAGTCAAGTAAAGGACATCACTCTTTGGACCGATAACTGCTATGAACAAAATAAAAATATAAGTGTTATAATGTGCTATTTTTGGATACTGCGTACATACCCTCAAATAAAGACGATCACTCAAAAGTTTTTACTGAAAGGACACACACATATGGAAACAGACAGTGTTTATGCTTTAATCGAGAGAAACAAAAAGAAACTCTCCAATTTGGCCATTTTAACGCCATGGAACTGGCAACAGCTAATTAGCCAAACATCAGGTAAATACACAGTGCACAATATGGAACTTGCAGATTTTAAAAACTTCAAAACGCTGTTCGATAAGAAATTGTCACTTAATCATCCTTTTGTAAGTAGAAAAAAGAATGTTAATGAAGATCCTGTTCTACTGTCAACATGTGTTGACTCCTACAAGTCCAACAAGAACACATTGGGAAGCTCTTTTATAAGACCGATTTCAATAATCAAAATATGTATGAAGTGCACTTCATGAGGTATCGAAGACAGCAATTAACATTTCCAGCTCAATTAAATCAAGTCTCAGTAAACGCATTACCAATCAGAAAACAAAAGTTTAATGACTTCATTACCTTACTGCCCTTTTCCGTCAGTTTGTCATGCACTTTATCAAAATGTAACACATAGCGATGTAGCCACAAACGATTACAAACAAGAAGATGAAGATGATATGGAGCCTCTTTAACAATTTTGAAACTTGTCGTCTATAATTTTACTTTATTTAACTTTTCTTCATTTAATTATTATAACATTATAATATTTACCTCTAATAAAATAATAGTATAGGCTGTTTAGTGTATTTCTATTGTTTATTTCGTAGAGACCTTAACATGCAATGTCACATTATTTAAAAAAGTTATTAGAGGTAAACAACACTATGTCCAACTACACATTTAAAAAATATATATAAAATGAACGGTAAACTTTAGGTACATAACACTTCATGGAAGGAAAAACGATTATACACACCACAATAATAATATATTAATCTTGGTTAAATATAAGAAACATTTGAGTATTTACTGATTAAAAATTTAAAAAATGTTAAAACTGCTCTCCTGAAAAAGTAAGAAAATGGACATAGTGTCCTTTACCTCCGAGGTACGGATATATACAAACATATATACAAATATATATATGAAGCTGAGAATAAGTGAATGAAATTTAATGTAGGAGAGAAAATGTAACCTGTTAGATGTGTGTGAATATGTATTAGAGAAAATTGAAATATAGAGATTAATGTAGGGTTGGCTGTAAGACGATTAAATTGACTGCATGTCTGAGTTGATTGAGTGAAATAAGAATTATGAGTGGTAGTGGGATCCACAGACTGAAAGTGTCAGAGGGATGTGTGTTGATGGATGGTGGAGTAAAAATGAGGTTGTGGAGTTTGAGTGTAAAGTTAATATTTGAAGTTAATAATGATGAAAAGTATTGAAAAGGTAACCAAAAAGTAAGGGGACCCCAAGAAGTGAGAGACATGAGGAGAGAAGGTGTGAAAAGTCAGAAGAGTCACAAAAGAGATTCAAAAGGATGACAAGAAGAAAGAAACTATCATGGGATAAGATGATATCAAAGAAGGTCATATGATGGATAGAAAGAAGGTTAATGAGTGGGTGAGAAATCGATTGGTATGTGACTATCATGGAGTATAATGAATAGAAAATTGGCAGTGAGGGGGTGGAAAATTGTTGAGTATGGTATAGTTAGTGGGTGATTAATAAGGAAATTTTAAAATGTTAGATGCTAGTAGGGTGGTTGGGAAAAGAGAAAAAGAGGAGATAACTAGATGAAATTTAAAAGTAATAACTGGAAAGTTGATTAAAATTAAGGGAATAATTGTCGGTGTATAGGATTAAAAGGTCTATTGAGGGTAGTTTGGCGGTTGACACAATTGGGGCTAGTCTTCATGTCTCTGGATATCTCAAGGTCCTCATACAGGTCTAAACGTAAAGTATTTTTGTCTTGAATATTATGAATTAATTTGACACCATCAGGGATGTTAAAATGGTGGTTGTTGACTTTAAGGTGATGGGAGAAAGCTGATGTATTATCTCTTTTAGAGTGTTCTGCAGATCTGGTTGCAAGTGACCTAAAAGTCCTGCCAATGTAAGAGGCATCGCAATCAGCACAAGTCAGTCTGTAAACTCCACTACGGTTCATGTATGGTATTGGATCTTTAGTGTTTGTCAACAAGTGGTTAAGAGTATTCCAACTTTGAAAGATATGTGTAAGTTTTCTGATGAGTTAGTGATAATACGTTTAATGTTTTCAGATAGTTTGGGAGTGTGAAATGGTAGAGACCTGTAAATTGAAGTAGAAGGGGAAGATTGATTAAAAGCAGAATTTTGAAGTAATCTAGATTCTCTTTTGTGGATGAGTTTATCTATTATGAAAGGATCATAACCATTGTTGACCGCTATCTGTTTTATGATGTTAAGTTCTTTGTTAAATGAGTCAATGGACATAGGTATTGAATATAATCTATGGATGAAACTTCTGAAAGCAGCTAATTTATGTGCTAATGGGTGATTGGATGAAGAATGAATAACATGATCTGTTTGGGTAGGCTTGCGAAAGATACCAAAGTTAAATTGGTTGTTGAGTCTGGTAATAGATAAATCTAGAAAATTAATGGCTTGAGAAGATTCTAGTTCCATGGTAAATTTGATATTTGGGTGGATTTGATTGATTTTAAGAAGTAGTTGGTTCGCTGAGTCATGATTACCTGATATGAAGACTAAACAGTCATCAACATAACGGAACCAGTGTAAAATTTCAGGATTTTTTATGATGTGATTGGATTCTAAATGATCCATAAATATATCAGCCAGAAAGGGGGATAGGCAACTGCCCATTGCTAAACCATCAGGTTGTTTATAAAATTTGTTGTTGAATTGGAAGAAATCTTGAGATAGACATAATTCCAGGATATCTAAAATCGACGAAATGACGTTGGATTGAATCGACTTGTTGACTAGGAGTGTTTTTACCAGACTGAGAGTTTCAAGTTTGGGCACTGAAGTAAATAAATTGCTAACATCAAAAGAAAGCATAGTAATGTCAGGATTGAGACTAATGAGTTGAAGTTTGTCAACCAATTGGTATGAATTTATAACAGTAAATTGTGGAGTAAAATTAATTAGATTTTTTATAGTGTTAAGTATGAATTTAGATAAAATAGATACTGGAGTGTTAATAAAACTGACAACAGGACGAATGGGAATTCCAACTTTGTGTATCTTGGGCAAACCATACAACCTTGGAATGAGAGGGTTACCTGGTAGTTTGCTATAGGGAGCATCATGATTGGAAAGAAATTCAGAGTGATTTTTGATGTGATCTTTGAGTTTGGATATAAATCTCTTAGAAGGATCGGTTGGTATCTGAGTAAAATGATTGTCATCTAGAAAAGAAGAAACTTTACTCAGATACCAACCGATCCTTCTAAGAGATTTATATCCAAACTCAAAGATCACATCAAAAATCACTCTGAATTTCTTTCCAATCATGATGCTCCCTATAGCAAACTACCAGGTAACCCTCTCATTCCAAGGTTGTATGGTTTGCCCAAGATACACAAAGTTGGAATTCCCATTCGTCCTGTTGTCAGTTTTATTAACACTCCAGTATCTATTTTATCTAAATTCATACTTAACACTATAAAAAATCTAATTAATTTTACTCCACAATTTACTGTTATAAATTCATACCAATTGGTTGACAAACTTCAACTCATTAGTCTCAATCCTGACATTACTATGCTTTCTTTTGATGTTAGCAATTTATTTACTTCAGTGCCCAAACTTGAAACTCTCAGTCTGGTAAAAACACTCCTAGTCAACAAGTCGATTCAATCCAACGTCATTTCGTCGATTTTAGATATCCTGGAATTATGTCTATCTCAAGATTTCTTCCCAATTCAACAACAAATTTTATAAACAACCTGATGGTTTAGCAATGGGCAGTTGCCTATCCCCCTTTCTGGCTGATATATTTATGGATCATTTAGAATCCAATCACATCATAAAAAATCCTGAAATTTTACACTGGTTCCGTTATGTTGATGACTGTTTAGTCTTCATATCAGGTAATCATGACTCAGCGAACCAACTACTTCTTAAAATCAATCAAATCCACCCAAATATCAAATTTACCATGGAACTAGAATCTTCTCAAGCCATTAATTTTCTAGATTTATCTATTACCAGACTCAACAACCAATTTAACTTTGGTATCTTTCGCAAGCCTACCCAAACAGATCATGTTATTCATTCTTCATCCAATCACCCATTAGCACATAAATTAGCTGCTTTCAGAAGTTTCATCCATAGATTATATTCAATACCTATGTCCATTGACTCATTTAACAAAGAACTTAACATCATAAAACAGATAGCGGTCAACAATGGTTATGATCCTTTCATAATAGATAAACTCATCCACAAAAGAGAATCTAGATTACTTCAAAATTCTGCTTTTAATCAATCTTCCTCTTCTACTTCAATTTACAGGTCTCTACCATTTCACACTCCCAAACTATCTGAAAACATTAAACGTATTATCACTAACTCATCAGAAAACTTACACATATCTTTCAAAGTTGGAAATACTCTTAACCACTTGTTGACAAACGCTAAAGATCCAATACCATACATGAACCGTAGTGGAGTTTACAGACTGACTTGTGCTGATTGCGATGCCTCTTACATTGGCAGGACTTTTAGGTCACTTGCAACCAGATCTGCAGAACACTCTAAAAGAGATAATACATCAGCTTTCTCCCATCACCTTAAAGTCAACAACCACCATTTTAACATCCCTGATGGTGTCAAATTAATTCATAATATTCAAGACAAAAATACTTTACGTTTAGACCTGTATGAGGACCTTGAGATATCCAGAGACATGAAGACTAGCCCCAATTGTGTCAACCGCCAAACTACCCTCAATAGACATTTTAATCCTATACACCGACAATTATTCCCTTAATTTTAATCAACTTTCCAGTTATTACTTTTAAATTTCATCTAGTTATCTCCTCTTTTTCTCTTTTCCCAACCACCCTACTAGCATCTAACATTTTAAAATTTCCTTATTAATCACCCACTAACTATACCATACTCAACAATTTTCCACCCCCTCACTGCCAATTTTCTATTCATTATACTCCATGATAGTCACATACCAATCGATTTCTCACCCACTCATTAACCTTCTTTCTATCCATCATATGACCTTCTTTGATATCATCTTATCCCATGATAGTTTCTTTCTTCTTGTCATCCTTTTGAATCTCTTTTGTGACTCTTCTGACTTTTCACACCTTCTCTCCTCATGTCTCTCACTTCTTGGAGTCCCCTTACTTTTTGGTTACCTTTTCAATACTTTTTATCATTATTAACTTCAAATATTAACTTTACACTCAAACTCCACAACCTCATTTTTACTCCACCATCCATCAACACACATCCCTCTGACACTTTCAGTCTGTGGATCCCACTACCACTCATAATTCTTATTTCACTCAATCAACTCAGACATGCAGTCAATTTAATCGTCTTACAGCCAACCCTACATTAATCTCTATATTTCAATTTTCTCTAATACATATTCACACACATCTAACAGGTTACATTTTCTCTCCTACATTAAATTTCATTCACTTATTCTCAGCTTCATATATATATTTGTATATATGTTTGTATATATATGTGTATATATACTCATTTTACATACTATTAGAATATTCATTTTACTAATCAAACAAAAAATAATTTTTTAAAACATCTGATAATTACACAGGTCTTTTACCATTGCTAGGCAACCACCTTTACACAATATATAAATAATAATTCTCACTTCCATATCATTGGATTTTAACTTAATTTTTTCAGTTATAATAATTTTATACAGTTCATATACTTACATTTGTACTGTACCACATCAATACCCTTCTTCTTCTACTACATTCATCATTTTATCATCACTTATGATGTCATAAATTTCAACCTTTTATACTAATCCCATTAAATTGATAGTTTAATTTCAATAATATAGATTCACTGATCTAAGCAATAAATTTTATCATAAACAAATCTAAATGTTAAAGTCAGGTTCATTAATAAGTTATTATTCATTACTACAAGTAAACAAATTTTATAATTTCACAAATTAAAAATTACATTAATTTCGGAACATACTGAAATCCTGTCAAGTTTAGCTGTCTTTAAGTTATCTCCTGTGACATCAGCCATTTGGTCTGTGTCGTCGCTTCAACTGACAACGTGCAAGTACTCGAGCTTAGGAGACATGTAGTCCCTAAAGTAATAAATTTTAAATACATCCATTGTCATCGACCTACAGTATCAACATTACCTAATGTAAAATGTGACACTTTACCAAATCAAACATGGAAGTCTTATAGACACCATATTTATATAGTTAGCAACAAATACGAGGCACTGAAGATGATCCGTAGTGATCGAAAACGTTCTGCCAGAACTTTAAATGTGACGACACTTTTTTAAAAAGTTTTAACTTGTTTGTTTTATACCTAAATACACATTTGTGAAGTGTTTTAACTTCTGTGTTTTTTTAAACGATGGTATACAACCAATTACGGGGTTTTTCCCATTAATTTTTTTTAAGTTAAATTAAATTACTAACTTTTAGTGTTAAGACTTTGGCTACCATACGGACTATTCTAGGTTTTTACTAATATTTCACACTTTATTTGGCCAGTGGTAGTGACTATTCGCTTGTTGAGGGGCTATTCGGTCCTATTGTATCTTTACACACCCACTACCACTGTTATTTAGTTTTTGCATTATATGTAAATTGTTAATACATATATATCTATATACAAATTTTTATAAATATATTTATTGTTACTATTTTGAGTTTTATTTCAGTTTCTACTAATCAGTATATAATATAGCAAGACAAGATTAGTATTTAGTATTTTGTATTTCAGGTTATTATCTCCAGAATCATTTGTTTCCAGTCATTTGTTACTTCAAAATCTCAACTATCGTTGGTTGAGAGTTGGCGCCCTTTTTCTTCTCTTCTTATCGTCCTTTTTCTATAAATTTATTCCCAGTGACCTTCTTTAGTTGTATCACATTTGATATTAACAGGTCTCATTTCGTTTCTTGTCTCATTTGCTCATTATCCTTGCTATCTGCTTTATATCTTTAAAGCCACAATTCAGTGCATTGAAGCTAGCCCGAACACTTACTTGAGATTTAGTGTCTCTTTGGCCATTTAAATTTGTTCCTCTGAGCTTAGACATATTTTTAATATTTTTCATCACTTCTGTTCCAGTTCCCCTGAAATTCGTAAGTTCTACACTTCCTAAAATCCAATACTCCCGGAGTATTGAGGTTTCAGAATGTAAGTAAGTTTATTTTATTAACCTTGTTTTCAAACTAAAATACGTTTTGCACCAATATACTTTGCTCTTAAAAAAATGAATACTTATGTGTTAGTGTTTATATGTTCACTAAAATTAAAAGTTCACTATTTGCAAGTTCAGAATTGGATTTTCCTAATTATGTAAATTAGTATATTTAAAATATAGGTAATTCCAATGAAAAGAAACCTTTCATTGTAATAACAGCAGGGTAAACCTCTACCTGCCTTTTCGATAATTAATTTTTGTAACAAACAAAAAATGTCATTAAAAAAAGTTATAGTTTGTCATTAAAATGTCATAGAAAGTTTCTTTGTCTCGTATGTTTTGTACAAAATTATGGAATTTGAAACTAGTTTTTTGAGAAGTGTTTTTTTTGTAATAAGTATTCACTTTAACAGTTATATAAGTTTCATATCATATTATATTAAGATTAATTTTTAAAATTCACTGCAACAGTGTGAACGATACGATACTGAATGCTAAGCTAGGAAATCAATGAGCAATTTATCTCTCTTTATATTATGACAACGTTGATCTACAATTCATTTCTACCGGTCGTAGAATACGATGTTGTCATTTACGACTTTTACAAGGAATATTATCGTTCCTTAGATGTTTTCTATATATAAGTATTGTATATATAAATATCATATTATACAAAAATATGGATGTTTTTAAATACATTTTATTAGATACCTTAACAAATACAAAACGATCATTAATATGATAATTTTGCTGCATGTCAATGATTAAATTATAAATTGCTAGAATATCTATCATCACAAACTGGCAACGATGTTGTCGCTTTATCGCATTCACAGTTCGGAGAATTTACTGCCTACAAATTTGATTCTCAAGTCTTTATTTTTCGAAATGTGATGCCTTTACCATACTATTATTATTCTAGTTATTGAGTTACTTGATCACCATAATAGGTGAATAATAGTAAGAAATTAATTGGCAGATGAATCTTACACATATTATTTATTTCTTTGACATAAACAGGAAATATCTGGTTTACAATTCATATCAATAAAAAATAATAAACCGTGTATAATCCTTAAGTGTTTTATTTAAATTAGTATTATCAAGTTGTGACGTTTTTAATTATATGTTTCAGTATATTTTAAAATATATTTGCAGACTTTATGATTTCAGTATCTTTTGCGTAATTTTGTAACATTTTTTTATATTTACATATGTATCATTAAAAATTAGTGGAATTTTACATCGTTGTATTAAGTTGTATAAAAATTTACTTAAATATATTGAGACGTCTAGTTCAGTTAGCAGATTTCAAATTCTGCGCTTCAAGTAACAGAACAGATATCAAGATGTATTTCCTGTCACTAAAAATCTCTTTCTCTGATCATTTCTTTTAACTCATCTTTAGGTCTTTTGCATATTCCTGTAATTTGACCGATCAATCTTATTAAAAATCTTCCTCGATAATCCTTTGTTAATTTATCTATAAAAAAGAGTAGGATGACAAGTCAAACTTGTGAAATTACCAATTTATCAAACAATCAAATACCTTTAAAGAACTTAGAATCCGCAGTTCAATTAAATAAGAAACTGATAATTTGCCTATTTTCATTGAGACATACGATTTAACGTGAAGCACTTTTCACCTCACAAGTCCTACTTCAGAGATGCCGCGATGTCAGTTGTGATGCATATATTTGTTTTATTGACCTCGCCAAGACATTTGACCGTTGTCAGCACCAGAAGATGGTCATCGCACTACAAAGAGTAGGATTGGATGAAAAGGACATTCGGATCATCATGAATTTATACTGGAACCAGCGTGCCCAAGTCAAGGTCGAAGATCAGCTGACCGACCAATTGAAGATCATGCGAGGAGTAAGGCAAGGATGTGTGCTATCGCCGACTCTTTTCAATATATACTCTGAGGAGATTTTTAATGAAGCCCTCACAAACCTAGACATGGGAATCCGAGTGAACGGTGAATACATCAATAATATCCGCTACGTTGATAACACTGTGTTACTAGCAACCAGTCTAAACGATCTGCAGGCCTTACTAGACCGAGTGCGAACTGTGAGCGTAACATACGGACTGAACCTCAATATTAAGAAAACTAAATTCATGGTTGTCAGCCGTACAAATTTAGATCCCGGGGCACTAATGGCAGGTAGCGAAGAGATCCAGAGAGTCGACAGATTCACTTACCTCGGAACTACCCTCATGACAAAACAAAAAGAAGTACTTAATTTAATTAAACAACGTAAGCTTGAGTACCTCGGCCACGTGATGCGGAACGAAGAAAAATATCGAATTCTTCAACTCGTTATGCAGGGTAAAGTATTTGGCAGAAGAGGACCGGGACGCCGTCGTATCTCGTGGTTGAAAAATCTCCGACAATGGTTTGGGATGACCTCAGCGGAGCTGTTTCGCAGATCGGATAAGGCACTAAAGAAGAAGAAGATACGATTTAATATCCAAAATAAATAACCTGCTAAATCATGACAATATTTTAAAATCTATAAAGCAAGGTATTTTCAATATATCGTCACTTTTTTTTGCTGTTCTGATGACACTATCAAAGTTCCAAGACTCAAATTCAACTGAAATTAAGATGGGGATAGAAAGGCTCTCTTCAAACATCAGCGAAATGTCTAATAAAATAGGTAATCTTACCAACAAATTATCAATTTTGAATTTATTATATACAAACTAAAAAAAAATATTAAAAAGAAAAATACGTTTTATGTCACCTCAGGTACCCAAACTAAATTCTCTCAACATTTAGAAACAACAGTTGTTATCAACAGGTCCTCGTAGACACTTCGTCTCAAGACCATTTTACTCATGTAGAGTCATACGCCGCCATGTTACCTATCCAACGGTAACTTAACCATCACAAATTAGAAATACTAATGTAAAACAACTTCAAATTTATAACATTTAAAGGGTTTTTACCTATATATTTTGGTGGCTACTAGCATGTACAACCGTTTGCACTGATGATGGATTGTTTAATCCGAAAACGTTTTGCAATGTGTTTGTGATAGCCCGTTTGAGGCATTTTTATATACCTTTTATAAAGGATTTTAAACAAATTTTTTTTTGTGATATATGGTATACAGCCAGCTACAGGAACTTAGTTTCCTCGTGGAATTTAGAATCAACAGAGAAAAAGCCAAAAATTACAGAAGATAAATGCCATTATGTAGTTGTTACCAACTTAACCCAATTTACACCCCTATACAAGCTGTCCACTTTTTTAAAGAGAAGCTGGGTATCAAGGAATATATTAGATGTTATGCCCTCCTTCAAGAATCCAATACAGCAAGTGGTTCCTTTTTTAAAATAGGCATAAAATCTAAAACCTCCATTGACTGATTGTTCAATAAGAATATTTGGCCACCTGGTGTAAATATTAAATGGTAGACAGAATCATCATATTTTGAACCAACGCCTTCATCTGAGTCAAATATAACTCCGAAGAACATCAGAAGCCCCGTTAACTTGGTAATTCCAATTACCATTTTAAGCAACAACAAAGCGAAGTGGAAAATACAAGTATAGTCACAGACAAGCAGGCCATCGAAATTTGCAAATCAAAGAATGCTTTCCATTCTCATAATACCTTCATTAAGAAGAATACTTTAGTAGAAAAAAGAAGGAGTTATATTAACTCAAACATTCGATATCTTCTAGCAAGATAAAGCGAACCGGATATCTTGAAAGCCATTAAATTACATTTTGCTTTTTTACATGACCAACCTGCTTCAGAATGTTACGAAGAATTCACCAACACAAGCGCTAAACTCTTTTTGGATTCTGAAGGACTTCAAACTAAGACTGAAGATCTACGAAAAAATCCTTCTAGAATTTAACGATGCCTATAGAAATAGTAAAACTAATTGGAGCAGCTCATCTTGCTGCTTTTAGGTCCTTTCTCACTTCGGAAAGAATTAGTAATCTACCAAAAACAAGGGAAAGTCACCAAAACTACTATTCGATTGCCTCTCGAAAACGAAATTTTTAAATAAGATGACATGTTCTGTTGGACCAGAAACCTCACATTTTAATAGTAATGATAACTTTAGCATGATTCTGATTAATATTCGTTATATAAAATATAAAACAGATGAAAAGTATTGTTGTTTCTAGAGGAATTAGGATTTCCCCCGATAGTTGCAGTTACCGAATACTGGCTTGAAGTTAACGAGCCTTTTTCCGTTGTAACGAACTATTTTGCTTACTTCAGGGTAAGAACAGGGGGGGAGAAGATTGGGCAAACAAAATAGTCGAAACTAGACACTCAGAGGGTTGTTGAACAGCTGGGTCGTGGATAAGTTGAAATAAATTTGGGTCGGATTGGGGTATCTACTAAATGAAAACAAAGGGATACTTACATAAATCTCCTGGGCAATGAATACAACAAAAAAAGAAGCTTCTAGCAATTTGAGATAAGGGCGCCGCTTCGAAGCATCCTAGTTTGCTAAATTATTTTCTCTGTCCTGTCTGTTACCTACTTCACTTCTATCTTGCTTATTTTGATCATTCACCACATGAACTTGTTCTTTGGGCTTTTCTGAATCATCAATTGAAATACCTGCAAGACCTTTAGTAGTCTGCAACAAGGGCAGGACATTCTGCTCTAAACGTATTAATGTTGCTACTAACATTCCTACTGTAGCAAAATCTTGAAGGGCTATCAGTGGAATATAGTCCACTAAAATATTTTTTCTCATTATCTCTACTTTCTGGACTTCACTAGGATATGTTTTCAAATGTTTAAAAAGATTTTCCATCACTGCTAAATAAATGGTTATGGATTCATTCCTTTTTTGCTTTCTACTTTTAATTTCATCGAAGAGATTATCATTATAATCTGGGTGCAAAAAAGCAGATTTGAGTAGGGCTACCAACTCGTCCCAACTACTAATTTTATCTCTAACACTCCTATACCAAATAGTAGCATTATCTTCAAATAACTCAATGGCTGAACGAAACAGGATGTCTTCGGAAATATACCGAGACCTAGCAGAATCTCTAACTTTCTCTAAACATGTGGGAAGGGCTTTACTTTCACCATTAAACTTAATGTGTAAATCAGAAATTATGACAGGAGTTGAAACCTGTATTATTGGTGCTGCGACTGTACAACTGGGAACTACAGGGACTGAAACTAGGCTACTAGTGGATGGTTTCACTAAATCATCAGACATTTCTAGTTTTTCTAACACATCACCCTGTAACAATAACAAATCATCTTTACAGTCATTAACAAACTTTTTTACATCTTACTTAACATCATTCATAGGGAAATTCTCTAATCTGGTATCTACATGTGAAGACCTTGTCTCAAATCTAGCAAAATCAGCTTTGGTTGATTCTGAATTCATTTATTGAGCACTACTATATAAATTATCCATATTCAACTTAATCTCACAAAACTCTTTCTCAGGATCTACTACATTATTAACCAAATCGACTAAACTTGAAGACGAAGTGGCCTCCATGGCCAACAAAGCTCTTAACATCTTTCTCTTATCATCAACTGTATTATTTGGAACATGTTTACCTCTTATAAAAAGCTCATAAGATAACTCTCCTGATTTCAAATGATTAACCTGTGTAGACTTCATTTTTCAAAAATTGGATGAAAGCAAACACACAAGATAACTAAAATCAACCTCAACAACTAGTAGAAAATATGACTATTCTAAGAAACAACCATTTCCATTTATCACCTGATAGTAAGTCTCACTTGCACTCCCGCTTACTGGAATCCAAAACTCATCCAATTCGCTGCAACTTCTGCTCTTGACTTAGTAATAAGTTGGTAAACAAAAATGAGGTCTCTAACCTGTCTCCTAAAAGTTCACACTTCCACTAACAAGGACTAAAAACATGGTTTTAAACAACATGGGACAACATGGACACTAACAATCAACATAAACTGTACAGACAAGAGAATACAACACAAATAATATTGAAAACTTGACCTTTGAGTGAGCTCCTGATCACAAATATTACACCTGTGGTCATTCAGATACAAGAAGGGATCACAATAACAGTCTATTACTGAGACTAAACTTGTCGAATCTTCTCTACGACTCACAATGACTACTCCTAGTACAACAACTTTAATTAACCGTATGGCATTTAAATACTTATACAGAGGTGGTTAATTAGAAGACAAATTGCATAACACTACTTCTCAACTACAGAGCTCAAACAAAGTCACTCAAACACACATTTACTCAAAATGACCGAACAAATAAAAAAATTACAAAAACCGATTATTCTGTAAAATTTGTTAAATCAATTAAAAATAAATGTAAACAATAACTAAAATATTTGTTACCGTTTTTAAATTCTTATCAATATGAATACTTTATTTAAAATTCATATTTAATTATTCAACTCAAAATATTTGCTTCCATTTACCAATACACATAAAAACAATACATATGTCAATATACACAAATATATATATTGGTATACAATGATACATATGTTACTACAAGTACATTACATGAAAAAACAGCAATACATAATGTTGGTACAATATACATATATGTATTACAAGTACACTACTGTTTGTGAGACACTTTGGGCACTATTCAGAAGGAAAAATTTCATATAAGCGGCTTTGGAAAAAGGAATAAAAATCTAAAAGAATGCCACACGTTGGGGGCGCCAAAATTTTAACAAACTATTTTGCTTACATCAGGGTAAGAACATGGAGGAGAAGATTGGGCAAACAAAATAGTCGAAACTAGTGCTTACGACATTCAGAGGTTTGTTGGAGAGCTGGGTCGTGGATAAGTTGAAATAAATTTGGGTCGGATTGGGGTATCTACTAAATGAAAACAAAGGGATACTTACATAAATCTCCTGGGCAATGAATATAAAAAAAAGAAGCTTCTAGCAATTTCAGATAAGGGAGCCGCTTCGAAGGATCCTAGTTTGCTAAAGGGAATACAAAATTCTTCTTTTCTAAAATAAATATACGTACAAGGATTAGGAGACTTTTCTAAATTAAAACACAAAATGAATCAGACGTTTATTTTTGTCTTAAACAAACATTTTTCAAAAATACATATTATACGAGAGCATACTATATAACAAATTAACAAAAACTTACGTGTTATTTGTTTTACAAAAGAAATGACTACAAAAATTCTTGAAATGGTTCCTAAGTTATAATATGGCCAAATTAGATTATCAAAAAAACTTATGGATATCCTCTTTATGAAAATACTGTAGAATTTAACCTTATATATGAAATATCTTTTATATATAATAATCAAATTGAAATTGTTTTACAACAACAATGAATTAGAGCAAATGTCATATATCAACATAATATTTTAAATCAGAATAGAATATGATATTTTTTAGCTACGACTCTAACCATAATACAAAAATTTAGTTATTACAAATTGTTTTATTTTAATGAAAGCAATTATTAAAAATGTCTATATAAGTTTGAAAACATAATATATTGAATTGTTACCTTAATTCACAAAATTATGAACTTTGTAAAAAAACTTGCTAATTCCCTGGAATTGGAGCTGCAAGGCAAATTCTCAAACTGGAACACATTGAACCATTTCCATGCTCAGGAACGACGATCAAATCAGTTTTAGTGGAGGAATCAAGCTAGCAACCGATAACACTGCTAATGGGACATCCTATATACTAATCTTTTCAAAAACTCCACCTATCTCCGGTACACTGTACAAATCCTCTGATTACTACTCTGCCAAAATGGCAGTTAATGCAAAGAGTATTATTATATCATATTCACTGGTCTTAAGACATAACCAAAAATTGAACCGACTCTCTTTGAAGTCGACAGACACGTCCTCTTAGCTTGACTGCATCGTTCGATTGATTAAGCTTGGCTGACTTACTGCGTTACTTTCTCTAAATTCAACGTCACAATTTCATTTAACCCGGCGTCTCAAAGGCGCCAGGAAACCTAAATAAAAAATATCTCTGGCTTATTGCGTTGTAAAAAAATGGAATACCTGACTTTCAATAATTTTTTCTAAGAACCTCTTTCTACAAAACCTAAACAAACAATATTCCCCTTGATATTCGTTCTTTACGACGAAAGACCAAAACAACTTTTTTTAAATTGGGTAAAAATAACACGTAGATATTGATTGTTCTAACGACCCTAATTTTAACCTGACAATGTAACAAAAGGTTATGGGATTCTAAAGTAAATATAGACAATCGTAAAATAGTTTCGAAACACAATTCAGATTTCTGCTTTTATCTGTGCTTTCTAAAAATTGCAAAGCAAAACAGACGTTGATAAAGGTGTTAAAAGAGACGTGGGGAATCTAAAATTTGCATTCCACGACACATCTTTTCAACTAAGCAGAAATCCTTAGCGAATTGGTTTCTTGTACTCGTACAGAGTAAATCCGAAAAAAAGGTGAAAAAGACAGCAAATATTTGATTTCACGCAAACAGCGCCTTTGTATCTGTTGATACGTATTTCGACCTAATAGGTCTCATCAGAACAGTTATTCAAAGGTGTTCTCAACGTGAAAGATCAATATTTTCTGTCTTTTAAGAAGCAACAATAACATGGCTTCGAATACGGACGCACTAGCGACATCTAATTTAACAATCGTAAAATAGTTTCGAAACACAATTCAGATTTCTGCTTTTATCTGTGCTTTCTAAAAATTGCAAAGCAAAACAGACGTTGATAAAGGTGTTAAAAGAGACGTGGGGAATCTAAAATTTGCATTCCACGACACATCTTTTCAACTAAGCAGAAATCCTTAGCGAATTGGTTTCTTGTACTCGTACAGAGTAAATCCGAAAAAAAGGTGAAAAAGACAGCAAATATTTGATTTCACGCAAACAGCGCCTTTGTATCTGTTGATACGTATTTCGACCTAATAGGTCTCATCAGAACAGTTATTCAAAGGTGTTCTCAACGTGAAAGATCAATATTTTCTGTCTTTTAAGAAGCAACAATAACATGGCTTCGAATACGGACGCACTAGCGACATCTAATTTAACAATCGTAAAATAGTTTCGAAACACAATTCAGATTTCTGCTTTTATCTGTGCTTTCTAAAAATTGCAAAGCAAAACAGACGTTGATAAAGGTGTTAAAAGAGACGTGGGGAATCTAAAATTTGCATTCCACGACACATCTTTTCAACTAAGCAGAAATCCTTAGCGAATTGGTTTCTTGTACTCGTACAGAGTAAATCCGAAAAAAAGGTGAAAAAGACAGCAAATATTTGATTTCACGCAAACAGCGCCTTTGTATCTGTTGCCTTAGTTGAAAAGATGTGTCGTGGAATGCAAATTTTAGATTCCCCACGTCTCTTTTAACACCTTTATCAACGTCTGTTTTGCTTTGCAATTTTTAGAAAGCACAGATAAAAGCAGAAATCTGAATTGTGTTTCGAAACTATTTTACGATTGTTAAATTAGATGTCGCTAGTGCGTCCGTATTCGAAGCCATGTTATTGTTGCTTCTTAAAAGACAGAAAATATTGATCTTTCACGTTGAGAACACCTTTGAATAACTGTTCTGATGAGACCTATTAGGTCGAAATACGTATCAACAGATACAAAGGCGCTGTTTGCGTGAAATCAATATTTTCTGTCTTTTTCACCTTTTTTTCGGATTTACTCTGTACGAGTACAAGAAACCAATTCGCTAAGGATTTCTGCTTAGTTGAAAAGATGTGTCGTGGAATGCAAATTTTAGATTCCCCACGTCTCTTTTAACACCTTTATCAACGTCTGTTTTGCTTTGCAATTTTTAGAAAGCACAGATAAAAGCAGAAATCTGAATTGTGTTTCGAAACTATTTTACGATTGTTAAATTAGATGTCGCTAGTGCGTCCGTATTCGAAGCCATGTTATTGTTGCTTCTTAAAAGACAGAAAATATTGATCTTTCACGTTGAGAACACCTTTGAATATAACTGTTCTCATGAGACTTATTAGGTCGAAATACGTATCAACAGATACAAAGGCGCTGTTTTGCGTGAAATCAAATATTTGCTGTCTTTTTCACCTTTTTTAAATATAGACAAAAAAATATTTCCAGCGTTATTTACGCTTTTAAGATTTTCGTAAAAGACAAACACAGATGTCTTGGTATAAACAACCAGGAGCGTACCACAAAATTTTAAAACCGAATTTATATTATTATATAGACATTAAATATAAAACGCTACACCGTAGAGAAATATACCAATGATCGTCCAAGTTCAGCTCATGATGGCACCCTAATTCTTTCTACAAATAATGATTTCTCACCTATAACAAAATATAACTTTTTGTTTAATGAATCCTTTTTTGAGTTTTTATTGGTTTATAACAAGAATCTTAATTAATTACTATTTAGCTGGTCATAAGCCACAATTAAAGTACAGCCACAATTACAGTATGTACCAATTACAAACTGTTTGTATTTTGAGAACGATCTCCGAAGTGGAAGTTGAAACGTCAATAAACGTATTTTAACCTATAATTGTGGCTTATTCTCAGTTAAATAGTAATTAATTTTAAATGTCACAAGAAAATAGCTTTAAAACAATATTAAGAATCTTATTCTAGACATTCTTTGCATTTATAGATCACCTGAGTCTTCCACGAATTTTTTTTGTCAAAACCTGTTAAATTTGTTTAGGCGATCTGTCCAATACAAGCAGAAGGATTCTATGCGGTGACTTGAATATTATTATATTCTCAGTTAACTGAGAATAGGCCTTTAATTGTGGCTTCCTTTTTTTTTTTTAGTCGTTAACCTGATACAGGTATCGTAATATCATGAAGCTATTAGCTAAATTTCCCAATGTTCCTCCACGTTTTTCTATCTGCTATTCTAGCACATTCTTACAATGGAGCGCCAATGGTAGCAACAATATGGTCCGTGTATCGTGTGGGAAATCTACCTTTATTTCTTTTGCCTTCTACTTTTCCCTGGATGGTAAGTTTTTCAAGACCATTTCTTCGAAGCACATGTCCAAAATAACTTATGATTTGTTCTGATATTTGTGTTCTTAGTCTTTTCTTTATGTTTAGCTGATCCAGTATGGATTCATTTGTTCTTCGGGCCACCCATGGTATTCTCAGCATTCGTCTCCTGCAGTACATGTCAAATACATCTATGTTCTTTTTGTCTTTCTCTGTAAGGGTCCAGCATTCCGATGCATAAGTGAAAACTGGAAAAACTAGACTTCTTACTAGTCTCATTTTTGTATCGGTAGTTATTTCATGGTTTTTCCAAATTTTTGTTAATTTTGCCATAGCGCTCTTTGCGATTGCTGACCGCGGCTTTATTTCTTCAGTACAGCCTTCTTTGTAGGTTATTAATGAGCCCAGAAACACAAATTTATCTAAACCAGCGATATTGTTTATAATGACCAGATGATTTTGATTGTTGTTAGCTCTGTCAATTATCATGATTCTCGTTTTATCTCTGTTTATTTTAAGGCCCATCGTTAAGCTTACATCTTTTATCCGTTGTAGTAGGAAAATCAATTCCGCTTCAGAACCAGCGAGGATAGTAGTATCATCTGCATATCTCAAGTTACAAATCTTCTTCCCGCCAATGGTGATGCCACCGTTCCAGTCGTCAGTAGCTTTCCGCATTATCCATTCACCATAGGTGTTAAATAGAATTGGGCTTAGTATGCAGCCTTGTCTCACGCCCTTTGTGACCCTGAAACTATCGGTTAGTTCCCCATTTATTCTAACTCTGGCATAATTGTTATTGTACAGGCTTTTAATTAGCAGTATCAGATGATTCGGGACTTCCGTATCAGACAAAACCTGCCACATTTTACTCCAGTTGACCAAATCGAAAGCTCGAAAGCTGTTTTCTGGCTAAAAACAGCTTTCTCGAGTATTTCTCGAAAGCTGAAATTGTGGCTTATTCTCAGTTAAATAGTAATTAATTTAAAATGCCACAAGAAAATAGCTTTAGAACAATTATAAGAATCTTAATCTCTACATTCTGTGCATTTCTAGATGACCTGACTCTTCCACGGAATTATTTTTTCAGAACCTGTTAAATTTGTTTATGCGATCTGTCCAATACAAGCAGAAAGATTCTATGCCGTGACTTGAATATTAAATACGCTGTTGCTTGTGCTCTTTAAATATCCTTTTTCAATATATTCTAATCGTATTCAAATCATGAATGTGTTGCTTGTGTGAGTCCATATCAAATAGGTAAAGAAATAATAATAAGACTTACTCACAATCAATTTAATTTAACAATCTGACGACCGGTTTCGCTTTCTATAATTTGCATCTATAATTTGCAATTAATAGAGTACCGGCATCATTAGTTTAACTTTGTATCTCGACCTGAAGATGCTTTGCAAAATTATAGAAAGCGAAACCGGTCGTCAGATTGTTAAATTAAATTGATTGTGAGTAAGTCTTATTATTATTTCTTTACCTATCTAATCGTATTGTTTCAATGCATGTTAATTCTCCTATAAAAATTAATAAAATAACATCTACCAGCAGCAATTTTAACATTCTTAACGAACAATCCTCGAAAATCAAACGTTTAAGTAGACTCTTTTCAGCCCAGAACTTTCATAAACTCCAAAATTTGTACCTGACTTCTAGATGACACTTTCTGTAGGCGTTGACTATAATTTCAGTAATATTTTAGATAAAATATAAGTAAGAGAGAAACAGAAGATATAGTTTCTCTCTCAAGAATAAAAATGTTCCTTTTGTAAATATATTTAATATTCCCAGATTTAGCCATACGGCTTACACTCCCTCTAAGGGGAAAATTCGCTCATCCCAGATACCTACGGTATCAAAAGGATTGAGCTCTGGTGGGACTCTTTTCGTGTTATCGAGACCTAGGTGACTCGATATGTTGGAGTATCTCCCAAAAATTTTTGTACAGATCTGGACGTCGTGAGGAATACAGCTTTCTGCTTGGCCTTATAAAGATGTTTATTTAGACCCAGCTGTTTTATGTTCGCTAGGAGGTTTTTGGGAATAACATCAGTAGTAGATAGAACAATAGGTACTGTCTGGGTACTTTCCATTCTCCATTGTCTCCTGATTTGTATGTCTAGATCCCTATACTTGGCGATCTTTTCGTTGTATTTGACACGCAAATTATTAGTGTTAGGTATCGTCATATCAAGTGTTGTTTGCCTGGTAAGTTTATTCACTAGTATGAGATCCGGTCTATTATGGACCACTGATTAGTCATTGAGCACAGTGCGGTCCCAGTATAGCTTGTAGTTATCATTTTCAAGCATTTTGTCAGGGACATATTGATAATAAGGAAGATGGTCGGTTTGGAGAAGTCCCAGTTTGTCAGCTAGTTCTTGGTGGATAATCTTTCCTACTGAGTCATGGCGTTCTTTATAATCAGTACCGATAAATGCCTGGCAGCCACCGGTAAGATGTTGGATAGTTTCTTAGGCTTGGTATCCATATTGGCATTTGTCATTTTGGACTTAAGGATCTTTAACAATATATTTTAGGTAATTTTTAGGTGGGATAACCTGATCTTGAATGGCAAGTAGGAAACCCTCAGTCTCGGGAAACATCTTTCCTGATGTCATCCAATAGTTCGACGCTGTATTGTCGACATATTCTTGTCTGATCTCATTGAGATGTCGTCCATGCAGAGGTTTACTAATCCAGGTGCGCATTTTTTCTTGCTGACTCAGGTGATTTATGTGAATTTCTTGTTCCCCCAGTTTAAGCAGCGTTGTATCATCTACTGCGCAAATTGCTCGATGTAAAGTAGATGTATCAGCCTGTACCTGAAAATAACTTCTTAAATTAGCAATTTGTTTATCCAATTGCTCATCTATATCCATAAGTCCTCTTCCCCCTTGATACCTCGGTAATGTTGTCCTCTCTACTGCACTGCGTGGATGATGTTTTTGCGCCTTTGTGAGAAGTGTTGTTACCTTCCGCTAAAGACCTTCTATATCCATTTTTGACCACTTTATATTACCTAATGAGTAGCTTAGCGCGGAACAGGCGTACGTATTTAATGCCTTAAACACATTTTTACTATTAAGATATGACCGATGTAGTTGTCTTACTCTTCGCAATAACTCCAAAGTTAGTTCAGTTTTCATTTGTTTATGGTCAATTTTCCGCGCTTGTTTTACTCCGAGATATTTATACGTATCATTTTCACCTATTGCCTCGATCTTTTAGCCATCTGGCATATCGAAACCCCCGGGTAGAACCCTTCCTCTGACTATATTTAGTATACGTCACTTATCCAAAATGCATACTGATATCATTTGAGAAAGTTTCTACAGTTTTTAGCATCTGATCTAGATGGTTTCAAGTGGAAACCATTTATTTCAAATCATCCACATAGAACAAATGATTAAACTTCACCACAACAGTATTGTTATTTTTGATGCTAAAACCTGAGTCAGTGAAGTTCAGTAGCTGAGATAGTGGGTTCATCGCTAAACAGAACCAAAGAGGACTCAAAGAGTCCCCTGGAAAAGGCCCTGATTAATTGGGATATCTTCAGTTTTGATGTTGTTTTCACCAGGTATTTGAAGGTGAATTTTAGTCTTCCACTCCGTCGTTATATGCTTTAAAAAGGTCACCATAATATTATCATCGACTTTATATATATTTTCAATATATCTATTAGCCATTCATGCAGTACTAAATCAAAGGCCTTCTTGTAGTTGATGAAGGCAGTGAAAAGGTTCTTTTTTGGTGTACGACTGGTTAGAAATAACAGAGTCGATTATTAAGTTGTTCTTTGCAGCATATGGAGCCCTTAGGGCATCCTTTCTGTTGAGGCTCTATGATATTGTTTAGAGAACAGTGTTAGTAGATACACTGGGCGACAAAGGATGTGACCAATTTGTACAAAGTTGGAAGACAAGTAATTGGGCGGTACTTGGCAGGATCTTGGGTGTTATTTTGATCCTTCAGTTTTAGATAAGTAGTTCCCTGAGTAAGAAATGGTAGTATTTCCTGCGGATTAAAAATATCATGATTAATTAATACTTTTAAAAGCTTCTTTAGCTAGGAGTTTTGAACTCTGTCTGGTCCAGGAGATTTTTAGTTATGAAGTTCTTTGATAATGTTCGAGACTTCTTCAGTGGTAAAAGTTACATAGGAAATATTTTTGTAGTGTTGCCAGTTGTTCGTAGTTTCTTCAATCCATCCAGCATTGTTGTTATGAGTAGCTGGCATCGAAAGTTGGTTTTCCCAAAACTCATGAATTTTTTTTGGCTTGAGTAGGATTTATTTACATTTTCTAAAGTGGAATTCAGTTTTCTATAGACAGCCTTCTCTGCATGCTTAAAAAGTATATTGTCACATTTCCGGTTGTTACTCACTTTGTATCTCCTTAGGCGACCTGAATAAATGGAGAGTTTTTGTTTTAATATGTCCAGGAGGTGTCGAGCTTTGTTGTTTTCTGGATCATGTTGCGAGTGTCTTTCCGGCGTTGAGAATGTATTCCGTAATTTGTCCAATGTCCCTATACAGCAATTCAATTTTTTCTCAGCAGTCGTTTTTCCCAGGGTGTTATTTTGTTACCAGTCCTTTCGATGTTGGTACGTCGTCGTGTTCTGATCTCAATGTCCATAACATTAGCAATTGCTGTTGCTGCACAGCAAATCAGCATATGCAAATATTCTAATGTATGGGCTTTCACGATACAATTGGGTAGGACTTAAGTATTCATAATTTGCAACAGCGCTCATAGTTTCTTAGAAGAGTTTATTTTTGGTAGCGGTGGTCTGCTAACTGGGTTTGTTCCACTAAACTCTTGTATGGCACGTGCCGTCTCGTTTACCAGACTATCGTGCTACTCGTTATTCTCCTGTTGTATATTATTAGGTTGAGTTTCTTGTATGAGAAGCTCAGGAATCTGCTCATTACTGATTTCATTAGGGACTTGGTCTACAACTTGCTCTAAGTTATGGATCTCCCGTTCGACTTTGTGCTTTTGATCCTGTTGCTTCTAGTCTCTGGAATAAGATTGTTTTTGATAATTACACGGTATTGGTCTGCTACTCTTTGTTCATATACTTGGATTTCTGGGTACTCCCTGTAAAATTCGGCATACAGTTCATGTCGATAGCCGATCGTTTCTTGACCGAGGTCTGTAACCTTATAAATAATAAAAACGCAAAATGTTTTCATTTATAGACACAGTCCATTTCATGCGCTGCCTCGGTCGTCCCGCTTAAGTGAGCGCCCGCTGATCTTTCAGAGCAGCACCTTTAGCGAGTAGAGCTCCTGCTGTTGTTTGGCTCACTTGTTGTTCTTCTTATTGTTGTGCTGTAGCTGATTGTATGACATGGGCCCGCCTCCACAACACCCTTCCACCGACGTTCCGCATGCTGTCACGTCCAGCGCCTGCTCCAGACGTGCCCTGGCGATCCCCAGGTAGCGACCCTAAACATAAATTATTATTCTTCATTTTCATGGGTTTGCATTTTATACCTACTGCCAGGTGTCAATTTTTTGTTCCACGGCAAATATCCCTGCTACCCTCTGGGCATCGGTTCTAAGAATACCCAGCAAGCATCCCCCATTCGCATGGGGCCGCGCCTGATAGAAGAACTGACAAAAAACTCCCACAGGAATATTTATTAATATTATTATTATTTTTCCATTCTGTTCAGATTTGTATTAAGCCTCGTCAGGCATGTTAAATTATAAATTAAAACTTAAATATCTGCAGTCCAAAATTAAAATAATTTGGACTAACTAGATTGCCTATCGCTAACACGTATTCTTCTAATTTTGACATTATTGATTGAGAGAATTAAAAACTATTAATTTTATTTGATAGATAGATTGGTTCTTGTTGTTTACTGGCGGTAGCTGAGTAAGTGTACACTTACAGTGGAACCGTATTTCTCCCGATCCGATGTCTAGCGACGTCGGCCGACGTCGGATTAAAAACAAACTCAAGGTATTAAATCAGAGTGCCTATACTGCTTCATCACGGAAGCAGTATAGGCACTATGATTTAATACCTTGAGTTTGTCTTCAATCCGACGTCGGGGCGACGTCGCCCGATATCGGATCGGGAGAAATACGGTTCCAATGTAGGTGTACAGTGTACACTAAGGTAAAGTTGGTTATAAAGTACATTGATATAATTCATCGTTATTCTAAGTAACATAAAATTCTATTTTTAATCACCATTTGATTATCTGATATAATTATTTATGTATTGTATTTCTAAGATACTGTGACCACGGATTACTATATGTACTCGCAGATCTCATTTCTTCGATGCACAATGAACTAACACTTTAGCACCATATTATGGCGCAGTGTAAGAATATTTACGATTTTTTTTACTATGTAAAATTTACAATTTGTCAGGATGGATCAAAAAGGGTCTATGCTTATTCTATATCAGCGCAATATCCCTTTATCTAAAATTTGTTTTTTCATAAAATACAGTAAGTACAGTAATTTTTCTTTTATTTTATTACATTTCCAAGGCAACGTACTATTTATTACTTTTATTTAAATTTGGTTATTGTTTAATTTAAAATTAATATTATAAATTTCATTTTTATAATTTGTTTGTTTGCTTAAGTTAACAATTGATATTAGCATACAACCAGAACAGGTATTATAGTTAAAAAAAATTCAGTTTACATTTTAAAGTTTTTTAAAGTGCTTGGCTGGAGAAGTACGACGAAATTTTATTTACGTTGAAGGTATATTTTATATATTATATATAAAAATATATACAGTGAGTGATCAAATTTTATTTAAGCCACACAATAAAATTTTACTTTTGTTTAATAATGGTATGTCATCATCATCAATTCTGCTACAGCCCTATGAAAGAGACTCGACCTTCCCAAGTCTATTACGCCAGGCAGATCCATTGCCAACCGCTGCCAGTTTGCTGCGCCTATCTTTATACCATCCTCATCTACACCATCCTTCCATCTGAGTTTTGGCCTACCCTTTTTTCTACTTCCCACAGGTTGTGACATAAGGATTCTTCTAGGAGGGTTGTTCTGCTGTGATCTTGCTAGATGTCCTGCCCATCTTAGTCTTCCTATTCATATAAGAGATATTACGTCTTTACCAAAAAATATTTGTTTATACCTGTGGTATACCTCGTAGTTGTATCTCCTCCTCCAAACACCATTTTCACAGATGCCACCAAATATTCCTCTCAGGATCCTTCGTTCAAATATAAGCAGAAGGTCTTCGTCTGCCTGGGAGATGGTCCATGTCTCCGATCCATATGTCAACACTGGCTGTATAAGGGTTTTTGTATATGGTTATTTTTTGATTTTTGGCTTAAGTTTTTACTTTTCATATGTCTACTCAGTCCAAAATAGCATCTGTTTGCCATTATTATCCTTCGCTTGATTTCTTCCGTTATAGGCGTTCTCTTTGGTGATCAGGGAGCCTAAGTATGTGAATTTGTCCACCACTTCAAAGGTAGAGTTATCAACCGTGAATTGGGGGACCGATGTTCTTGACTCTATTGTTGGGTGTTGATGCCATCATCTTAGTTTTCTTCTCATTTACTTGCAGGCCCATAGATTTTGGGGCATTTGAGAAGGTAGTATACATTTCTTCTAGCTTGTGTGTTGTACGGGCAATTAGATCCACATCATCTGCATATGCCAAAATTTGGGATGATTTATTAAAAATATTTCCATCTGTTGTCTATTCAGGCATCTCTGATCGCCTTTTCCAGTGCTATGTTGAAAAGGAGACACGCCAGCGCGTCTCCCTGTCGCAGCCCAACATGCTTTCCAAACGCCTGTGATTGTTCGCCCTATATTTCGACTTTTCAAACCTACACATTTCAAAATTACACATTGTAGCCTTAACCAATCTTATCAGTTTAACGGGGATGTGGAATTCATTTATGGCTTCATACAATTTATTTCTTAGGACAATATCATAGGCAGATTTGAAGTCTATAAAAAGATGGTATGTATCGATATTGAATTCATTGGTTTTTTCCAATATTTGCCTTAGCACAAAGATTTGATCTGTTGTTGATCGACCAGGCCTAAAGCCACTTTGATATTCCCCGAGAAGTTTCTCTGAATATGCACTTAGGCGACCATATAAGATCCTCGAAAATATTTTGTATGCTGTATTAAGGAGGGTTATTTCCCTATAGTTTCTACATTCCAATTGGTCCACCCTTTTTGTGTAGGGGCAAACGATTCCAATACACTACTCTTCCGGGAGTCACAGTAGCCCCTCCAGATTTAATAAGTTCCGCGGGTATACCATCACTTCCTGGAGATCTATTGTTTTTTAGGTGTTTTATTGCATCTCGTACTTCTTGAATTGACGGAGGCTCTAATGGTGAATTGTTGCTTGCTCCTGCGGGTGGTTAATTTGGATCTGGATCTTCTAGTTCTATAGTAAATAGTTCTTTAAAGTGTTTCACCCACCTTTTCAGTACTTCTTCTTTTGTATTTAGTATATGTCCCTCCTTATCCTTACATAGTCTGAGTCTTGGTTTGAATTCCTTTCATGTTATTATTCAGAATTTTGCAGAATTTTCTTGTTTGGTTTCCCTTTTTTAATACCTCAAGTTCTTCCAATATTCTATTTTCGGAGAGTTCGCTTTTTTCTTCTATGAATGCACTTCTCTTCTTTCCTGAGATCTTTATATTTTGCTATTTTTCTCGGGTTCTTTTTTGCTGCATCAGTTTATATGCATCGTTCTTTCTTCTTGTAATGTCCTCACACTCAGCATCAAACCAGTAATTATGTGGTGGTGGTTTACTGGCCCTAGAATATTATTTGCTGCATCTTTAATATTATTTTATTAAAATATTTAATATTTAATATTTAATTTAATATTTATTTAAATATTATTTCCCATTGTTCACTAATTGTTAGGTCCTCATGAATTATGTGTTTAGTTTCGATATAGTTTTGAAACCTTTCTACTATTTGCGGATTTTTGAGGAGTTCGATATTGGGACGCGTTGTTTTGGTACTTCTCTCCTTCTTCGCATTTGAAATTCTAGCTCGAATTCGTGTGCCAACTAGGAAGTGATCTGAATCAATATTGGCGCCTCGATAGGTGCGGACATCCATTAGGTTTGAGAAGTGTCTAGCATCTATGATCACATGATCAATTTGGTTGTTCGTTAGTCCATCAGGTGAGGTCCAAGTCCACATATGTATTTTTTTGTGTAGAAAACATGTGCTTCCTATGATCATGTTCTTTGCGGTTGCGAAGGTGACTGTTTGATGTCCATTCGAATTGGTATCATTATGAAGACTATATTTACCGATGTGCGGTAGATATATTTCTTCCCTCCGTATGTAATGTAAATTCAGATTTCTGATTTAGAAAGCACAGATTAAAGCAGAAATCTGAATTGTGTTTCGAAACTATTTTACGGATGAAAAATATAAGTTTACATAGTGTTTCCACTTTTGAAACAAAGCTAATCAAAATTTATGGTTATGTACCGAATATCCGAAGAATATAATACTGTCATATGTCAAAATTAAATATTAAAATTTTTACCTTTTTGAAATATTAATTAAATTTTTGAAAATTACTTGATAAATTTATAGACAATAATGAAAAATGTCTATTATTACTTTGAAAAATTTTAACAAAAAGTGCCTTGTATCACTGGCTGATGTATTTCCTTTAAAAGTTTTTGGGATTGGAACTAGATCCAAAACACTGCAAAGTAACACAAATGCGTCTCACTTAAGCTTCAAGATGGTCTGAAATGACCAGGGAAAACAAATACGCGATTATTTGAAGGTGGGCACTAAATTCGGGAATCGGATTATCTTGTTGCAATCTTCAAAAGCTCGGACACTCAAGTTCTTGCTTAAAACAATGTAGGTCTCTTAAATAGCTGTAACGCTGTTTTTCAAATGTCCCAAATTGCACACAACACATACAATAAATCGGTGATTATTTCAACATAACTGCCACATTGCCTTTGATTAATTTCCCCTCTCCACAATATAAATTTTGCCGGCTTTTTTAGATTGCACACGCCGCATCTTTTTCTTTTAAGATTACAATCCTAACTTTCACTTGAACTATAAATTTAACTGCTACAATACACTATATTTCCATAACAAAAACGAAAAACCATTACGAATTTCACAATCAAAAAAATATCATTAAAATTATTATAGACAAACCAGAAATGTTTATATTTTATCAATCCCAATGACGCAAAAAAATGAAACAAATGTTTACGTCCCAAACACTTAATCTCAAAATCCGATACCGAATGCTGAAATGTTACGTTTACAGCATCTTACTATATGGAATGGAGGCCTGGACCTTCAAATCAACTCACTCAGGCGTTTGGAAAGTTTTGAAATGTGGTTATTTCGAAGGATGCTGAAAGTCCCCTGGACAGCGCATATGAGCAAACGAGCAGGTCCTACACAAGATGGGTACCGACAGAGAACTCTTAAAAATAATGAAAACACGGAAAACCTCATATTTGGGACACATACAGAAATGAGAAATACCAGCTACTGCAGCTTCTTATAGAGGGGAAGTAGAAGGAAAACGTGGTCCTGGTAGACGGCAGGCGTCCTGGTTGAAGAACATTCGTGAGTTGACTGGTTTGGATTCTCGATCTTAATAAGAAAAGCCAGGGACAGAAATGATTTTGCTGAGGTTATCGCCAACCTTCATTGAAGACGGCACCCAAAGAAGAAGAATGACGCAAAAGGATTGAGAAAATATTTCGATGTTTTAACATATACAACGTGATTTGAAATGCTACAATCTGCAACTTTCCTCGATTAATTCTTTTTGCTGGTGTCAATTTCCAAATGTTTAAAGGTATTTATACGTTTTTATGTGAGTGTAATGTTCTTCGTTATTCTTAAATTGTTGATTTTCCAACTTTTGATTTAATCTATTTCTGTTTAATTCTCTCAAGCTTTCTTGTACTAAGCTGATGGGGTTATACCTCTTCTAAATTACTTTCTACCTTTCATTTCTTTCATTTCTTCTTCAGATTTATTTACTACAAATGGGATCTTAGCTTTTATTAAGTGATGATCACTTCCACAGGTAGCTCCTCTCAATACTCGTACAACTTGTACCGGGTGGTCCAATAAGCCGATCGCTCGGCTATATATCAGAAACTATTCATGTTATAACTTTAGGAGAAAAAATTTCTTAGTAAAAATGGCCAAGAGAAATCGGTGGAAATAACTTTCAAGTTTCTGGTTTAACCGCTAGGGGGCGTAACCTGTGAAGAAAACTTTAAAAAATCAGTTTTTTTAGAAATATGCCCAATTATACCAAGGTTTAAATAAGTAAACTAGAAAGAGGCCTTAATTCTTCACAAAGTTGTTCAACTACTTTTTTTTATTTTTTAAATAAAGGGTGGGGGAGAGTGGGGAAGTATTTGTGGATAAATACCTATAACTTTGGATTGGATTAACCGATTTTAACGAAATTAGTGTCATTAGAAAAAGTGTGGATAAATTAATTTACATCTACTATAAAATAATTGCATTTAGTTTTAATTGTCATAGGTAGAGGGTACTTTCGAATAGAAACAATTAAAATTCGTGTTTCTTTAAAATGTTTAATGGAAACACCTATTTATTGTAAAGTATAATGGAACTGGATTAAATTCGTAACAAAATGGTGCAAACCGCATGTTAATATCTTTTGTCGAACTCGAGATATGAATAAAAACGCATAAACATAAGTAAGTATAGTATTGACTCACCCTGTATTATAAATTAAATTAAAAAGTCAGTAGGTACTTTCAAATTTTTTTATGGCAAAACAATCTTAATATTGATACCTATTTTGACCATTGTTATTTTATATGATTAAAAATAGTTTTTTCGAAAGTGTTATAATATAGATATTATAATCCGAATTGTAGATTGCACTTTTTTCAATAGATATTAATATTGGTAATATTAGTACTTAATTATTAGTACTAATAATCCGTGATGAGTATATCAAATTCAGAATTGAAATTCTGCATTTGTGGAGTTTATTTCGAATGTCACCAAAATGCCGCTATTGTTTCACGTATTATATTCTGTAAGATATCCTGACAGGAGACATTATGGCAAAGAAGTTTTTGAAGGAAAGGTAAGAAGATTAAGAGGAACTGATAGTTTTCATCGTCCTTGTATTAAACAATGTAGTAGAGGTATGACCGAAGATAATTAAATCAATGTTCTTGCTTTAATTCAACAGAATCCACATATAAGTAGTCTGCAAATCTCTATAGAATTAAACATACCTAAAACTACTGTTCTAAGGATTTTAAAACATCACAGGTTGGTTTTTCATATTATAAAGTGAAAGTTTAGGTCAGAAACTTGGAATTCCCTTTAAACTTTAGATTCAACTGTTATTTTAATATTCCGATAAAAACGGCAACACGGCGCTTTTGTCCTTTTATCCGTTTCTTAAAAATACTTATGCACGATTTATCTTGTGAAACAAATGTAGATTTTTCAAAATTTTTGAGTTTTAGTAAATATAGTGGTTTCTTTTTCACCAATATTTACACGAGAGAGCTTTTGATGCAAGGCTGGATTACTGCAATTGGATGTTAGGTCTGCTAGAAGAACAATCGCGTATCATGTCAAAGATTTTGTGAACAGACGAGGCTACGTTTAATAGTGCCGGTGATGTTAATCTGCATAATATGCATGATTGGGCTAAAGAAAATCTGCATTTAATACATGAGGTGCAGGTTCAAGGTAAATGGAATCTTAATGTTTGGTGTGGTATAGTTGATGGAAAGATCGTAGGTCCATATTTCTTTGATATAACTTTAAATCGCGAAAAATATTTGGATTTTCTGGAAAATCAGTTTCCTGTTGTATTGGAAGATATTTCCTTACAAACAAAAAGAGATATGATATTACAACATGACGGGTATCCTGCGCACTTTTCCAGACGGGTTTGAGATTATTTGTATGCAAGTTATCCAAATAAATGGATTGGAAGGGGAATCTCCAGACCTAACATATCTGGACTTTTATCTGTGGGGCAGATTGAAAGATTTAGTGTACTAAACTTGACCAACCACGCGAGATGATACAGCTCATTATAAACGCAATAAATAGTACCTATATCAACAGCTGAGATTAAAGCAGCTATTATGTCTACGAGCGAAAGATTACATCTTTGTGTGGACAATGATGGAAAATAATTTGAACATTTAATTGGACATTCAGTTTTAATGACCGAGATGTTTGATGATCTTTAACATATTTAATTTTAAATTATAATAAAGGGTGAGTCAATACTATACTTATTTATGTTTATGCGTTTTTATTCATATTTCGAGTTCAATAAAAGCTATCAACATACGGTTTGCGCCATTTTGTTACGACTTTAATCCAGTTCCATTATAATTTACAATAAATAGGTATATCCATTAAACATGTTGAAAAAAAATAAGTTTTAAATTTTTCTATTCAAAAGTAACCTCTACCCATGATAATTAAAACTAACTTCAACTGTTTTTATAGTAGATATAAATTAAATCATCCATACTGTTTCTAATGACACTAATTTCGTTAAAATCGGTTAATTCAAACCAAAATTATAGGTATTTATCCACAAATAATTTCCCACTCTCCCCCACCCTTTATTTAAAAAAATAAAAAAAGTACTTGAACAACTTTGTGCGGAATTTAGGCCTCTTTCTAGTTTACTTATTTAACACTTGGTATAATTGGGCATATTTCACAAAAAACTGGTTTTCAAATTTTTCTTCACAGGTTACGCCCCCTAGCGGTTAACCCAGAAACTTGAAAGTTATTTCCAGCGATTTGTCTTGACCACTTTTACTAAGGAATTTTTGCTCCTAAAGTTATAACATGAATAGTTTCTGATATATAGCCGAGAGATCGGCTTATTGGACCACCCGGTACAATCATATTTGTGTTTTGTCGTATAATTATGTAGTCTATGATTAATATATGAAAGATGTATGTACACATATATATATATATTAATGTAAATTTTATTTTTTCTAGATGTCATCGTTTCCATGTTGGTTAACTACAATTCTTCTTATTATAAGCATCATATATCTGGTTGTTTATAAATATCTCACAAGAAACTTCGGTTATTGGAAAAACAAAAATGTTAAATTCGTAAAACCAATTCCTTTCTTTGGTAACTTTTATAATGTACTAACATTTAAAACAACCACCCAAGAGCATATAAAGAACATTTGGGATCAAATTGATGCACCGTATTTTGGATTATTCATCTTGGATGAACCAGTGTTGGTTTTAAAATCTCCTAAATTAATTAAAGATGTTTTACTTAAGGATGCTTCAATTTTTTGTAATAGAAGAGTTGCCACTCCTTCTCATCGAAACATGAAACATGGATTATTTTTCTTAAAAGACCAGAATTGGAGAAAAATGAGAACAACATTCACACCACTGTTTACTAGCGGTATGATTAAACAATTGCAGCCGCATCTAACAGAAATTAATAAGGTAATGATTAAATATTTGAATGAAAATTGTGGAGTTATAGAAGTTTCAAAAGTTGGTGGTAATTTTGCCACGGAATTTTTAGCTAGATGTTTCTACGAAGCAAATCCACACTGTTTTGATAATGAAGGGTCAGGTTTTAGTAAATATATAAATAAAATGTTTGACTTTAACTTAAGGAATGGGATAATTCAGAATTTATATTTTATAAAGCCATCCTGGGTAGCTGCTTTAAAGTTAAATTTAATTGGAGATAGCGCTATAAGTTTCTTTGAAGGTGTTTTTAAAGATTCAATGGCGACGAGGCAATACTACGATGGTAAGCCACAGAACTTGGTTGATGTAGCAAATAGAGCGGTATTGGAAGCGAAAAATAGTAAAGAAGATACATTGGGTAAGCTGCTAATAATTTTTATAAAAGATAAAAAGGGGAAAAATGAAAAATATTTACTCACAATATTGGTTTTATTGTAACTAACACAACTAGTCTAGCCTTTACAAATTCAGTTCATCATCAAGCTCTCATTAATAAGTTACTTTAATATTAAAAGTAGATTTTTTTTAATTAATATAGGTTAAATATAAAGTATGACAATACTAAGCCTATAATAAAAAAATGTAATATAATAATTAAAGTATATTGCAAGTATACTTACATAACGACACAAGGATTTACAGATAATCAATATACTAAATAGATTAATGTTTGACAAGACTGTGTTATCTAAGGAACCAAATTTTTATACATAGATGCAAGGGCAGTGCCTTGAGGAAAAACAATTTGCCTTTGTGTTTACATTAACACAATTTGCCTCTGTTTGATCTTGATGCCGCTTTAGGATATTTTGCGCGTTAAATAAACAGGAATATTTCCATTTGGGCTTTGTTTATACCGGGTTGGGCGGATGTCTTATAGCGGCTTCCCACGGTCGGCGATATTGCGGACGTAAGCGGACCAGCCCGCACCACGCACCGTGGGAAAGGTCTCGTCCGTAGTAGCAGAGGTACGTCCGTGCTGGTGCGTCCTATCCATCTAGAGTCGGTAACATCAAAGGTGTCGGTACATGCTTGTGCTCGCGATCCTAGCGCGTCTGTGTTTTAACAGACAACTGCAAGTCAGAAGTTTTTCATTCGCTGACACGAGTAGTTGTCTGTAGTGTTGTCAAAGTTGTTTTGCAGTTTTTTGGTAAAAAATGGATTGGACAAACGAAGTTATTTTTGATTTTTTAAATTTGTATCAAAATGAAACAAATTTATGGAATTCTACGGCACCAGAGCATAAGAAACGGAACCGATATATACGATGTATGGAACCGAATAAAAAATCAATTGAAGAATAGTACTATTTCGATTAAAGAATTAAAAAAGAAGAGAAATAATTTAATGCCGACATACAAAAGGCAAAAAGTGAAAGTTGGAGAATCGATGGGAACTGGAAGTGGATCTGATGATGTTTACAAGCCTGAGTGGCCTTTTTATTATATAATCAAAACAATACTGTCACGGACCTACACAGACTGTCACGGACCGCAGGAAGAGCTATGTCTGCGGTGCGTTGTTCGTCCGTGCTGATCGGCTGTCCGCGATGATCGGAGAATCGCCGATCGTGGGAAGCCACTATTACTCGGCAATGGAACACGATAGGTGGTTTCAGGTGAAGTCAGGTCATTGTTTAGTCCGGATTTTTTCTTTTTTAAATTCGTAATGATTTTTCGTTATCGTTTTTTGTTATGGGAATTCAGTAATGTAAAGTGAAGTGTAGTTCGCAGTTTGTAGTAGAGGTGATTTGAATTTGAAAGAGATAGCTTTCGGCGTGTAGTCTTAAAAGCTGTCTGTAAAACCTGCCAAAAAAAATTTGTTTTTTGGCAGTTATTGTTGAATTTATCACCGATTGTTTATGATGTGCCCTTGATGAGGGAGTAGTAAGAAGGTGTTTCCAACAATTTGAGAGGGCCACTGGGTTTTAAGAAGGAATTTAGTGGTCGAGTTTTGAAGATTGCAGTTTGTTGTCATCCAGGATAATCCGAAGCCCAAATCAGTATCCAACTTCCCAAGATTTGTCCATTTTTACGTTCCATGGTCACCCTAGACTATTTACCACTTTGTGTGAAAACACAGTTGTAAGTTGTTTGCAGTTTTTTTTGATTCAATTATCCAATCCCAAAAATTTTCTCAAAGGAATAAACCAACCAGTGATACTAGGTACTTTTTATTAATATTATTCAAAGTAAAAATAAACAATTTTTCATTAATAGAGTAATTTGCTTTTATGACAAACTAAAAAATTATAAATTAATAAAATTATGTTTTATGATTAGCTAATTGTCATATTAGTCCTATTTTAAATAAAATTAACAATAATTAAAATCAGTTTTTCAAAAAGGTTTGATATTTCCTTTCGACATATCGCACCCACGGTGCAATAACGTCACTTATGCAATTTTTGTCAAAACTAAACTGAGTATAAGAAAATACTTCTAATCCACCTCTTTACTTGGTGCATTATTGTCATTTGTGTAGTACGTATAGTTTCCTCTTGGGGGCATTTGTGTCGTTACGTTATTGGGAGAATCTGGGCGGTACTAAGAGAAAAAACGTTACATTGGTCAGTTTATCAGTTGTGCGCGGCCTTCCGCACGAGAAGCAGTCTCCTGCAGCTACACCGTTACTAGGATAATTGTGACGATTGATGTTTATGTTTTGGAGCAATAACGACACTTGTGCAGTGTCCTGGAGCCATAACGTTACTACTAAGGTAACTGTGATAATTTATTTTTAAGTTTTGGAGCAATAACGACACTTGTGTAGTTAAGAAGTGACGTTGTTTCCCCAAACTTTGTATTTTTTGGTTTAAATGGTTTTTGGTTACTTATTTGTTATGATTCCGAGGAACAAGTAGCACTGTCTAACCTAGATGACCCAACAACAACTTCTCCAGAGCAGGATGCTACTACTTTAGCCAACCCCGGAAGCTCTCATTCTGCTTTTTTGTCATTAATAGAACGTATGAACAAGAGGGTATTTACTTCAAAATAAGCGATTTCTCTGGTACTAATTCAGGAGATGAATACAGGCCTGAAACTCGTTTAAGATCGTCTTCATCCAGTAGCTCCAGTAGCAGCTCTAGCAGTAGCTGCAATAGCAGTTTCAGTGGCAGTTTGAGTAGCAGTTCCAATGATACTCCTACATAACAAAATAATTCTACTGGGAATCTTATTCACGAGCATAACCAAACAATCAGCGCAATCTATAATTAAATAGAGAGGCAGAAAACAGACTCGTAATTAAAAAAAAACTGGAAAAAGAATGTTACTAAGCGATTGAAAAACTCTGGTCAAACATATATCTCAGTAAAGAAAAAAAAACTAAATCAAGGTAAGACAATAGGAGCTACATATTCTCAAATTGTCGGTTGTCCTGTGCTGCAAAATTTTCTGAACAAAAAAGGACCGAAATCTTTAAATCTTATTGGAATATAAAGAGTATAGAGAGACAACGTGGTTTTTAAACGTTTGTGCTAGAACAATAAAATATGCTTACCGCCGCAAAAGACTAACAAAAAGTATAACAGAAAAAAAAAAACACTGCATATTACTTATTTAATCAGATTAAAGAAATTCGTGTCTGCAAAACTTTTCTGATCAACATTTTGGTTATCACACAACGGATTATAAGGACTATTATCGACGGCAAAGCTCAGAATAATGGCTTAATTCTACCTGATCAACGAGGAAAACACGGAAAACAATGTTTAAAACATAAAGTTATACAAGCAGTAAAGGATCGTATAGAATTAATTCCAAGGGTTGAGAGTCATTATCTCAGGGATAGTACTCGCAGACAATTTATTGATGGAGGTTTAACAGTGGCAGAATTACGTAGAAATTATTCCGAAATTGAGAAACAACAAAACAAGCCTATTGTGAAATACGACACTTATTTACGGATTTTCACCAAGATTTTAAGATTGGGACAGACAGGGATATGAAAAGATATCATGAACCTGACAAACAACACAATTGTTTTCACCTATGACTTACAAGCGGTGTTACCATGTCCTGTTAGCAAATCAAACTCTTTTTATTACAAAATAAGATTAACTTATTTTACTTTAATGTTATCTAATGTAAGCAAGCAAGACACAACCTGTTATTTTTGGCATGAAGAATTTGCCAATAGAGGAGCCATCGTAATAGGGTCGTGTGTGTATAAATACTTAGAGATACTGCATTTAAAAAACCAGGTTGCGATAACCATAACCAGGTTGTCATTATTTACTTTGATAATTGCTGTGGTCAGCAAAAAATGTTTGTTTTTGCAATGTACTACTATGCAGTGAGTCGCTTAAATATTAACTCCATTTAACACAACTTCTAGATTTGAGGCCATAGGCAGAATGAAGGTGATACAGTTCACTCAGTCAAAAAAATCTGTAACTACAGCTAAAAATGCTGAACGTATTTACGTTCCCGGATCAATACATTTCCCGAATTCGTGAAACCAAAATGACTGGCGAACCGTTTGTGGCAAAGAAAAGGAACTTAAAAGATTTCTTCGATTTGAAATCACTTGAAGCGAACATTAACTTTAATATGAACCTAATCAAGACAGGTAACATTACAAGTGTTAGATTTTACAAAAAATTCTGAAAATTGCCAATATCAAACCACATATAAAACTGAAATTTGGGAGAACTCAAAAGCTATTGTTTAACATAAAAAATTACGCGGCAATAGAGGCAATCAAAGAATAGACCAAATTACCTTGAAGTAAGCTTACAACAACAATACAATCAATTTCTGATTAACTGCAATTATTGAAGGCTAATCTCGTGCCAAGGTATTATGAAAGTTTTTATAATTTAACTTAAATTTTGTTTATTAATAGAAAACTTAATATGTAGAATTTATATATTGTGTTACACTTTTTTACTATTTTAATAAATATTTTTTTAGAAATGTATGATTTTGTGTTTTATTGATTTTGATATAATTGACAGATATAATATTTTCTAGACTCATATAATAATAATTATATATTTTTATAATAATAATTAGTAAGATACTTACTTTTAGTTGTAATTTAAATATTATCATTTTATTTTTTTACTGAAAAAGAACTTTACACTGTAATACAATGTATAAAAGTATATTTCGAAGTGGTTAAAGAATTTAAATATCTAGGAGCAACAATCACAAATGACAACAAATTAGAGCGAGAAGTTGAAACGAGAATAATGGCAGGAAACAGATCTTTCTTTGCAATGCAACATCTAATGCAGTCAAAAGTTCTTTCACGAGGTACAAAAATCCGGATATATAAGACCATAATACGACCAGTATTATGGTCTTGCATATGGAAGCGAAACGTGGATGCTAACAAAAAGAGAAGTAAATAAATTGCTGGTGTAGGAACGTAAAATTCTTCGAATGATATATGGCCCTTGCAGAGACAGCGTCACAAACGAATGGAGGGGCAGAAACAATAAAGAGCTAGAGTCTCTATTCGGAAAAGAAAATCTAGTCAGATATATAAAGGCAAATAGACTTAGATGAGCAGGGCATGTGATACGCAGTATCGACATTCGCCTTATAAACAATGTGTTCTGGGAAAGGCCAGATGGAAGAAGGTCTGTAGGGCGGCCTAGAAAAAGGTGGAAAGATGCAGTCAAGATCTAGAGAAAATGGAAGTGCGACAAAGGGAACTACTGGCACAGGACCGACAAACATGGAAGGCAATAGTAAGCGGAGCAAAGACTCACGAAAAGTTGTAGTGACATTGATGATGATGATGAATGTAATATAATGTTGAATTTTCAAACGCTTCTCCTGAAAAATTACATCAGATCCATAGGTGACGTTATATCACCGTAATTGCGACGTCACAGTCAGTATTATCCTTTTCTGACATTTGATACATAACCACCATAATTTTGAATTGTTTTGTTTAAAGGTTCACCTCAATGTAAGCTCCGTTGAAAAATTTGGATATTTTTCATTTCTAATAAAAATTTAAATTCCTGCAAGTATCGCCCAACGTCGGTTGATTACAAACACAGTAGATTACAAAGAGGTAAACAAAGCTATCAGAAGGAATATCAAGGAATATAAAAGGAGCGTACAGGAAGAAAAAATAGAAAAAGCAATGGAACAAAATAAAAACATGAAGTGCGTTAAAACCACAGTTGGAACCATACAAATTAATGGTATAAAGAACAAAGAAGGTACAGAGACCAATAATATAGAAGAAATCATACAGAAAACACAAGAATATTATAAAAACCTCTACCATACAAAACAGAAACCAACCCAAGAAATCTTTAAGCAACTGCAAATAAAAAAATGTTAATTCCAAATTACAACCAGAAATCAGTAAGAACGAGATAAGAAGAGCACTCAAAGAGATGAAGAATAATAAATCGCCAGGAAAAGACGGGGTGACTGTAAAATGCTAAAACATGGTGGGAAAACAACTAGAAAGTTTTGTAC
Source organism: Diabrotica balteata (assembly GCA_918026665.1). Taxonomy (NCBI): domain Eukaryota; kingdom Metazoa; phylum Arthropoda; class Insecta; order Coleoptera; family Chrysomelidae; genus Diabrotica; species Diabrotica balteata. The sequence continues at coordinate 25,516,300 of OU898283.1, forward strand.
ATACTTATGAATAAAATACTAATGACAAAACAAATACCCAACGGTTGAAACGAAGCAATAACACTGTTACTATTTAAGAAAGGAGATAAAAGGGATCTAAAGAATTACAGACCCATAACTTTACTAAATGTGATGTACAAACTAATAACCAAAATATTAACAAATAGATTAACAACTAAATTAGATGGATACCAGGCAAGAGAACAAGCCGGATTTAGAAAGAGCTTCAGTACAAGTGACCACCTTTTAACGATGAAGATTTTAATCGAAAAAACTAACAAATATCATATCCCGCTATACATGGCATTTATTGACTTCGAGAAGGCATTTGATAGTGTGGAACACTGGGCAGTACAGAATTCCCTACAAAACAGCAGAATAGACTACCGATATACCGACTTAATTACAAATATATACAACAAGGCAACAACAACTATTAAGTTAATGAAACAAACGGAGCCTATTAAAATAAACCGAGGAGTAAGACAAGGAGATACCATCTCGCCCAAGCTATTCAACCAAGCGCTAGAAGATGTTTTCAAACGACTACACTGGGATGGCTTGGGAATTAACATAAACGGGCAAAATCTGAATCATTTACGATATGCTGATGATATTGTATTATTAACAGAAAAAAGTGAAGAATTACAAAGAATGATGGAAGAACTAGATAGAGAATCGACAAAAATTAGACTCAAGATGAATTACAGTAAAACAAAAACCATGACTAATCAACCAGAAGAACTAACAATTACAGTGGCACAAACAGGAATAGAACAAGTAAAAGAGTATATAGCCAAAAGAGTATAGGCCAAATCACTAAATTAAATAAAGAAAATGAGACCGAAGAAATAAAGAGAAGAATAAGATTGGCCTGGGCATCATTCAGAAAACTGTCTTATATTCTAAAGAATTCAAAATACCCCCAATACCTAAAAACGAGAGTCTTCAATCAATGTATACTCCTGTCCTCACATATGGCTCTCAGACATGGACGTTTACAAAGGAAAATATGGAAAAAATAGCAAAGACAGAAAGATTCATGGAAAGACAAATGCTGAACATTAAACTATCAGACAGAAAAAGAAACGAATGGATCCGTAATAAAACAAAAGTGACAGATATCTCAACCCAAGTAGCAAAGCTTAAATGGAAGTTCGCCGGACACACCCTAAGGCAGAAAGATGAAAGATGGACTAAGACAATTATACATTGGAGACCATGGAATCACAAACGAAAAAGGGAAAGGCCACAAATGCGATGGTCAGATGACCTGAAGAATCACGCCGGGTCAAAATGGATGCAAATTGCCCAATATAGAGAGGCATGGAAGAAGGAGGAGGAGGCCTATATCCAAGGATGGATGTTTAGGGCTGTATAGATAGATAGATAGATCGCCCAACGTCTGGAGCTTGTTATAAGTTGTTACCACTGTCGCCCAACAGATCTGGGAAAAAAAATAGGAAAAATATGTGGCACCGTTCTGTATCTTGGCCAGAATATATTCTAAAATTTAATATAAAAAGTAGGAACTTTTAAATATTTCCCAGAATGTTTTAAATTTGAAACATGTAGTTCTATTTGTTTTTCTTATTACCTATGGATGAATGTATTTTTTTAATTAATTGATGTATTTGGATCTATTTTAAGATATTACAAAAATTTTCTTGTAACAAAAATATTTATTTGAAAAAATGCTTATTTTGGAAATTACCTACAGTCGTAAGATTGAATATTCTTTATTATTTGACATTTCAACCTCCAGCTCAGAAATCTTTATCAAAAATAAAAACGACTTGCGAGCTGTAACTTAGGCCTTAACTAAAGTAATTTCAACATAATTTTGGTTATCAAAATATACTAATTAGGTATTACAAGTATTAATATATTGATTGCAGAATTTGAAATGATCATGTCCAATGCCTTACTGTTCTTAATAGCTGGACGGGACACAACAAGTACAATTATAAATTTTACCTTGTACGAGCTTGCTATGAACCAGGAAGTACAAAACACACTAAGGAACCAAATACAAATTAATTTTAAAAAGTATGGAGAATTTTCCTATGAGGCGGTTCAGGAAAACAAATATTTAGAAATGTGTATTCAAGGTAAGAATTTGCGTATTACTTATACATATTTGGCATAATGTTTCATACGTGGTTACATTTATACATATTTTTATAATTTAAAGGCAAATTTTACAACTTTGAATTGTGAATTATGAGCGTTTCCTACTATAAATCTCTAACTTAAAGATAGGCAGGCGTTCTCATTAATGCCTACTTCTCACTTAACTATATTTTATTAACCACATCTACCACTAACGGTTATTAGCGGGAGGACAAAAGACAATAATTACAATATAAAATTTAAAATTAAATACTATTTCAGTTGGGTTGATGTTAATTAAAGATTAAAGTTATCCAATTTTAAGATATCTAATAAGCCACGAAGAAATAGAAAGAGCAGTAAACTAAATAAAAAGGAATAAAGCTCCTGGAAGCGATGGAATCCCAGCAGAAATGCTGAAGGAAGGCGGAGAAGAAGCCATCACTTATCTAAAAATACTATTTAATAAATGTATATTCGAAGGCAACATCCCAAACAACGGAATACTGCTAAAACAATACTAATACACAAAAAGGGAAACACCACAGACCTGAAAAATTATCGACCAATTTCTCTTCTTTCACAACTTTACAAAACCTTTACAAAGATTATTACAAACAGGTTAACAATTAAATTTGACTAATATCAACCAGTAGGACAAGCCGCATTGAGAAAAGGGTACAGCACCTGTGACCATTTATACAGGGTGTCTTTTAATTAATTGGACATAAGCTAATGGGTGATAGCTGACATCAAAATAAAGCGTTTGAGCTTAAATTACTTACGAAAAATGTTGCTAGTTTTCGTTCTACAGGGAGATTCATTAATATTTTTTTATATTATTTTTATGGATATATTGAAAACTATTTAACCGATTTAAGTGAAATTTGGTATTTTGCTATTATTTAGTATGCTTAATAAGAAAATGATATTTGTTTTGCCATTGACACTAGGTGGCGCCACCTACTGTTACATTGGTTCATGAATGGGGCCATAATTTTTTTGTCCACCCAGTATAAACATTCTAGGTAAAAAAAACATGAAATAACATTCAATTCTACACAAAAAAGGTATTCAAAACAAGTATGAACTTAATGACAACGTCAAGACGTAACTACGAATTTATTTATTATTAGTTGTCAAAGGTAACTACGAATTTATTTATTATTAGTTGTCAAAGTGCTATTAAGTTTTTTATAAACCACTTAAGAAAAGGAAAAATGCCACGTCATAGTGAATTTTCTAATGTAGATATGCGCGATATGATCTGTTTTTATGCCCAGGAAAATTTTTGTTCTCGTAAAGCAGCTGAACTCTATTTCGAACTTTATCCCAATAGAAGGCAACTAAACCATAAAACTATTAGATCATTGTTCGACAGATTAGGCGAAACAGGGTCATTTCATCCCAAAAACAGGAATGCTGGAAGACCGAGAGTAATTGATGCGGATATGGAGGATGAAATTGTTGTGCGTGTTGCAGAAGATCCAGAAACCAGTACAAGGCTTATTTCTGCGGCCACTGGTATAAGCAAATCTACTGTGTCAAGAATAATACGGACAGAAAATCTGTATCCGTATCGTTTTACTCCCGTACAGAATCTTTTACCACAGGATTTTTCCAGCAAAGCTCCGATTTAGTCAGTTTATGATGGGGCGGCATTTAGACTTTCCAATGTTTTATAATAAAATTTTATTTACCGATGAAGCCACATTTACTAGAAGGGGTGTATTTAACTGGCACAATAGCCATACCTACGCGACAGAAAATCCTCATGCATTTCAAGAACATCATTTTCAACACGAGTTTTCCATAAATATCTGGTGTGGCATATTTGGGGATTGTATTGTAGGACCATTCGAATTACCAACTAGGCTTGACGGAGTAACGTATCTAAATTTTTTGATAAAAGATTTACCAACTCTTTTAGAAGACATACCTCTAAATTTGAGACGGAACTCTTGGTACATGCATGATGGTGCACCACCACATTATAGTCTAGAAGTTAGAAATTATCTAGATGAAATTTATCCTCAAAGGTGGATTGGTAGAGGTAGTGTATACCCATGACCAGCACGCAGTCCCGAACTAAATCCCCTAGACTTTCACTTGTGGGGCTACCTAAAGTCACTTGTTTATAAAAAAAATAAATAACCGTCAAGAGTTATGGCAAAATATTGTAGAGGGAGTCAACGTAATTAGGACCCAAAGAAACTCATTATTTAAAATAACGACAAAACTTACACAAATAATTTGGATTATGTAGTTTATCTAATGGTGCACATTTTGAACACTTATTGTAATTTTTTTTCGGTTCGTTTTAAATTATTCACTTTGTTAATTGTTTTACATGCACTTCATTGTTTAATTTAATTTCTGATTTTTTTAAAAATTGTTACTGAGTGAAAGGTTTAATAAAAATAACTGTTTCAGTCATATGCATTTTGTTTGCAAAAATTATCTACTACTAATACATTTAATATTCACTTTTATTTAAGACCTTTTGAATAATGTTTGAATTTACATAAGTTTTTGTAAAATTTTTTTATTTTATGCACGTCTCTAAAAAATACGTTTATTTCGAAAACGGTGTACTTTTTTGACTTGAAACAAGAATACCTTTTTTGTGTAGAATTAAATGTTATTTCATGTTCTTTTCCTAGAATGTTTATACAGGGCAGGAAAAAAAATTATGGCCCCATTAATGAACCAATGTTACAGTAGGTGGCGCCACCTAGTGTCATCGGTAAAACTAATATCATTTTTATATTAGGCATACTAAATAATAGCAAGATACCAAATTTTACTTAAATCGGTTAAATTGTTTTCAATATATCCCTAAAAATAATATAAAAAAATATTAATGAATCACCCTGTAGAACGAAAACTAGCAACATTTTGCCTAAGCAATTTGAGCTCAAACGCTTTATTTTGATGTCAGCTATCACCCATTAGCTAATGTCCAGTAAATTATGGGACACCCTGTATACTTTGAAAATCCTAATAGAAAAGACTAACGAATACAATCTTCCATTATGTCTGGCTTTTATAGATTATGAAAAAGCTTTTGATAGCGTAGAACTGTGGGCAACAAAAGAAGCATTAGTCAACAGCCGGATCGACTCCAGGTATAGAATATTAATGTATAATATTTACGAACAACAAGCTGAAATGATAGTAACGTTGGGTAATAGAATCGAAACAAGATCAGTAAAAATCAACTGAGGCATAAGACAGCGAGAACAATATCTCCAAAATTATTTACAGCTGCCCAATAAGATATCTTTAAGTCAATAGACTAGGAAAATAAGGAAATCCCTATTCCCGGAAGATACTTGAACCATCTTAGATACGCAGATGATATAGTACTAATGACCGACATGTGGAATGCACTGAATACGATGATTAGGGAGCTACACACAGAATCCCTAAAAAAAGACTGAAAATAAATTTCACAAAAACTAAACTAATGTCAAACAAAGCTGACAAACCTATGATAAACATCCAAAGGACAGAGGTAGAACACGTAAATGAATATACATATCTGGGTCAAAATGTCAAGGTAAGCAAAGAAAATCAGACTACCGAAATAAGCAGACGTGCAAAAATGAGATGGGTAGCACTGTAGCGTTTTAAATTTTCATAATACGTCCCTGTTCGTTTATCTCGTCAGTACGCATAAAGATTGCCATAAAATCTGTGTTTGTCTTATACGAAAATCTTAAATGCGTAAATAACGCTGGATATATTTTTTATCTATGTACTTTCAAATCTCATAACCTTTCGTTACAAAGTCAGGTAGAACTTAGGTCTAAAATTAGATTTAGGTCAGGAAGGGAATTATTTTGCGTTTTTGGTTTGAAATATAACGAAGGTTGAGTGAGGAGGTTGAGAAGAGTAATGAAAGAGGAAGGTTGAAAGACTTGGTCGAAGACATTATGTAGTTTTTGACAAAAAATGCCTGCAAAAATTTGTTGAATGTATTGAAATTTATTCTCTATAATGTGTCAGTTTAGAAAGGGTAATCACTACCATTTTGCAAGGTTTTTAAGAGATTTGTTGTCGCCTGGAGCAATTCTGATGTTCCAGTTTCCTGTTTTTTTAAAGTCCATTCTGAAGCTTGTATCTAGTACACATCTTTAAAATAATAAACAACTCTGAAATGGTTCTAATTACTTGGCGACGCTGAAAAGAACGAAATATTATTTGCAACAGGCGTATTTTTTACAATAATATGTACTCTTTCTATTCTTGCAAAATGTACACTAATTTCTCTTGGTAGTTGAATGCTCAAGGCTATTCTCTTATATTGGTTCAATTCCAGCAAATTTTCTTGCATAATTTCGGGTTTAATCCATTTGATCCCACGACATTTTTTTTTTTCGATAATACAATTTTTTTTTAAATGCCCTTGTTAGATCAGTGTTAAATAGTAACAATTCATCATTAGTTGACATACAAAAATTAAATTTTCAGCAAAAAGGAGGTGTACTCATACGAGTACAATGGGCTAATCGGGAGTAAAAAATTTAAAACATTGTTTAAAAATAAAAACATTCTATTGTCGTACAATACACATGAACGTTCAATACACAGAGTAACTTCACACTTTATTTAAATTTAACATACTCTTTACATTACTTTACATACTTCCATACATTTTTAGACTAATTGGTACAGATCCTTCTAGTCGGTTTCTAGAATAAGTAGATTTCCCAAAACTTCTTAAATAATGACGTACTACATCTCGTTGAAGAGCCAAAAGATCCATTTCTTTATTTTCAGCAAATATTTGTAACCTTCACTTATTAATAAGAGCTGAGTTAAGCATTTGGGTAAAAATGGGCCACTAACATGTTTTACCTTGTATAGTGACTCAGTAGTTATTAACCGATTGATCAAAGAGATCAACACTGCCCATTAAAGCATTGTATGATGAGAAAATTTTTGGTTGGGGGTACATCAATTTTTCATTTGGCAGCAGCACACCTACGATTAACTTTTAAAGTGGTTCAATACTATTGTAATTCAATGCCGTTGTGACTACATTGTTTCCTTCCATTTTACAAAAAGTAGTAGACTTTTTTGTCAAAGCGATATTCGAAATATCCACGATTCTTCTTTTTCATTACAACGCAAGGTAACAAAAGACATCTTTTTATACGATTTTCTCTTGTAGTGTAAAATAGTAGTAAACTAGTAAAATAATTGTGAAAAAATACTTCGTCGTCAGTAGGTACATCAACGACATCAAGCATTTTAGAACAACTTGTGATAATAAAGTCAACGCCGTGACTTTTGATTTATCTATTGATGCTCCACAATATGTGTCAAAAATTGTAGCAATAACCAGTTGAACTACAAAACATCCAGTTCTTGTACCCACATTTCACTGGCTTTTCCCTTATAAACCGTTTAGATGAGTGATGCTCAAAGTACATTATTATCGCTTCATCAATTGATATATGCCAAAATGTTGAAATTTTTTATATAGTTTGTTTATGAGAGGCCTCACTTTATAAATGCTGTCCCTTGTATCAATTTGCGAATTATCTGCCAAATGTAGGCATTTTTAATTTCTTGGAAATGGTTCCTTGAAATTGCATTTTTCAAAATTTCTTCCTCCAGTCAGATTTCTTGGTTTTATTTTGACCCTTCAGTAAATTTTCTCTTCTAATGGTCAGAGGAAGATTGTCTTCTTTGTCGTTATCAGAGTTATAACTCGTGTAATGAACCTCTATTTCTCCAGGAACGTCATTCGGAAAGCTTTGAGTCTAAAGATCATCCTCATCTATGTCCTCATTGTCAGTTTGATAGTCAGTTTCAGGAGGAATAAGTACTACCGATACATCTTTATGAATGGAACTCTCTAGGTCATCTGAAGCTAAAGCAAGACTTCTATAACGTTTTCCATAAAACGCAATGGGATTAATAGGCGGTAATTCTTGAAAGTCTATTCCAATATCAATATTGAACCTGAAACAATAAATAACCAAATAATCATTTTCATTTCATACAAACCCACTGTACTCAGATGAGTACAGGTCTATTTTGTAACATAAAAACAACAATAATAAAAAAAAATTTATACTGTATAAATAAACATTACTTAACTTAGTACTTAACCTTACAATAATAAAAGTTAAAAAAAATTATAAATAGTATCAAAATCACAAAATAACAAACACTTCAATGATCCAACAGAAATGTGGAGGTTAGCTTAAAATTACTGCGGCAAAAATTAGAAAGAAGAGCGTCACCTAGGATATAATCTATGTAAATCTAGTAGAACACTTCCTAATAGAATTGGACATATACGTAGAGTTCCACTTTTTTACCAGATGTGGCACTACTGGGCTATTTTTGCTGCTGTACTTAAACGAGTACAGTGAGACCAAATGGGTTAACGTGGTAAATGCATGTTTTCAGCTCTTTCCATCAAATGCTTTTTCATCTGCTGCAATGATAACTCTGTTAAAAAATGTCGTCTAGTGGGAGTACTATTTTTGTTAAGAGTTATGGAGTATAAAAACATTTACATCAGCTAGGTACATTCAGTATTCCATAAAATATGACCATAGGCCAGCGCGTATTTATTGCATAACTATATTCACCACGTAACTGATCGGCAGACTCTACACCTCCATTGTTCATATTATAGAATGTTATCATCATCTAAATTATTACTATTCCAATCAAAAGGTACAAATTTTTAATACATTTAAGTCACTTAATCAAGTATCATACTTAGAAACATTAAAATCCAGTTTTTTTATATTTAAATAATTTCTTTTGGGGATAACTTGTCGATTGAACCTACTTTGACCTTCAGACAATTTTCAACATATGTATTCATTACGATGCTATGCAAACCAAAATTTATAAAACTTAATTTTAGATATTCTTTGATAATTTTCTCCCATTTTCATAAATTTATCAATTTTTGACACATAGGGCCGATTCTTCGAACGCTAATCACAACTTGATTGTAATCAAATATTTAATTTCAATCAAATACGTCACAACAGCTGTCGAAATTATTAAAGTTTTTTTAATATTAATATTTACTTATAAATAAAAACACGAAATTAACATCAGAAAGAGTTTAATTATGGTTTATTTTAAATTCAAACGCACAATAATAAATTTAAATAAAATAAATCAGTCGACATAACCTCAAAATGTGACGTATTTGATTTTAATTAAATATGGGATTACAATTAAGTATTGATTATAGGGTTGGTTGTTCGAACGCTAATCAAAACTTATTATAATCAAATATTTAGTTACAAGCAAATACGTCACAGTAGCTGTCAAAATTAATAAAAAATTGCTAATTATTATAATTTATTTATAATTTAAAACATGAAATGACCATCAAAACGAGTTTAATTATGGTTTATGCTAAATTAAAACGCAAAATAATAAAATTGAATAAAATAAATCAATGAACATAACCTCAAAATGTGACCATTTAATTTAAATTAAATATTTGATTACAATCCAGTTTTGATTAGCGTTCGAAGAGTCGGCTCTTAATTTTCTAATAACATATGTCAATTGTCACTGTTGACACCTGTAACATAACCATTTTTTATCGGAAATTACCTGACGAAGTTTATAGAGGTTCATCGGTTATATTTTGAAATTATAATATAACCCCCGTTCTGAGTCTTGATGTATGTCAATATTTTTTATGTTAGTTAAATGATTTTTACAACTTATAACTTTTTTATTAATTTTTAGAAACAATGAGAAAGTACCCTGCTCTACCTTTCATGGATCGAACTCCCATCAACGATTATACATTTGAAGGTACAGATCTGACGATACCACGAAATATGTCAGTTCTAATTCCCCTTTTTGCGCTGCATAGAGATGAAAAAGTATATTCTAACGCTGAAACATATGATCCCGAAAGATTTTTAGATAAGCAAATTAATTCAGATGGACTCAGTTTTATACCATTTGGTGATGGTCCAAAAAATTGTATAGGTAAAGTTTTAGTTTTAATATTAGAAACCATGGGCATATGAGTCGTCTAGTTTTCAAACCCAACAAATTCACTTTTTATGAATATTGAGTAATTTATGTCAACTGATTTGTAATCTTGACCTCAATAAGTTTATACTAAACTTCCGATGCAAAATTCTCCAAGTCTAATCTTAATCTGCATTTGAAATATTGGGATAGTTTCAAAATTCAGCAAATCCAAGCACTGCTAAAATCAAATGCCAACAAATTCGACGCAACCAATGACAGTCAGGTGAGAAAGTGACGTCACTGCATGGCTGCTACAAAGAGAGCGCAAGATGTTTGTCACTGCTGTAAAAACCGTTAAAACATTTGGTTGTAATAGAAGTTTGTCTTAAAAGATTTGTGTTGTTTAAATAAAATAAAAAAAGATTTATTGTTGTATTCATCTCATCATGATAACTATGTGCAATAAATGTTATTTGAAATTACGTATTTTCAGAGTAATTACAAATGGTTTAAAATTTAGAAACATATCTTTTAACTAATAAAAAAATATGAATATAAGCTTAACTTTTATACCAAAACAGTTTTTTTGAATTTCCTAACTTTTGACCTCAGTGGATTTGTCGGGTTTTGAAATAAGACGACTCATATAATACAAGATAAACTGATGGTTGCAGTACCAGCCCGGTCCCCAATGCGACAGAAAAAACTGAGCCAAAGCAGCCACTGCATCTTTTTTTATCTATGCAGTTAATTTCTAGATCTAGCCTTATTACAGTACTGTCATTAAAAAAAAAATTCAATAAATTAAATAAATAACACACATTTATAAAACAACTACAATAAATAAAAATAATATTAATGACAAATATACAGAATTAAATAAAAACGGTTTGGTGCATTAGAAATGTAGAAAATTATTCCGTTTTGGATCCGTTTATGCTCTACTTTTGATGACAAAACCCTCAAAACTGCTGGGGGGTTTAAAGAGCAGTATCCTGGAAATATAGGGTCACTTTTGGAGGGGGTGTCGGAGAGGGCAAGAATTAGTGTAGTGTATTGTTGTAGGATGTGTTTAATGAAGGGACGTTTTTTCGCAACACCCTGGCAGTTTACAACACCTAATGAACTGTCCATTACATAGGCACAAAGGAGATTAACGCTTTGTTATTGTGTGTCACGGGAGTGCTCTTGTAGACAAATATCAGAGCTGAAAGTTGATTGGTGACATCTAGGATTAGCTGTTGCCTATGAGGGAGGAGGTTTATGAGGATAAGGAGGTAAACTCCATAAGTGCCTTCATGTCTAAAGACAGTTCATAGGAGGGAATTCTTTTTTCAGTTGTAATGGATTAGGTTTCAGGAGGTAGATTTGTGGTCCTGGCCACATGTCGGGCACCTGTACTGTTTCTGCGGGCACTCTGCGATGCTATGCCCGATTTGACCTCACTTGCCGCAATATTTAGGCATATGGAGTACAGGATTGGAATTTAGGGGGAGCTCAACGTGTAGTCGGAGTCCGTCAATGTCAATGAAAATGTCCCTGGTCAGCATCTCTGTGTATTTTAATTCCCTAGAGGTGACGAGTTTGACGAATGAGATAGGGAGGTTGGGCGAGATATAATCCGCCATAGCCGAACTACCGGGATGTCCATCTCTGTAAAGGTCTTTGTGAGATCGGCATCGGAGTAGACCTTGTCTTCACCATTGACGACTACGATGTATGTAGAGGTGGTAGGCCGAGTAGGGTTTCTGGGTATGAGTACTGGATGTAATCGGGATTTTAGGATCGCCCAGTGTTTCACGGTGCTTGCATTGTAACTTGACGTGATTGATGGGTTGGATAGTTATGAAGGGAGCAATTTGGCTTGGTAGAACCTTTACCGTCGAGATTTGATTTAACAAAAGCTCTCGGGTGTTGATGACTCTGAATGTCATGTTGTGTAGACTTCTTCAAAGGGATGTGTGCTATGGTGTAGTTAAATTATTTTGGTGTAATTAAATTATTTTGGTTGAGCGGGTTGAGTTCCTGAGGTAGAGGGGATGGAACGAGAGGGAGGGGGTTATGTTACCTGACAGTACGCTCATGTAATACTTCTGACTACCTGATTTTAATATTTATTTTCACTATTTGTCGGCAAATTTTAACAACGTTGCCGCATTGAAATAAGAATATTACTTTCGAAAAGGGTGACAATGTCCGCACCTGTTTCTCTCTTGACTTTCAGGTATACCTCAACGACACTGATAAGCTGCACGCGGTACTAAATAATAAATTTGGCAACAAGGCGAGTATTCTTTATCTAGTTCGGACTTATAGCAGATGTAATCGGCAAAAATGATAATTGAGAAGTAAATTTGTATGCTAATAAATAAATAAATATATAGCCGCTTACTATAGAGTGTTTCCAAACTACAAAATGTATGCCCTGACAATTCTATTTTATTTAGGGTATAAATGTATAAGTATACAATTAATTCCTAATTTAGAATATCCATCTTTGGTTTTCATGAAAAATGCACCCTATCATAGTGAAATACTGAATAAACAACTTTTCGCTAAATAGTTAATATAAGGCATTAACGATTGGTTAAAAAAATACAATGTTACTTTTTATTTACAGCTAAACGGCTGGGAATGGTAGTACTTTCAATGGCGCTATCAAACATCATTTTAAACTTCAAATTTGAAAGATGCAGCAACACTCCCGAGAAAATTGAGTTTGAACCAAAAAGTTTTGTATTGGCATCAAAAGTGGGACTTCCACTAAAAATAATTAAAATATAAGACAATCAAGTTATATAAACTATCTTTTATCTGTATATGTATGTATAAACTTGTTGAATATAAAAATTATAAACTAAAAATATAAACTTTTTTTTATTAACCCCACTTTTATGTATAGAATATTCTATGTAAAAAAGAGTGGACGTCATTCAAGATTTACGACGTCAGAACCCCACAATGTTAGCAAATCATCAGAACAGTTAATAAGCGAGGAATTTTCAAAATGTCAAATATTAAGGAATATACTATAGTTTGTTTTTTAACCGGTTCTATAAGCAATTGGTCATCATTTGTAAGAACCAAATCTAAGGTTTATGGCAAATTGTATATTCTGAAACGAGTTGGATTCATAATCAATTGGCGTAGATTCGAACTTTGAACAAAGGTTATGAAAATGTTTCTCGTATTTGTTAGGTCATTGCTTACAACTGGCAAAGGCAAAGAGATATCAGGTAAATTGAAGTCACCAAATAAGACAAGGTTTTCAAGGTTTGAAAGGAGTTCCATTTTTTTGATCAAGATTTGGCCATCTTCTAGACAGTACTACCTGGACGATATAGGCACGCCAAATGAATAACAAGTAAATTAAGAAAACATTTTTAAACATAAAAATTCAATATTAGGAACAACAATATCCAGATGAGCGACAGAAAAAGTTTCAGAAATTTCTAAAGACAGGTGTATGCACACTCCTCCCCCTCTTCGACTGCTGCGATCAAATCTGTAAAGAGAGTATCCATCTATGGTATATAAATTGTCAGAATCACTTTGTGTTAGCCAAGTCTCGGTTATTAGTAATTATTTTAGGTTTTAAATGCTGAATGTAACATAAAAGTTCATTAAATTTAGAATGTAGTGTAGCCAAGTTGTTATAAAATACAAAAATGTATTTTATTGCTAAATTTTGTTCGCCGTTTTCTTTTCTAATCTTTAACTCAGATCGCAAATCTTTTAAAAAGTTAACTTGCATTGGTGTCTTATCATCAACAATGGATACATTTTTTGTTTTTGCTTTTTTTAAGAGTTTCTTTTATTTCGCAGAATTTGTTTAACTTCATACTCATTACTCATGACCATTTTGATCATTCTAGGATATTTATTACCAACTTTGCCTACTCTAAAGAAAGTAACCGAGGTTGCGTCACATTCTACAGTCTGTAAAATTTCTTTTAAAAATTGTTTGTCTTGATCTTTTTTAGTTTTAATATCACCTGTAGATTTTGGTACGCCTCTGACAATAACATTTGTGGCACGATTGATACGATCGATGGCTTCATTGGTGATATTTTCAGTAAATTGTGGTGACGAATGTTGGTCAGTAGGTGATAATTTAATTTCAAATTCATTGAATTTCTTTGTAACGTCAGCAAGCTTTACAGCTATTTGGCTAATTTTTATTTGCAAATTATCATTATATTCCTTAAGTATTGATTTTAAATTTGAAAACGCTTCAATATTGCTTGAGCAGCCGTTACAAATAATTTTAATTTCTCGCACCTTACAATACTACTATACAGAGCAATATATTATTTGTTTTTTATTTATAAACTATTTATTTTAAAAGGAAGCCCTACTTAAATTCTTGTAGCCATAATTTTAATAAATATGTACGTTTATCTGCGTCACCTAACCTTTTAAGATATAAAAAAGTAATTGAATACTCGATTTCGTAAACAAATTATTAATGTATTACATTTGCATATTTTTTGTCTAGACCTGTAATTTTCCAAACAACGCACAGTAGGCATATAAATTTAATAAAGTTAATAATAGTAAACAAATATATTTAATCCTTTTCTATCTTACGCTGTGGAATTAAGGGAATTAGTGGCAATTGTCCAAGATTTTTTATTATAGACAAGAAGAAACGATGGGATTCGTTCAGAAAATTATTGATCTTACCGTTCTCTTTGAACTTTTTTATTAAGGGTGTATACACTTAAATACTTCAGTTTTTTAATCTTATACCATATTAGATTAAATATGGTTATAAAGTACCAATTAACTTGGTAGCTAAACTAAGCTAAGGTAAGCTAACTAAAGTGCTTGATACTAGTACAGTATAATAACTGTAGTGAAGTAGGTAGTGCAGCAGTCATCGAGATTTATTGTAAGTTATCATAATCATGTTGCCATGATCAATGCGTGTTGACTTACGGTGCGAAAACGTTGACCATGATAAGGAGAATACTTCAGAAGATCCGTGTGTGTCAATGGGCGATGGAGCGTGCTATGTTGGGCGTTTCACTACGAGACAAGATCCCAAATCGCCAGCTACGACAAAGAAGTGGCTGATGCAGTAGAGAGAGTAGCAACACTGAAATGGAAATGGGCAGGTCACGTAGCTCGAATGATAGATAATAGATGGACAAAACAGATACTGGAATTGAGACTAAGAGATGATGCCTACCGAAGCAGATGACGTCCACTAACACGTTGGACTGACGATCTAAAACTTTGTCATAGGAATTGGATGTAAGAGGCACAAGATTAAAATAGATAGAAAATTATGAGGGAGATCTATGTCCAGCAGTGGATAAGCAAAGATTGAATGATGATAATGATCATAATCATATTACCTTTAATTATCTGGGCGAATAATATGCTATATAATTATATTACCCAATCCAGGACGAATCTGCGTCGACCATTTTGTCACAGGTAGTTAAGGTTAACTACCGATTTAGCAATTTAATTTAAAGAACATTTAATATTTTAATACGAACTTTCAATAAGCTATTAATAACTCCTCATTAATAATTATTACAAACATTTAATTCTCAGTAAGATCAGTTGTTATCTGTCATATTGTTGTTGTGAGGATAAGGAAGGCACAAAGAGCGATGGAGAGACAAATGTTGGGTGTATCACTTAGAGATAGAAAACGTAACCAGTGGATCAGAACCAGAACAAATACAGTAGACGCGATAGAACAAGCAGCAAAACTGAAATGGAAATGGGCTGGACACAATGAACGTCTCCAATACGGACGATGGAACAATGCCATCGGAAAGTGGCGTCCATACAATGCAAAGAGATCAAGAGGCAGACCACAGATGAGGTGGAAAGATGACATCGGGAAACAAGGAGGTCCCACATGGCAGAGAACAGCTCAAGATAGGGAAAGATGGACAGAACTGGGGAGACCTATATCCAACAATGGAAGGATAGAGAATAGGTTAAAAAAAAAGGTCAGTTGTTAATCAATAAACAAGAGTGCGAGACAGACAGTTAACTTAAAACCAAGTGCGGGTTGGTTTAATATTTATAATTCAGAATTCTAGTAATCTTGTGGTATTCTTGTGAATTTAAATTTAATTAATTTTGTTATTTGCTATAATTGTTATTGTTTTTTTATCTTTTCTTTTCGACGATTTCTTGTATCGGTTTTGGTTAAATATTTTTAAATGTTATTAGGCTTTCTTCGCTGATAACTTAATTTGTGCATTATTTTATTATATATTGTATTTGTAAAGGTATTTCTTATTTATAATACTGTTTATTTCTATATGTATACCACTATTTAATAATTGATGGTGCATTTTTTTACTTGAGTTTACATTCAGATTTAAAATCATCAGATTTATCCAAATTTAATCGTGTTGTTGAATATATTGTTTAGTTTTATCAGTGAATTTTGTTTCTTCAACTCATCATAAGTTTTCTGGTAAAATAATACCTATGAACATTTGTTTATTATATTACATTATTATTGTACCTTTGACCAGAAGAATGATCAGGCTAATTAAGTTTCATAGGTAAGTAGGAGGACGAAGTCCACCTAATATATTTTTTATTTGTGTAGGTAGTGTGTTGACCAAATTTGTTTGATATTAACTATTGATATCTTTTCTTGGATTTGGTCTCAGAGCCTAAATATCTTTCCTCTTAACTTATTTCTTTTCTAAGACTTTCTTAATTTTCTCCTTAAATCCCAAAAAGTTGCAGCGTCTTTTTTCTATCTTATCTTATATTTGATAATTTTACCTTATCTATCTTTTTGTTTATTTCTGTATCTTTTTTAAAATATTTTATCCTGTCCTATCTTTACTTATTTTGTCCGTTGGACCCTTTCCCGGTTCCAAAATCTAGTTTCGAACCCACGACTCACTCTCCACCAACCATCTGGCTTCCATCCGCAGTGTCTCCTTTGGTGACCTTTCTAACACCATCCAAAAAAGGTTTCCGAGAATACAATGTTACGAATGCTGATTTTAGCCAGTCTGATGGTATTGTTCCTGTGTCATATATCTTATTCAATAGTGCTGTTATTAAGTCGAGACTTATACTTTCGTTGTCTGCAATAAATTTACTTATTTCGATAATAATATTGTCTGAAAGGGCGACTTTTCCGTTCGTCTGAGCTTTTACTGCATAAATAATTGTTTCTTTTTTATTTTTTGATATTTTTCATTTATTCGATCATCCGTGGATGGTGGAAGGTTTACCATCGTCAAAAAGAGTCTGAATGTATACTTTTCATCTCTTCAGTTTGTCTTCTGTACCTATAATTGTTTCGTTATTACTATTTTGTAATATTGGTTTTTGAAAGAAATGATGCTGAAGAAGAAGAAGGAAGCAGATAGGCAGATAGCCGAAGGATGGAGGCAGATAGCCGAAGTAACCAAAAATTGTTTTACAAGGCACTAAAGACGCTAAGAAAAGGTGAAAAACAACGATGAAACAGGTGAAACGTAAAGACGGCACACTGATTACCAGACCAAATGAGATTATGGAAAGATGGAGACAATAGTTCAGCGAACTCCTAACACTAAGACAGAAGAAAGAGGAAACTGTAATGATAGAAGTAGAAGAGAACATGGACAAGAAAATTGTATTCAAATAGAAGAAGTTAAAGAAGCAATTAACAACACAAAGAGAGGTAAATCGGGTGGTCATGACAAAATCACTGCAGAAATGTTAAAGACAATGGGACCGAAAGAAGTTGAATTTTTAACCAAAATTATGAAAATTGCTTGAAAACTATGTATAGTCCCCGAAGATAGGAGAATTGGCATAATACTACCAATCTTTAAGAAAGGAGACCTAATTTCTTGTGAAAATTATAGAGGAATTAATCTACTTAGTATCGTCTCCAAAATATATGAAAGCATCTTAGAAAAGAAATTAAGACACATCGTTGAACCACATCTGGATGAAGTACAAAGTGGGTTTAGGAAGAAACACAGTACGCAAGACCATATATTTACGTTAAAACAAATAATTGAGAAAGCTAGAGTAAAGAACACAGAAATATATATAGCTTTTCTAGATATTGAGAAAGCATTTGACATAGTGTCCCAGGAAGCAGTCTGGAAAAGTCTGCAAAATAGAAATATTGACCATCAACTAACAGGTGCTATCAAAAGTCTGTATCAAAATAACAAGAGTTATGTACGTAAGGATAACTTGGAATCAGAGATGTTTGCAATAAACGAGGGTCTCAGACAAGGAGGTGTTATGAGCCCCACACTATTCATATTGATTATTGACGACATAATTAAGGAAACAAAAGCAAGTATACACAAAGTACATATCGGATATAGTAAACTACGACCGGTTGGTATAGCTGAGTGTGCATTCGCAGATGATCTCATGTTATGCGCTTTCAACGAAAGGGACCTCCAGAAAAATATAGATAGCAGGAATAATGAGCTGGCAATCAGAAACATGAATATTAATGTTAAGAAAACCAAGGTGATGCTAATAGCGAAAACTAACCTAAGTTTTAACATAGAAATTAACCAACAACTCATAGAACAAGTAGATGCATTTAAATACCTAGAGGTTACAATAGACAGAGAAGGTACCATGCAGAATGAAATAACAGAAAGAATAAGTAGTGGTTCAAAAGTGTACCATAATCTTAGTAGAGCATTCATAGGTAAACCGGAAATCAGCAGAAGAACCAAAATGACAGTTTATAAGACAGTATTCCGACCAATCTTGATATATGGAAGCGAGATCTAGGTTTTAACAAAGCAATTAAAAAACAAGATACAAGCCATTGATATGAAATATCTAAGACGAGTCAAAGGAAATAACACGACGAGACAAAATAAGAAATGAAGATGTTAGAAAAGAACTGGGCACAGAATCTGTACTACATGCTATCGAAACACAACAAATAAAATGGTTTGGTCATTTGTGCAGAATGAGCGACAACCGACCCATTAAGCAAGTCTGGAAAGCTAAAGTGAAAAGGTTTAAAACCAGAGGCAGACCACGGAAAACCTGGGATGACGAAGTAGGGCAGATTTTGAAAAGTAGAGGATTGGAATGGTCAGAAGCTCAAAATAAGGCAAAAAAACAAGAAAGAATGGACAAAATTCGTGCACAGAATACAATAAATTTAATAGAATAAATATTTTCATTGGATTTGAGATGTAATGTATATCTGTAACCTGTAATTGTAGTGTATTGTATTGTATTTTATTTACCTCACACCTTAGGGTAGAGAGGTGTTCGATTATATATATATATATATTTATATATATATATATATTATATATATATATATATGTTAGTTTTGATATTTCCGCGGGAGCTGTATGTTATATCAATGGTATTCCGGGTTTGACTCCGCGTTAAATGTTGTTGGTTTTGATAAAACACTTCCACTCGAACATCGACAAGAAGCAGACCATCCAGAGAGACTTGAAAATGGCAAGTGAGATCTTGCCGAAACGTCGTCAAAACGGTTTTTATCAAAACCAACACATTTAACGCGGAGTCAAACCCGGAATACCATTGATTAATTATATATATATATATATATATTATATATATTTATATATATATATAATATTGTTTTTGGCTCTTTCGGTGTCTGCTTGCCATTTCTTTCACTTTTTTTATGAATATTAAAGATGTCGTATCTTTCCTAAACTTAGTTTAATTTTTAGGTTGACATCCAGTTTTCTTTAGCTTCTCTGCTCTTTTTTTAAATGATTTTATTGACTCGTTTGTATTCTATTGGGTTTGTTATTATGTTTTGTCTAACATCCATGAGGTACTTGATTTCTTGTATTATCCATTCTTGTTTTCTGTTGTTTTTTGTGAACCCGATGTCGTCTTCTTGTATCTTTGTTAATTTCATTTTTAGAGCAGTCCATGTTACTATCTATTCTTAAGCGTTCCTTACTTCTGATACCTAGCGTAGGTTTTTGACACAACGTTCTGTGTTACGCCTACCATTGTGGTTATGTCCCTCTGATACATTCATTGCCCCACTAGACCAATAACAGACCAAATAAGGCATATTTTCCCTTTTCAAAGTTTTTAAAGGGAATGTTAGTTTATTTATTTTCCTTCAATTTACAAATAAAACTAATAATCTACCGTGCCAGACAGAGTTTATTGATTGTTTTATTTGTTTGTTTATTTTCAATAAAAACTTTTATTCTTTGCAACAATAACAAGTTTTTGAAAAGAAACAAATATTAGTTTGAAATACATGGTGATTCCATATAAGTTTAGTTGTGTGTAAGTTGTGGCATATACTCCAAAATAGTTGGTACTTCTTCTTCTTATAGTGTCGTGCACCTATAGTGCAATGGCGAATGACCTTAAAGACAGACGTCTGTCTTTTGCGGCATGCAAAAGATCGCCAGTGTTATTTATGCCAGTTCTATGCAGAGTACTAAAATACCGAATTAAGATTGGTTGGAATATGTTTCTAGTCAGTTAAACCATTCACTTAACCTTCCCGGCTCCGGGTAAATTTCAAAACTCCTGATACGGGTGGGGTGGATGGCCACTCCAATAGTTTTCTAATTTTCACATTCAAAATTTTCAACTCAAAGAAATAGATGATCAAATTGTTATTTGTTGTTCATATCTTGGTATAGTTAGAGTTATTTAAACAATTTAATAAAAAAACATTTTAAAAAAATCGAATCGAAAAATAAAAGATGAAATGAAATTCGTAACGAAATAAGAAATTTATCGAAGACTGTCCAAAATTAAGTTTTATAAATCTTGGTTTGCATAGCATCATAATGAATAAGCATCATAATTGACTGAAGGTCAAGGTGGGTTTAATCGACAAGTAATTGCCATAACACTAATTCAAATTAATTAAATATAAAGAAGAAACTAGATTGTAATGTTTCTAAGTTGATACTTATGTGTATATAAAAAGATTGTATCTCTTGATAGGAATTGAAAGAATTGAAAAAATATTTAAAATTTTTTCTTGTTTCAATTAAGAATAACTTGTCAAATAATTGTTTATAAATAATTATTTTATTAAAGACTCTAAAGTCTCCCAAAATAATTTAAAAGAAGTTTATAATGGGAATTAAGATTGCTTTGTGTATTTAAAGCAACAATTCACTTTATTTCTTTTAATATCGCACCTCTGTTGCAATACCGCCACAACTCCGAAAAATTGAATTTCGGTTTTTTGGTCTAGAACATCTACAAAAACGTCAATTTATGTGGTGCAAAACTGCCACAAATGAAAATTCAATAAATGTCCACAGTATAATATAAAGTGTCTTTATGACATTTTAAAAATATTAAAATCACAACCTGCAATACTACCACATTATGAATTGCGGCAGTATTGCACAAGGAGATATCAGTCTAGTCGACTACAGTGCCGCCACATTTTACTTATGGCTGTATTGCATCAGTCGTTTGGATTGTATTCAGTCTCATTTCCGTTTTTTTTAGCGTGCACGTGTACTTTATTTTAGTGTTTTTCGGTGTTTTATAACCCATTGTTTAGTAAACTACAGTGATTTTAGAAAAAAATGAGTGGATATTCAAGAGGAAAAATAATGTTAAATCTTGTTTTACAAGAAACTGATGAATATAGCAGCCTTAATAATAGTGTAGAGGTATGTAAGTGTTTCTAACCTAACAAAAATTTTAAAAATATTTTACTACCTGCCGTTATTTGTGAATTACTTGTTTGTAAGATGTTTTAATATACATTTTTATATTACGCTAACCTGGTATCTATTTGAAACGCGTTTGTGTTATTAATTGTGTTATTAATTCTTATTCATTTCTGGTTTGCAGGATGTGATCATAGAAAATATTAATAATAGCTCTAAGGTATTATTAGATGTAATTCAAGATTGTCCCTCCTCTGATTGTAATTGTGTGAATTTAGATATAGGAATCACAACAGAAACAGAATTGGGGTTGCCTATTTTTACATCGAACGACAGAGATATCCAAGATAGCGATGTAGTTGAGACATACGCTGAGATGTTATGCAAACCTATATTATCACCAGAACTAAAGTTAGCAAATACTGACTCTGATCATCAAGCGATTGATGATCCACATGTTGATTGTACGTTGGGACCTTTAGAATCAGAAAGGGAGTTATCAGATACTGATTCAGACAACCAAGCAAATGCTGATCACACATTGGAACCTGTCACATCAGAACAGAATTGTTAATCACAAATTTGTTACCAGAAAAATCAGAACAAGTTAAGACAGGTAAGTTCATACTTTTATTTTTCACTCAATGCCATCTTATTATCCACAAGCTTTTGGCTTTTTCTGTTTGACTTTATCGACTGCTGTTTCAGATGGTGTTAAACGTGGAAAGAAGCGACTGTTGAATAAGGATCAGTGGACACGAACTATTAGAAAAAGACTTCGAAATACAGGCAAGGAATATACTAACGCAAAAGGTAATAATGTTCCTGCATGTTCTCTGAAACCACCATGTAATGACAAATGTTCTATGAAGTGTAGAGATAAATTATCTAGACGTTGATAGGCAGATGTTACTGTGTCAATTCTGGCAAATTGGAGATGTAACACAACAAAGGTATTATTTGCAAGACTTTATGGTTTCAATTGAACCGAAGTATCGATCTTCAGGTTGTAGTACACCAAGACAATTAAACTCAGCTTATTATGTTACTGTTAATAGTGTAAAAATTAGAATCTGCAAAAAATGTTTATGAGCACATTTGACATAGGTGGCAGGTTCATTCGTAGTGTTAGAGATAAATGTAAAAATTCTATAATTGAACACGATTTCAGAGGGAAACATCAAAATCACAAAACAGTTGCAGCAGAAATTAAAAATGATATACTTGATCATATTAATAGTATCCCTAGGATAGAGTCTCACTATTTGAGGGCCCAAACGTCGCGGGAATATATCGATGGAGGGCTAAACCTTGCATCAATGTATAAATTGTACAGAGAGAGATGTGAAAAGGAGGGTAGAGAGGTAGCAAATATACAGTATACGAAAATTTTTAATACGGAATTTAATATCGGTTTTTTCGTGCCAAAAAAAGATCAGTGCTCGATCTGCACAGTCTACAAAAACGCAGAATGTAAAGATGACTTGAAAGAAAATTATGAGCAACGTATAAAATTAAAAAATGATTCTCGAAAAGAAAAGGAAAAAGATGCTTTAGAAGCTAAACAGGGTAAAATCGTTATGCTTGTTATGACCTTCAAGCTGTTTTGCCATCTCCTGTTGGGGAAATTTCAATTTTTTATTATAAACGTCGATTATCTTCTTATAATTTTACAATATATAATGTAGGAACCATGAACGGTTATTGCTATTTTTGGAGTGAGTCAGTGGCACATAGAGGATCTAACGAAATTGGAAGTTCTGTGATGAAGTTTCTATCAGAACACAGTCGTGGTCAAGATGTTGTGTTCTATTCGGATAACTGTATCGGTCAGAATAAGAACAGACTGATATTAGCTTTGTATATATTTTGTGTAGGAAAGTATGATATACCATCTATTACCCACAAATATTTCGCTGTAGGACATGGACAGAATGAAGGAGACAGCATGCACTCCGTTGTAGAAAAACAAAAGAAAAGAACCCTAAAATCTGGACCCATATACATTCCTGCACAGTGGGTAACTGTAATTCAAACGGCAAAAAAAACTGGGCAACCATATTCTGTTACGGAGATGGAAACAGCAGATATTGTAGACTTAAAAGATCTATCCCAACAATATGGAACTAATTATAATGTCGATGTCTGTGGTAATAAAGTTAGATGGAACGATATAAAAATATTGCGTGTTACAAAGGAACAGTCTACTAGTTTTCAATATAAGTATACGTATGATGAAAACGAGTCCTTTAAAACAGTAGTTATTCGGCGTACTACACGTGGTTCAAATGTTGTACTAAAAAAAGCTTTTGTTACTCCACCAAAAATTTCTGCTGAAAAAAAAAAGATTTAGTTTCCCTCTGTGAATCCAATGTCATACCAAAGAGCTACCATCCTTTTTATTACAGCCTGAAAACTTAAAGCTTGAACTGTAGATAAAAAATAGATTAATTGGGCATAGTTAATTATTTCTAATAATTCTATAATACTAATTTTTATCAATCAATTTTTATACTTCATACTTTTACTCACTTTTACTCAACTTATGTGAAATTAGTAATTTTTTTTGACAATCTATTCTGGTGTAAAACAAAACTTTATTGCAGTTTTGTATGTAGCAATCGTCGGTTTTAAGTTACGTCTGACTAAAACATACTCCATTTCGTGATGCAAGACTGCCACATCTCATATTTAATTATTAAAATATTCAAAATTATAATAATTTAATCAGTTACTGCTTGTTTTGTATTTCTACAGTCACAATAAGATTATAAAGAATGCAATGTATCAACAAAAATAAAACAATAGACGTTTTTTAGTTTCTATACAAGTTGTTTTATTGAACAGTAAAACTTTAAACTGCTCTCCTGTAAAATTTACCAATTTTTACTTATGGCGGTATTGCAACAGAGGTGCGATATCTCAATGTCTCCTAAAAGGATCATAGGTCTATAATTATTGTTTGTAATGTTTGACATTTTACTGTTTTTTTCTTTGAGTGACCAAGTATCTTAAATATCTATGTTATTACAATTGGCCTACCATTGCTGTACGTACTTTAAATTAAAATATTTATTGTAATTTAGGTTTTTTTAGCCTAGTTTAGTACAAGATAAGATATTTCAACCATATTTACTTATTTTTTAAGGCAATAACGGCGGTTGGGTAAAAAATCACAGGGTGGCCAATAACAGATATATACAAGATATATACAAGAGTGGAGGATATATACAAGAGTCGGTTAAACATTTTCTTGATGCAAATCCACGTGCTAATTCTTTTACAGACAATCGGCCCGTATGATGTTGGTATAGATCCTTTTTCCTAGCAATCTACTAAATTTCGTTCCACGAGAATGGGGCATAGGATGTAGCGATACAAACGGATGAAAAATGAAATATGACTTTATAGGAAACGTCTTATGTAAGTACCTAGTTACGAAGAACACTAAATTTCTAGTCATTTTGTTCGTTGATGGTCATAAAACTCATTCCAATGCGACCACAATTATACAACCTGCAAAAATTGCCGCATTTAAACCATTAAAGGCAAATAATTGGAACCGGGCAATATTAAACATTAGACGCGAACTCAGTAGTTACCAAAGAGAATTTTGCATTGATACTAAACACAGCCATTGGTAAATTGAATCAGATTCCATAATTATTGGCTTTAAAGCATCTGAATTGTATCCATGGAACCCTGAAGCAATAGACTATTCCAAATGCGTAGGAAAGATCAAAGACCCGCATAAAAGTATTTATTACACTATTTTTATGACAAAATCAACAATATATGAAGATTTTGTATACACAATTGGCCATAAAAATAATATAATTTCAAAGTTTGGATAATTGCAATGAACTAAATGGAGATTCAAAGTTGCTCTTTAATATATTCAATTTATTTCAAAATACCATAGATCTACCCACGATTCAGACTACAGAGACAGGTGAAATTAAAAATGATATAGAAGATATCTTTATCATCACAAAAACCCATATATCTTCAGATATTACACTTAATCCTGTAGGTGGCAATGAAATCATTTGCAACGTACAAGATATTTCTGTTATTACAAAAAAAATCTACTTTCAGATTTTCTAGTTCAAATTTCTGAAAACAAGTTCGGCGCCATACAATCCAATACTTTCTATTATTGTTTTATAAATTATTCTTTTATTTTCTGTTGTTATTTTTTTATTCCATAATAGTCCGTGTAGCTGTCTGGTGTACAGACAGCTTCGCTAGGAAGTAGCGAAGAAATGTATTTCTTCGCTACTTCCTGCTTTTGATGTTATTTGGCCTCCCAAGTACTTAAAATTGTCTCTTGGTTTTATAGTTCCCGAAGCCTTGGGCCTTTGAGGCCTGTTGAGCTGAACTATATATATATATTATATATATATATATATATATATTATATTTATATATATATATATATTATATATATATAGTATATATACATACACTATACATACACATACACATATATACACATACATATATTATACACTCTATATATATATATATATATATATATATTATATATATATATATATATATATATATATATATATATATATATAGAGTGTAGGTGCTATGCAGCCGCCTTGCTTTAGGCCCTTACTAATAGGAATTTCTCTAGTTAATCTATTTCCAGTTTTAATGTTTGCCGTCATATTTTTGTAAAGCTGTTGTACTGCTTGTATATTTTTTTGCTTATTCCTTGTTTTTCCATTGCTACCCAAAGCATTGAAAGTGGTACACTATCGTATGCCTTCGTCAGATCTATAAAGACTATATGAGTTGAAAGGTTGTGGGCTAATCTTTTCTCGATAACTTGCTTTAGAGAGAATATACTGTCCATGCAGGATCTGCCTGCACGAAAGCCATTCTGTTTTTCTACATCTGTCATCTCTTTTTCAATTTTATTTTTTATTATTTTTCCATACAGTCTTGAGAGTGAATTTATGACACTTAGCCCCCTATAGTTTGAACAATTCTTTCTATCTCCTTTTTTGTATATGTTGTTAATATGTGCTTTTGTCCACTTCGATGGTAAGTCGTGTCCATTATAGAATAAGGTGAAGACATATGCCAGTAATTCTCGTAATACTTGTGGGCAATGTTTTAATAATTCATTTGGTATACCTTGTGGTCCGCATGACTTCCCATTTTTTAGAGTTCGTATTGCATTCTCGACTTCATGTACTGTTATTTCATCGTCTTCACTGAATTCCAGTTCATATGTTGTTGTACTGATGTTCGTGAATTGAGGTCTTGTTTCAGTCAAAAGTTGTGAGTAGTGTTCGATCCAAGATTTTTCTTCTATTAAATCTATTCCACTCGTTTCTTTTCTGTTTGTTCTCAGATTTTTTACTGTTCTCCATGCTTCTCTTGATCTTGTAGACCCTATATATTTGTTGAGTTCTTCGCATTTACTTTCCCAGGAAATATTTTTTGCTTTAGTTACTAAGTTTTTTACTTCTCTGTTTGATCTTGCATATGTTCGTCTATCATCTGGATCATTTGTTTGCAGCAACTTTTGATATGCTTGTTTCTTGTTGTGTACTGCATTGGCGATGTCATTTGTCCACCACAATGGAGTATTCTTTTTGTTCTTTTGGATTGTGCCGAGCGCTTCGTAAGCTGCTTCATTGATTTTATTGATTATCTCTTTATAGGTATTCTGAGCTGAAAAGTAGATCAGGTTTGCCAATTTTTGGCTAAGTCGCAGCTTATATAAGAATGATGTCAAGTCATTTTGCAGTGCATCAATATTGTATTTAGGTAGATTCGATTCCACGGGTTTTGATTGAGCTAGTTGGTTGTCATTTTAATGTAGTAGCAGCTTATCTTTAAGTATCAATATACGCATAAGAATTTAGTGTCCTCCTCTATGGAGTAGAAAACTGAAGTCTTACAGAAGATGCCTTAAAACGATTGGAGGCATTTGAAATGTAGTGCTACCGACGTATGTTAAGGGTGTCATATATACACCACACATGTAACATAACTATTCTCCAGAGGCTAAAAATAGACAAAGAAATTATTAAAAAACAGAAAATTAACTTACTTTGGCCACATCATGCGAAATGATAAATATCGACTTCTACAGTTGATTCTACAGGGAAAGATTGAGAGTAAGAGAAGCCCTGGACGTAGATGCGTATCCTGGCTGGCCAATCTTCGGAAATGAATTGGTCTAACGTCAACTGATCTATTTCGAGCTACTGTAAATACAATAAGATGGGTCAATTGGGTCGCCAACATATTTAGAAGAGAGGCACATTTAAAAGCAGGAGAAGAATAACTATGTATGAAATAACGAGAAGTCGAGAGACCTCTCTGAAAGCAAATTAGGTGAACCGCAAATTCAAAGCCTCTTGCTAGAGGCTTTCAACGACGCTAGAAGTACATTTTTACTTCGACATGCATCTACGATTCACCTTTGAAAATTACCATCTTTTTCACTCTTTACGTAGAGAAAGACGTTTTAATGAAAGTTTTAATTTGCTATCAGAGAGGTCTCTCGACTTCTCGTTATTTCACATAGATGTCGCTGCTAGCGTACCCTGGCTATTATTTTAGTTATAATGGCCAAATACTAGACTGCATTTCATTTCGGTTGAACTTCAACAAGAGCTCCTGATGATGGGTTGAATAACCCGAAACACGTCTCGGGCTATGGTGGAGTTCCTATCGAAATGAAATGCAATCTTTTACTTTCATAACTATGTTTCTCTGGCCAGTAACTGTGTATTTCTATAAGTTTTCAAATTTGTGTTAATTTCTGATATACAATATTATTTCGGTTTTAAATATCCTGAGTTTTTACACAATTTTATGTATTATTGCTATTTAAAACCCTTACAACATATTTCTCATTATAAGATACCAATTTACAATTTTAATTCAATTGGCGATTCCTTAAGTGGTTAATCACTATACCTGTTACCCTATTATGTTTTTATTTTGTTAGATAAAAACTAATATAACCTTCAAAACAGAAGTATTAGCAGACATTATAGGAAGTCAGTGAATATTTTTCGGGTATCCTTTCAAGGTGAACTCAAACACTGCCATGATATGATGTCATAATTATTATGATCGAAGAAAATTTAGTAAATTGTAATATGTGATTTGCAAATTACCTGAACAATCCCAACTTGTCCTGCTATATTTGAAATATGGCAACATCTGTCGTAATTTGAGATTGTTCTAAAAAAACTTTTTAATACACTTAGAAAAAGACTCTTGCGGTAGAAAAACGTTGCAACATTTATGTTCCTAATATTGTACTATTGACGTACTCAACTAGTAAAAGTAGAAATAAAATATTTCCGTTGTTTTAGTTTTTCAAGTATCTCGTCATTTAAAAAATTAAAAAGCGGTTTGAAAAAAATATTATTAAACGAAGATCCCAGTCTTTGTTTTTCTGACACATCCTATTTTTTGCTCTCACCTTTAAGTGAACAAAATTTTGACTCATTTTTTACATCTAGTAATAACCCGTTTTTAGAATCGTCTAAATATTAATCATGTATAAAAATTTAAATTCATGATCATTTCACCTTGCCTGCTTCGCAAATATTATTTATAAACAAGGTCTTAAAATCATAGAAGTAAACAAATCAGTTATAGTGGATCTGAAATTATTTTTCTATCAAACAATTGTGTAATAACTACAGCCAATAGCGGTAAGTGTGGAGCCATAGATTAATAATTCAATAATTTCTATAAGATTATTATCATTATCAAAAGATTATTCTTGATATTATTGATAATTATGATATATTATATCAGCTGGTCCAACGAAGACTTTAGTAACTCATTTTTTATGTAATTGAGATAATTATAAAAATGTATTTACACTGTTACCAAAATTCATTAATCTATTAAATGGATGTTTTTATAGCATTAAGTGATACTTTTAATAATGATCTTAAGGGTAAAACAGATTTAAGACAGAAATGGTCATAAGTGACTTTTGAATGAGTTACTATAGTTTTCGATGGAGATATTTTTAAAGTAATAAATACCAGAATTATTTGTTTCTTAACTTTATTGATATAAAATGCTACATTTTGAAGAAGCTACTGATATAATTTGCAGTTTTATATTTTAATTCAATTTTCCTCATCCGACTCTTCTTCGCTCTCAACTGAATCAACTTCGAGCTCGACTTTAGGAGGTACATAACTCTTTGAATTAGAATTTTTATAAAATCCATGGTACGTTGTGGGTATTTTGCCGGTATTACACAGCCACAGTAATCCTTCTAGCTTTTTTTCTTCAATTGGTAATGGTGCATCATACAGTTTCGGTGGAAATTTGAGAGTAGTGGAAGGCGGTCCTCTGCATTTTCGATTTAATTTTATGTCACAACCTCTAAAACCATCATCGAATTCGTATTTAAATATTATAGAATTTTGGTGTTCATGCGAAAATTTTATTTTTCGTATTTTGCTAACTTTTATTGATTTCTTTTCGTTGTCAAGTTTCCAATTCTCGGTATCAGTCAGTTTTTTTAAAATTAAAAAAATTATCTTGGGACATTTCCGTAACATCATAAACTCTTGCTGTAGTTTTAGCCATTCTTATTAATGTAACCCACTGTTCTGGCACATATACAACCGATTTCCTTTTCTTTGCATTTTCGATAACAGCATGCATACTGTCACCCTCGTTCTGAGTGTGGCCTTTTTCCAGAAATCTGTGAACAATATCAATATGAAAATGAGCAGCAGCAAAAGCAAACATCGAAAACACAAAACGATTCCTATTTTGTTTCCCACAGTTGTCTGAATAGAATATTATCGTTTTAACACTTTGTTGTGCCTTGAGATCTAAAAATTTCCAGAGACAATTGGCAATTTCATTAAGACCTCTTTTAGCCACCTGCTCGTGCCATACATAGCAGTAACCCTGATTATTTCCAACATCATAAACTGTAAAGTTATATGTAGAGTATTTACTTTTGTAGTAAAAATCACTTACGTTAGACAAAGGGGTAGCTAAAACCTTTTGAAGGTCAAAGCAAGCCACGCACAAGCTCTTATCATCTAGTGCAAGCTGTTTGTCTATGTCTTTTAAGTTTCTGATAACTTCTTTGTTTTTCATACAGGACTCATATTGTTCGAGCAATTTTGCTTTTTCAGCATCACTAGCTATATTAAAAACAGAACAAACAGTACACTGGTCCTTTTTTGGTTTAAAGAACCCAATATTGAACTGTTCATTGAAAATATCTCTGTACTGGCGTGACGTGGCAGCTGTAGTGATGTTATTTTTTTCGCAATGCTCGTTGTACAATCGGTACATTTTCTGGATATTTAGCCCTTCTTTAAGGTACATCTTCATCTTATTCTTACGGTATAATGGGAAGGTACTACAGAAACTGATTTATGTGATTTTTTACGTTGTCTATAAGTTCTGGTGGTAGTTTATGTGGTCTGTTAGTGCGCTTTCCACGTTTATCTTCCTCTAATGATCCACCATCTTTCACTTTCCTTAATGCTGTAGTGAACCAAGTTTCTGAAACGTTAAGGGTTTCCAAAAACATAGTTTTTGCAAACACGTTGTTTTTTATTGCGAATGTAGAAGTAATATTCTTGAAAGTAATTTCTTCGAGACCGTTATTCTGCAGTAATAGTTACTTGTTTTTTGGCAACCTGTCTCACATGACGAGCAATAAAATGCCACTTTCATGTATGATCTTTTAACTTCCAAAATTCATTGAAGAAAAGGTCTCTATCTTCTTTAGCTATTTTGGTAGCACATTTTAGTCTACAAGTGTTTGCGCATGGTGCACCCATCTGTCTTCCTTTAATTTGAATACCTTTTCGATTTTCATGTTCAAGCCCCAGGTTTAGACTTGTTTTAGATTTTAATCCGCCCACTTACTAACGTCTCCAATTCTTTTCCTACTTACTCTCTCTATATTGCCTCTGCTTCTTCTCTTTCTATTTGTGGTTGCTTCAGTTATATTCTTATTAGGTTCAATTATTACTTCAGGGATGTTTTTGTCTTCTGTCGGAATGTAATCTGGGTCAGTATCAGAGTCTGCATGAAATGGTTCCTCATCGCTTTCCTTCTCAAGTATTTCTTGAGATCTGATTCTAATACTGATCTTGACATCTGTTTAAAATTAAATTTGTGTGAAAGTCGTTGAAGGTCGTTTTCGCTATTAGCTACTAGTAGATACTGTGAACGGCGATAATGGGAGCACTGAAAAGAATTACAGGATATATGCTAAAAAGATTGAAAGAGGAGTGAAGACGTTACAAAAGAACACTAAACAAACAAAAATAGATAACTATTATAAGCAGAATTGAGGAAATCAGAGTGGTCAAAATAGTAAAATATAAATCACAAAGAGGAAAAAGAGGAAGTAAAAATTATCATAATTAAAAACAAAATTGCCTGCTGTGACGCTCTACCTCTTGCGCTGTTATGACGATCATTCTTAGGTAGAAGATTTAATTATATCCCTAGAAACTTTACCTATTTAATAATCCCACTTATTTCTTATTCTTTTTCGCGTGCCATATC
This sequence comes from Diabrotica balteata, assembly GCA_918026665.1. NCBI lineage: Eukaryota > Metazoa > Arthropoda > Insecta > Coleoptera > Chrysomelidae > Diabrotica > Diabrotica balteata. The sequence goes on from OU898283.1 coordinate 25,548,579, forward strand.
AGATTTATCCGACGTTGGCGATCACCATTGCGAAGGCTTCTCGATCTTCTGCAATATGGAATAATTGTCCCGCATTTGATGTCCGAGTGCATTCACAAATGTTCTTCAACCAAGAAACATGTTTTTTTCCTACACTTCCACGGCCTTCCATTTTGCCTTTAAGGATCAGTTGTAATATTTTACATCGCCTTCCCCTTACTATATGTCCCAGATAAGATATTTTTCGATATTTAATTGTCTTTAGCAGTTCTCTAGCTTTGTTGACGCTCCTTAGTACTTTTTTATTAGTTTTCCTTGCTTTCCAAGGTATTTTGAGCATTCGTCTATGAACCCACATTTCCAATGCTTCAATTTTGTTCATAATCGGTACCTTTAGCTTCCACACTTCTGCACTATACAAAAGTACGGACCAAATATAACACTTTACCATTCTTTGTCTTAGTTCTAAACTATGATTATTGCAAACAAATCACTTAATTTTCATAAAAGTAGTTTTAGTCATTGCTATTCTACGTTTTATTTCTATGTCTGTATCTAGTTGGTCCGTTATCGTAGTTCCAAAATATCTCATTTTGTAAAGTTTTTCAACTTGGACTCCGTTTAATTGAAGCTTTGCATCAGATGTGAGTCATGACTAGACACTTGATTTTAGTTGAGTTTATTTTATGTCAAGCAGAATTTGGAGACCTTCAATATTATCTGACAGAATTACTGTATCGTCTGCATATCTAATCACATTAAGTAGTTCCCCGTTGATTTTTATTACATATGATTGTCTCTCAAGTGCCTTTTTAACCCTAGAAAGGTGAACTATTATTTACTGACAGTTATGGTGGAATATCGTAATTTTTACGACATCTAACAAAAAATTGAAAAAAAATACAAATGTAATTATAAACACTTTTATTACAAAAAATTAGAAAAAATGTAAGTCTTAGGGCCGGTTTCACCAACAACAAATAAATCACTGAATAGTTAATCTTCGAATAAAATTTATTAGTAGAATAAATTTTATTCCGTTTCAATAACTATTTGTAATCCACAGTTAGTTATTCGTCGAATAAGTTCAAAGTGTAATGATTTTTCACAGACTGTACTCGTTGACACCTCTCTTGGCCTACATCTCTTAGGTGTTTGGCCAGGCACATCGCACTATTTTTCACTGTAATCGCTGTAATCATAATAATATACATAATCTATAATATTTGATATTGGTTGATTAATTTGTCAAAATAATAATAATTGTCAATGCCAATGGTCATTATGTATTTGAAACGATATGGAAACGATCCTGTTGCATAAAAACGCAGAGCAATTAACAATTGATTTCGCACATCTATGGGTCTATTTTTGTTGCTTACAGGATGCAATTTGTTACCGATCAAATTGAATAAATGATCTACTGAATTTTTTTAATAATCTAAACCTAGTTTTAAAGTCCACATCATCAAATTCAGCAAAAGGTTTTCTTTTTTGCAGCTGCCAGCAGCGTGGTCTTCTCCTTCGCTGCTCACTTCCGTCATCAGAGGATGATGATGATGATGAAGATAATATTCGAAAATAAATATATATGTATACAAAATTAAATTGTGTGATATAATTACGTTAACCTGCAATACATTGTTGATAATTTTAAGTTAAACTAATGAATTTTCTTTATTATTGATATTAAAAGTGAGGTTAGCTGTCAACTTATTCGAAGAATAAATATTTATTTGGCCGATATTGGACTAATAACTTATTTGAAGTTTATTCATAGAATAAGTCTTATTTGACGTTAGTGAAACGCAGATATGTCAGTTTTATTGGTCGAATAACTTTATTCATTGAATAGACTGCTATTTGTCGTTGGTGAAACCGGCCCTTAGTAAGCGGTACACATATAAATAAAGTCGATGTACACTACTCGTTTGCACACATTGTACATATATTACCTCGGTGTTCGCCACATATAGCGTGATGGCATTGGTTGCAATATGTGGTAGTCATGCGCCTCTTTTTACTCGGACAATGGAAACATACCTTGCGTTTCTTTTTTTCAGGTAACGGACGTTCAACTTCTTCAGAAATTTTGAGGACATCTTTAATATTTTGCTTAAAATTTCGACGTAAAGTTGGAATACACAACCGTTCTCTCAGCCAGGGTTCGGCGAGATGACGAGCCAATTCAACCATATATTCGTATCTGGATAAAACTTTTCTGTTTGCTTTTAATGTATTTGTGGTGTAAATAACATACGAGTTAGTACTTGCAATATTTATCATATTATAGAAGATACACAAAGGCAATCTCTTCGTTTTACGACCCGCATTCATATTCGAACACATTTGATCAAATGTATACACTCCGCCTTTTGTTCCATTATAATCAGTTATTATAGTGGGTTTGCCATTTATTTTGGAAACATCAACACCTTCGTGAAGTGTTGAAAGAAGTAAAACTACCTTATTTTTCTTTGGCATATATGATACCAATGTCTTTCTTTTATCAAAACAAAACATAAATGTATTGGGGTACTCTGTTCTTTACATTGAACAATTCCTGTGGAATTTCTCTTTTATTTTTGCGAAGAGTTCCGATAATTGTCAGTTTGTACTGATCTTTTAATAACTCTTCTGCTAAGCTAACTGATGTAAACCAGTTGTCCATGGTAATATTACTGTTACTACCATGAACTGATTTTGTAAGTTTCTTTACAGAATATGTACCCAACGGCAAACCATTTGTATTGGTTTTCTTGCCTAAATAAGGAATAGCATCGATCATATATTTCGAAGAGCTGTCACACATCATTACAATTTTGAGACCATACGAATTAGGTTTATCAGGTAAATACATTCGAAAAGGGCAACGTCCTCGAAATCCTACTAACTGTTCATCAATAGTCAGATAGGATGAAGGTGTATATCATTATCTGCAAATGGTAATAAAAATGTCCCATATTTCGCGTATATGCGCAAAAGGATCATCTTGCTGCCTTTCTTTTCGTGTTTCCTTTTCATCAAACCTAAGACAGTTTATGAGATATTTGAAACGCTGACCACTCATGCAAGCCTGATAAAATTTTCCTGATATATTACTGTCAAACATATATTTCATAGATAGATAACTGTCTTTATTTGCTGCAGGCATTATCCAAATTGCCAATAAAGCTTGTAGCTCATTTTTTCTCATGTCAGAAATATTAGGAAGACTGGCATATTTTTTAGATTGTCTTGTAATTTCAGTATTTGAGTGTAACAGAGTACGACATAATATATCCTTTGAAAAAAAAATGTAACAAATATTCTTCAACGTTTGTGTAGTTTTTGGCATTTCCTTTGGGACCAGCTATAAAATGAATAATATTTCTAGCTGCCGTTCTTTTTGACAATGAAGGTATTTTGTTTGACCATTTATGCCCGTTTTTACCTTTTAGAGCCTTTCCCGGATTTACAATAAACTGAGAAACAGTGGAGTTCTCACCTGATGTTCCAGGTACTTCTTCTGTAGATTTTTCGCTTTCCACCACTATTGCTTTTATATCTGCATCCATTAAATTTACAGATGAACTGGATGACTGGAAAATTTTGGAATTACTACTATTTTTAGAGTCATCTTCTTCATCTGAATCGTCCGATTCAAACTCCAAAGCATCTTTTTCTAACTCCCAGTCACTTCCACTATGTTCAAAAGGTTCCTGCTCACTATCTTCACCATTCATTATACGCTGTATTTCATCGTTTATTTCACTTGCCGTTAATGGTTTTCGTGATGACATAGTGCTACAATTAAATAAAATAATATTTACTACAAATATAAAAAAGAATTAGATATTGACTTACCAAAAACGTCACCGGCGTCCAAATAAACTTAACAGAAAAAAACTAACGTAGAAGGTGGACTTTTGTAAAAGTGACGACGTGCCCTCAAAAAATCTAATACATAAATACAGTAGTGGAGAAACACACTCACCGCCTGTTAAATCAAGACTAAAGAAACAGCTACTGAGAAGTGTATGGGCAGAGGTTACGCGAGTGCACCCGAACTGCGACGAAAACCGAGGAGCGTCGTCAAATTTACGATAGTCCACCTTTCTAGGGTTAAATAACTGGTCCGAATAAATATTAAACAATGTTGGCAATAAAATGCAATCTTGTCTGACTCCTAGTCGTATGGAGATTTCATCGGTGTAGTTATCTCCAATTTTTACAATAGCAGTAAATTTTTAATTACATAAATATCCTTGTCATTTATTCCGATATTTTTCGGTATATGGATAATATTATTCTATCCGAGACATACTAAATTGGTCACATATTTACTCAGTTCTGATGTTATTAATATAATTACACCATTTTTGTGATGCAGGTCTTCTGTGCTGTTACCGGAATAATATAATACACTTTTGTCCTTTTTACATGACCCTGACTCTGGCGATCTCATTTCGCTGATTCCCACTAAGTTTATTTTCATTCTATTCATTTCTTGAATTGCGTTGTCAAGTTTCCCATCCGAAAATAGACTTCTAACATTACATGTACACATTCTAAAATTAAATTTCTTTATTTTTAGCATTTCTTCTTAGTTCGAGGAAATACCATGTCCTAACTTTATTTTATTACGAACTAATTTGTATTGTCTACAAATGTCATTATGTTATGTCTTTTATTAACAGAATTGGTATCAATAAAAATATTTAATTATTCCTTTATTTTTTAGATGTTGCTGACGTCGACCTGGAACATAAGTATCCTATTGTTAATTACAGCTCTATATGCACTATATAAATATTTTACAAGAAATTTTAATTACTGGAAAAAACGAGGAATATTTTATATAAAACCCTTACCTTTTTTTGGAAACTTTTTTGACACATTTACATTTAAAAGTACAATAGCACATGGATTAAAAGCAATTTATGATAAAGGAGAAGGTGATTATGTAGGAGCTTTTGTATTTGACACTCCAGTTCTAATTGTTAGATCTCCAAAATTAGTAGAACATGTGTTAATAAAAGATTTTAGCTATTTTAGAGATAGAAGCTTGGCCTCTCCAAAACATAATCCCATTATGGCAAATTTCATGCTGTTCCAGCGTTACTCTGACTGGAGGAAAACCAGAACCAAGATTACTTCAATCTTCAGCAGTAACAAAATTAAAGGAATGTTTAATACAGCTAGGCCTATAAATGATGACATGTATACATTTATAAGAAAACAAGATAGGGTTATCGAAGTTAAAGATCTTAGTAGGAGATACTCAACAGAAGTGGTTTCGAGATGTTACTTTGGTATGGGTGGACGGTGTTTCGAGAAGGGCAGATCAGAGGTCCAAAATATTGCAAAAAGAGTATTTGAGTTTTCTGCAAGAAATGCAATAGTTCAAGGATTATACGTATTTAAACCAGAATGGGTGGAGTTATTCAAACTTGACTTTATGAAACGGAATGATCAAGATTTTATGCTGGATGCATTCATGGACGTA